>JAJLRJ010000013.1:28631544-28921217 GCA_024195265.1 Dendrophyllia cribrosa
GCATGAGCTATTTTGAAAATTACCTAAATGATATGAAATGGTGAAAGTAACAAAACAGCGGAAGTTAACTCGCACAAATAACCGCTTGCAGATATACGTTTTTCAAATCCTCCGGCCCGCCCACTACCAAAAAAAATACCGAGATAACCAACTGGGTCCCGTTTCTCGTTTCTCGGCTAGCTTTTTTTCACGGGATTTCCGGAGTTATTTTTTGACGAAACTACGGTCCCAGTGAAATGAGCAACTTGTTTCAGTTATGAGTGTATTAAATTAAATGTCAACCAGAAAAGTCCTGCACATAAATTTGATGCATCCAAATTGAAGGCTTATTATTTCCTGGAAATTTGTATCTAGTCTTGTTTTAAAGGTTTCTTTTATTATTCACAAAAGACACGTGGAAAAGGTTCCTTTGGCCTGGAAGACGCAAACTAATTAAATTAAATTGTTTTCAACTCCAAACCACAAGCTAATTAAATTAGTGACACGAAAATTCTTTGAACCACCTGTTTCTGTAATGTCAACCAGAAAAGTCTTTCACAGAAACTAAACGCATGAAAAATGAATATAAGTAGTCTCCTAGTAAATTGGAACTAATATTATTTAAAAAACTGTTTTTATTCTCCACAAAAAAGTCGTGCAAATAGAAACAGAACTAATTAGATTAAATTGTTTTCGACTCAAAACCACAAGCTAATTGAATTACTTACACGAACATTGTTGAGGTTAACATTTGGAACCAAACACCTTTTCCTGTAATGTCGACCAGCAGAAACTTAGCGCATCCAAAATGAATTTTGCTTGTTTCCTAGTAAATTGCAACTAATATTTTTTAAACAGGCGTTTTTTAACGCACCATATAAATTAATTACATTACGTTTTCTCGAAAACATGTTGAATTTCATCACGTACCAGTTTCTATAAGGACAAAGTTCAATATTTGCACGTGCACACAACGTGACTGCTCATACAAAATACAGTCGCTTCTCGCTTATAGTAATCGCTTGAGGCATACAATTAATAACCTACACATCAGCTCACATTAATTCAAAGAAAGATAAACGTTTTACATACTGTAAATTGTAGATTAATTGCATTACATTTTCTCTGTTGAACTCCATGCATCACGGACAAGTTTCTATAAGGACAAAGTTCAACATTTTCACGTGCAGACAGCGTGTCTGACAAAAAAAATCCAATTTTAAATAGTAATCTCTTGAAACCCAGGCTTGAAACATACAATTCATGTTCCGCATCATATTATTTGAAATCGGCTTGCCGTTTTTGCAATAAAACTATACTCATACTTCAGTATAAGCTCACCTATGAACGTAACCGCAGTCCACATTTTTTGGACGTCTCATCCCCCGCAGACCATTCTACCATTCATGCATAGGGCACATTATAGGCGGTATTTCCGAATAAATGTCCTTGATATTGCCAGGTTAGCAAGCCAGTCAGGATTAGAGAACAGTTCCCAAGCAACAAATTTTCAAAACTTTACACTTTTAGTGTTTGCGGCAACAATCGCGGAGATTCACGATGGCTGATTTTCAATTCATGTCAAGTGCCCTTCTTTGACCTTCAGTAATACCATTTTAGAAGCGAAAATTTGATTGGCTGACATAGTACACGGTGTACATACTAGAGGCAATCTGATTGGTGTGACATAACCCAAGACATACATACAAACATACAAACAAACAAACAAACAAACAAACTAACAAACATACTAACATCACAAACCAACCTTTGCGCCTGCTAATGAGCTATTTTTTTCAAAATAGCTCAAAAAAGGCAGTGACCCGCAAGCAGCTCATTTTACACAGACGCCGTTGAGGTTGGAGGTCAGTTGGTCATAGCAGAAGAAATGTTAACCTATTTATTCTATTCACCTTTACAGAATATTTTCCATTTCGGGTTACATGTATGTTTACAGTTTGCTTTAAGGCCACTTAAATTCCCAGAGGGGCCAAAACCCTTGATCGGCATCACACGGTAGATGCTTAAAATCTCTTCACAGATTCATGGAATCAATAAACCTTCTTGCCATTTCTAAACAATGCCGGCTTATATTAGAAGAAATATTCGTATATTTGCTTGCTTCGACTTATTGAATCTAACACCGGTTGTGTTGTTTTTAGTTCAAAATCAATCTTTGCTTTTCTCGCAATTTTCTGAATTTTGTATGATACAAGCATTAATCATTCAGTTTTCATCTTACTGTACATGTATATTTTCCTGTGACCAACATAAAACTCTATTCAGAAGTCATTCACCTGAATTTTAACCAAAGCATGCTGGACAGACGGTAATATCCTCCTTTCAGTTTCAAGACAGAACAATTTACAGCTCTTATACATGTATATTAAAATTTTGCTTTTGTCGATCTTGGTGCATATTCACACTCTAAAATACTATGAACAACAATACAGATAATAATACAGTGTAAAGAAAATTTCTATGCACCCAAAACTACCTAGCTTGCACTTTATACTGATACTAAACCTACACCACTGCACATGTGCAGGGGTGTAGCTAAGAAAAAACTGAGCAGGCTCATTAACAAGCCCAGCTGGTTTTTCTGGCTTGTGCACCTTCAAAATCACCCCAAGTCTTTGTTTTCTAGTAAAATATCAGCCGGTGATAAGTTCTTTTTCAGCTGGTGGAATTAGCCGGTAACCGGCTCTTGGCTACATCCCTGCACATATACATGTAAGAAAAACACCCTCATCTCTCTCTACAGTTACATTTGGTTATTATTTTAATACTCAATATGTGTTGCTTTTAACTGATTAGAATATTTGATTTCACATTGGGAGTTTAAAAAGAATGATGCAATCCATTCACAATTACAGTGTATGAACATTATTTTTGAATAATGTGCAGAGAGAGGTGACCGATAATTTTTAACTTTAATACTCCATAGTACATGTACAATGTACAAGTCAATCCCACTCACCACTCATCAAGACCAACAGGGTATTTTTACTGTCTTTAAGTGATCAACCAAGTTACAATCTTGGATGTTATAAAATTCAGACTGCAGATTGCAGACTGGCATAAGCACATATTAGGTATCAAGTGCAGTCTGCTGACTGGGTATAAAAAGCAGACTGAGTCCAAAACTGTCACTTTATCCTAATTTATGACTTAATCTATTAAGCAATCCACTGCAAAACTTGCCTTCTAAGCCTTAGAGTAGATGTCTCATATCTTCTTCTTTCTGACGGTATTCTATTTTCCACAATCACACAAGATAACTGTGAACATCTTAACATCTTTAATCTGTAATGTTATAAAAATGAATTGTATGGAGTACCTATCAGAGATACAAATGTAGTCAGCACACAACTGCACACCACTGTAGGCACTAAGAAATATTTTTGGTCTTACAACTGTATATTAATATAGTCAGTATTTTATACTCAGTCTGGAGTCCAAAATCTAAAGTCTATAATATGCACTTATTGACTGAGTGGGAGGGCCCGGACAGGAAAATATTTGGCTCGAGGTCATGGCGTACGGACCGAGCGCAGCGAGGTCCGTGTGCCATGACCGAGAGCCAAATATTTTTCCGTTGGGCCCGACCTAACTCAGTCAATAAGTATTATATAAATATAACATGACTAGAAAGTACAAGAAAAGTCGTGCAGTGCGAGGCCACTTGAACTTGAGCGGGGCCGGACGGCTTTTTCCGGACCAGCTCATGTCAACCGGTCAGGCCCCGCTCACGTCACCTTGCGATTCTATTTTCTGTAGGATTGCGTCAGTGGGGCCATACGGTCATATTATAATGACTTTTATTTATTACACAACATACATGTAGCATTTGAGGGCACAAATAAGCAACAAAACCAGTCAAATATGCCATGTTATTGCACTTGTCTTGACTATAGGCTAGAGACACATTAAATTTTTTTCAAAAACTTATATTTGGGAATAGATGATTGTTGTACATGTATAATAGTAATAATAGGTAAATTATATAAAAAATAACATATACATGTATAACAAACAATTTAATCAGCGGAACGTTGTGTAATGGGGCCAGGCATTTTTACTCATCATGCAGTTTTTATTTTTTCTCACCTGATTTGTAAAAATACAAAGCCGTATTACACAACTTTTCGCTGAATAACCTCTATTTATACTGACCAGTCACAATACAATCTGCATATTTAAGCTTAATTTATAGTTAATGTTGTTGTTTTAAAGACTGAGTTGACTGTGAGTTTAGCCAAGTAGTAAAATCAACTGCTGCTGTGGTCACAAAGTGGTTGACTGTGATTTTAGGCAAGTATCCTTGCCGTTTTATATTTTTCTCTCTCACTGTTTTACATTATTTTTCGCTTGGCACGCTTAAAGAACGAGAAATACACACAATGCTTTTGTTTCGTTGTGGAGGTCAGTTACAGTTGTTATGAAAATAATGTTGACTGTGGGACTGCAGACCGCAGTAGCAGCTCCAAAGAGATTTGCGGGTTTATTATGTAAATTATGATTTGGTGACTGCCGGACCACAGTCACAGTCTTGATTTATGTAGCTGAAAATGGGCCAGGTATTCTGCCCCTTCATGTATTGTAAAGCTTTGCAGGTATAAACTTACATGTATATGTAATAACGTGTGTTCATGCATTGACCTGTGTTATTGTAACTCTCTGTAAAATATACCCTAGTGTACATTTCTCAAAACTGATCTTTTTCGATTCATTTTCTATCAAGTCGTGGCAGTTTAAAGTGAAATATATCCCACCATTTTTGTAAAACTAAACTGATTTGAGTATAAGCATTTCGGAAATCAATTGAATTTGATATTTGTTACATGTACATGTAGATTCATGCCAGAAATGCACGCATGGTTGACAGTACAAATTAAATCGAAACGCTACCCAGCGGTAAAAACATACCTGCAAAGATGCGTGGGTTCTTCTTCATTCTTTTAGGGCATTTTGTATTGAGATTTCCACTGAATAAAGACGTTTTAAGGCTCGAAGCCTCGCAAGGAGTCGAACTCGACCGCCATTCGACCGTTGAAAATATCCCGCCTTCGCCGCCTTCGGGTCAGTGGCCTTCATTATTCAACGGTGGATGCGTCATGTATAGGGACATAGATTGTATCCTTTCATACGCCCTGAGTTGCATGGATTAAATTACCGGAAATATTTTGGAGAATTAACTCGAGCCGTCAGAGGAAACTTAAAACAGTTCGAGTTAATAAAATTTCAACTTATTGGGGGTAACGAATAATTGTAATAGAGTGAAGCAGGGGAAAACTACCTTTAGTTCTAGCTATCGAGAAGTTCGATACTGTGACTCTCTAGCCCTAGAGGAGGGGAGGCGCGAAGTGCCGATGCTGGCACGCGTGTTTCAGCTTTTCGTGCTCCTCCCTCGAACGTTAGAGAAAGTTAGTGAGAGAAACCGACTGTCTGTTACTCGGTCGCTCGATCGGTCGATTAGATGTAAACTTTTATGGTTAATTCGGCTGACCAGTGGGTATGTACTAATTTTTCGCGTTTGGACCGCAGTTTGGAATCCTCTGAAAGCACAAGCTGTAGAAAACGGAACCGATCTGCGGAATTGAGGGGGGGTGGGGTGAGAGTGAGCCCGGAGGGAAAATGTTTGAGACTGTAAAACATTTCGGCCTTTAAGACATTAATTTTTAAAGCAAAAAGGGGAAGGGGACAACCACCGTTGGAATTCAAATTGATATTTCAAGACTTTAATATGCTACGTGGCTCAACATTTACTTGTACCCTTCACATTATCATTGCCACGAATTACCACCTTATTACCTACGATCTGCTCCCTTAAGGCCTCGTGGTTCAAGCGGTAGAGCGACGGAAGATCTGATTCGGAGGTCGTGGGTTCGAATCCCACCGAGGTTAAAGATTTTTTCTTTTCCTCGTGTGGTCCCTCATTTCCTTACTGAGGCTAACGCTCAGTGCAGGGAAATTTATGGGTTGACCCTTAGTACTATAATTTACACACAGAGTTAATTCTCTGATTCCTTGTTATTTGTAAATGTTGATTACAGTACGGTAAATGTTGCCAGTCCACAAAAAAGTCCTCCATACATAGGCCTCTTCCATTATTAGTTCGTCGCTATTTTAAAGACGATATCTGATTGGTCAGATCAAACTGCGCGGTCATGAAAACGAAAATAAAAATAACCTTTACAGCATGGCCGCTAACTAATAACATATTTCAAATAAATATCATGGGGTACGGGGTTCTGTTCTCTTACTTCATTTTCTCTTGAGTTTCATTATTTTGTATAAATAAAGTCCAGTTTTGTCTCGGCCAGTCTAAATTTACCCTTTTTATCAGTCTTGTTTATAATTATACTGGTTTTAACTTAAGGCGCCGAAAATAGAAGCTTGCATATATGAAATAGGCGAAACGTGTGTAGTTTTGCGCCCAATTTATAAATGAAAATTGGCAACCTTTATCTTTATTTCTAAAATTGCGAACAAAACATTCGACGAAAGTTATTCAAGGTGGTGTCCCTATGTGTCCCGTCAATCGATCTGCTCTCAAGCGCTTTTATATCCTTGAGTTTTTCTACTGAACTGCGTAAGTAAACCTTAAATGTCACACATATCGTATCGTATTTTCACGGGTTGTCTCAAATGAGCCTTTCATTCGATTTACTCCCATCCCTTTTTTATTTACATGTTATTTACAGGTTAGCCTCCCTTTTTCGATTTACATGTTATTTACAGGATAGCCTCTTTTTTATTTACATGTTATTTACAGGTTAGCCTCTTTTTTATTTACATGTTATTTACAGGTTAGCCTCCCTTTTTCGATTTACATGTTATTTACAGGTTAGCCTCTTTTTTATTTACATGTTATTTACAGGTTAGCCTCCCTTTTTCGATTTACATGTTATTTACAGGATAGCCTCCCTTTTTCGATTTACATGTTATTTACAGGGTTCCTTGCAAGCTCCGTTTTACGATTTACATGTTATTTACAGGGTCTAGATACTGTAAATGTGTGTGAAATAATTTCCATGTTATTTACATGACCCTTTTTTTTCTCACTGTAACAAGAACCATGTAAATAACTATTTACAGTAGATTTACATGTGTGCTCAAACCTGTAAATTTCATGTAAATTTTATTTACAAAACCCTAACATGTAAATCGCAGTTTACAAAGTATGTAAATCCATATTTACATGTTGTAAATTTATTTTTACATGTGCATGTAAATTTTCAACTTTTCCTGTGATAAAGAAATTGGATTGATGTCCTGTACATTGTTAATGATATTATTTACGGCTATTATTTTCTTTATGGACATCCTTTAGCAAATAGTTATAATACGTACTATCATTTGCAAAATGTCCATTAAATTTGGAGACTTGTCTTTAACGGTAGAACAATGCTCCTCCGATCAGCATATACAAGTGCCAACAAATTAGTCACAATAACATTAACTAACTACTCACAGAAATCAACAGAAGCTTTGCAACAAACATTACTACTCACTGTCCTCCGCCGTTCTCGCAACAAGAACAGGTGCACGTGGTCCATTTCCTTTGGCAGTAGATGCAAACACTGTGATATTGTAGTCAACAAACTCGTTTAGTCCTGTTAGTTCCTTTAGGCGTTCATTAGCATCAGCTGCTACACTTCCATTGTGATTCTCTGTTTGTGACTGGTAGGTAATAGTGTAACCTGTGATGATACCATTCTGTTTTTCAACTGGAACTTCATCCCACAAAACTAAGATGCTGGTTGAACTGGTGTTATGTCCTCTCACATTTGGTGGAGCAACAGCTGGTTCTGATAAACAAAAAGATTATTGTTAATGCCCAATTACTCTTTTTAACATTTTGTGGACTTTCATCAGGTTCTGATTACATGAAAATTAAACTTTGTTACTACCCGTAACATGGACTTTGATAATTTTATTTAAACCTAAGTTCACGAGCAATAACGATTGTTTATCGATGTCCTATTAATAATTAAGGTTATTGTATATTTACATCGTGTGTCCTTTAGCAGATAGTTATAATGCGGACAACCAGTAGCCAAAAACAGGCTTTCTTTGGGGAAGCATGAGTCTACTACATGCAACTAAATTTTTGGAGGCATGTACAGTTGATTCAATCTGTTTTCTTTTGAAATTTGTGGGCCTACCCCTTATAGCTTTCTTAGTTAACGCTAACTCAAGGCTAGGTCTACTTGGTCAGCAACCCTACTAGGTCACATGGTGGATAGTATTGATATTATTAACCAACGCGACTGTCACGCGCGGCCTAAGTTATCATCTTGTCTGTTGTTCTTTATCCAATATTTCATTAACTTTATGTCTCAAAAGAGCAAAACGTTCAGAGGTTTTAATGTTCGAATGTCGTTTTTTTTCAGAATTTAGTCTGTATAAAGTGTGGAAAGGTCTTTACGTGATTCAAGTCTCGTGCAATCGACCTTTAGCTAATTTTATCTCCTTCCGGTTGCAATATTGTTGCAGCTTTCATTGCTATACTTTCAATTGTTACATTTTTCTTTGTTGTAGCTTTCATTGTCACAACTTTCGGTTTTAGCATAACGTATACTAAGGGCATCCGCAGTAACTTAAACACATTTGCAGATTTATCTTAGAACAATGCTCTTCCCATCAGTGTATAAGTACCAAGAAATTAGTGACAGCAATAACTACTGAGACATCAAAAGAAGCTTTGAAACAAACATTACTACTTACTGTCCTCGTCTGTTCTCACAATAAGAACAGGTGAACGTGGTCCATCTCCTTTGGCAGTAGATGCAAACACTGTTATATTGTAGTCAACATACTCCTTTAGTCCTGTTAGATCCTTTTGACGATCATTAGGACCAGCTGGTGCATTTCCAATGTGATTCTCTGCTTGTGTCTGGTAGGTAATAGTGTAACCTGTGATGATGCCATTCCGTTGCTCAACTGGAACTTCATCCCATAAAACTAAGATGCTGGTTGAACTGGTGTTATGTCCTCTCACATTTGGTGGAGCAACAACTGGTTCTGATAAGCAAAAAGTTTAATGTTAATGCCCAATTAATCTTTTTAACATTTTGTTACTGCTTACATGTGTATGACGTTGGCTTTAGAAATGTTAGTTAAATCTGGGTTCATGAGCTTGGTTAGAGGTGGTTGCTTTATTTAAATACTTTTACCGATTTTTATTTCGGTACACTGAGTTTCTTCAGAGTGGCCGGTGAAGGGAAATGGTCACTCACGAGAGTAGTTGCAAAAACAACTGAGTAGTTATTGATGAGATATTGTTTGCAAGATAATTAACTTACTATCTTCATCTGTTCTAACAACAAGCACAGGAGTACTGCTTGGTCCATTTCCTTTTGAAGTAGAAGCCAACACCGTGATATTATAGAGAACATACTCCTTTAGTCCTGTTATGTCTTTTTGTCGATCTGAGGGACCAGCTAATACATTTCCATTGTGATTCTCTGTTTGTGACTGGTAGATAATAGTGTAGCCCGTGATGACACCATTCTGTTTATCAGCTTCCACTTCTTCCCATGATACTGAAATGCTGGTTGAGTTGATCGTTTGTCCTGTCACCCTCTGTGGAGCACCATCAGGTTCTGATAATCAAGTTTAAAGTTACTTAATCTTATTGCTCAGAGATAAAACATTGATTCTGAAATACAGTGAGCAATTTTATCTAACCCTGAATACACAATTATGCACAAGATAAGAGAAGAAAAAATAAGAGAAAATGAATGTGATTTGTAATAGTGATATCTTAATTTTAATACAGGTGGGGAGGACAGTGGTTTTGTTTTTTGCTTTCTGCAGGTTAGCAGATCAAAATGTATTTTAAAAGGTTACTGGGAGGCTTGTCACTACTGGGGTCTGAGGGCAATCGTCCCCAGAAATCTGTGTGATGTGATTGCGATCAGCCTTCCTTTCAGCGGCTTCTTTTGCGGACAAATATATTGCAATCTCGTAGTCTGGGCCCTGTAAGTCATAACTTTCATTTCAAGAGTGAGTGGCATCCTTCTTTGGGGAAATATTTCTTTGCAGCTTTTGGCATCCCAAGCATTGGTGTCAATAGCCTCAGTCTCTAGTTCTACCTCCAGCATTATTGCTTCAGCATTGGTTCTGCTTCTTCACCAGCTATTTGTGGAACTGGGCTTGGAATCTCTCATATTCCTGCAAATCTGGTAAGCCAGATTTGACCTGCAGGTGTAATTGATTTGAGCATCCTACACTTGCCACTATGAACAGAACTGACAGTGTCTGAGAAAGAGTTAATCCTTGACAGTCACATAGTCTGTACCCTCGCACCAAATGAGCCCAATTGCCGCATAATGGTTTTAGGCTTTTATTTATATTTATTTTCATTTATTAAAACACGGTTTCAAAAAGAAATACATCAGGTAAATACATTTAAAAGTAGTCTTTTCAAATCTAACAAAAAGAAGTCACTGTTTGGGAAATATTAGACGAGTGTAGATTTGATCGGGAATCGATAAATTAAATATTCACGGTGAGTACAGAAAACGTGTCTCGACGTGTTCTTTAGTGTGTCACGCAAAATTCGTTGAAGAGGAAGGGGTGCGTGACCCATTTAAAATAAGCCGTAAAACTTTCTTATGCAAGAGCATGGGTATAGGCTACCAGTGTAGCCTATTGTTTATGAAACAATTTAAGGGGTAAAGACTGATATTGTTGGCAAAATAATTAAATAACTTACTATCCTCGTCTGTTCTAATCACTACAACATGACTGCTTGGTCCATTTCCTATAGTAGTAGATGCCAGCACCGTGATATTGTAGAACACATACTCCTTTAGCCCTGTTATGTTCTTTTGACGATCTGAGGGACCAGCTGTAACATTTCCATTGTGATTCTCTGTTTGTGACTGGTAGATAATAGTGTAACCTGTGATGATACCATTCTGTTTATCAGCTTCCACTTCTTCCCATGATACTGAAATGCTGGTTGAGTTGATCGTTTGTCCTGCCACATTTTGTGGTGCACCATCAGGTTCTGTTAAACAAGTTTAAAGTTACTTAATCTTATTGCTCAGAGATAAAACATTGATTCTGAAATACAGTGAGCAATTTTATCTAACCCTGAATACATAATTATGCTAAGATTAACAGAAAATGAATGTGATTTGAAATAGTGATATTATAATTTTAGTACAGGTGCGGCAGGCAGTTTTTTTTTGTTGCTTTCTGCAGGTTAGCAGAATCAGTATTTTAAAAGTTCCTGGGAGGGTTGTCACTACTGGGGTCTGGGGGCAATCATCCCCAAAAAATGTGTGATGTGATTGCGATCAGCCTTCCTTCAGCAGCTGCTTTTGCGGACAAATTGCAATCCCGTAGTCTGGGCGATGTAAGTCAAAACTTTCATTTCAAGAGTGAGTGGCATCCCAAGCTCGCACCCCTTCTTTGGGGAAATATTTCTTAGCAGCTTTTGGCATTCCAAGCATTGGTGTCAATAGTCTCGGTCTCTAGTTATAGCTCCAGCATTATTGCTCCAGCCTTGGTTCTGGTGCTTCACCAGCTATTTGTGGTGGGGCTTGAAATCTCTCAAATTCCTGCAAATCTGGTAAGCCAGACTTTGACCTGCAGGTGTAATTGATTTGTGCATCCAACACTTGCCAAGAACTATAATCAGAACAGACAGTGTCTGAGCAAGAGTTAATCCTTGGGGCAGGCACACAGTCTCCACCCTCGCACCAAATAAGCTCAATTGCCGCATAATGGATTGAGGCTTTTATTTTTATGTATTTTCATTTATTTATACACGGTTTCAAAAAAAAAAAAAAACGGGTAAATACATTTAAAAGAAGTCTTTTCAAATCTAACAGAAAGAAGTCACTGTTTGGGAAATATTAGACGAGTGTAGATTTGATCAGGAATCGATAAATTAAATATTCACGGCGAGTACAGAAAACGTGTCTCGACGTGTTCTTTAGTGTGTCACGCAAAATTCGTTGAGGAGGAAGGGGTACGTGACCCATTTAAAATAAGCCGTAAAACTTTCTTATGCAAGCGCATGGGTATAGGCTACCAGTGTAGCCTATTGTTTATGAAACAATTTAAGGGGTAAAGACTGATATTGTTGGCAAAATAATTAAATAACTTACTATCCTCGTCTGTTCTAATCACTACAACATGACTGCTTGGTCCATTTCCTATAGTAGTAGATGCCAGCACCGTAATATTGTAGAACACATACTCCTTTAGCCCTGTTATGTTCTTTTGACGATCTGAGGGACCAGCTGTAACATTTCCATTGTGATTCTCTGTTTGTGACTGGTAGATAATAGTGTAACCTGTGATGATACCATTCTGTTTATCAGCTTCCACTTCTTCCCATGATACTGAAATGCTGGTTGAGTTGATCGTTTGTCCTGCCACATTTTGTGGTGCACCACCAGGTTCTGTTAAACAAGTTTAAAGTTACTTAATCTTATTGCTCAGAGATAAAACATTGATTCTGAAATACAGTGAGCAATTTTATCTAACCCTGAATACATAATTATGCTAAGATTAACAGAAAATGAATGTGATTTGAAATAGTGATATTATAATTTTAGTACAGGTGCGGCAGGCAGTTTTTTTGTTGCTTTCTGCAGGTTAGCAGAATCAGTATTTTAAAAGTTCCTGGGAGGGTTGTCACTACTGGGGTCTGGGGGCAATCGTCCCCAAAAAATGTGTGAGGTGATTGCGATCAGGCTTCCTTCAGCAGCTGCTTTTGCGGACACATATATTGCAATCTCGTAGTCTGGGCCATGTAAGTCAAAACTTTCATTTCAAGAGTGAGTGGCATCCCAAGCTCGCACCCCTTCTTTGGGGAAATATTTCTTAGCAGCTTTTGGCATTCCAAGCATTGGTGTCAATAGTCTCAGTCTCTAGTTATAGCTCCAGCATTATTGCTCCAGCCTTGGTTCTGGTGCTTCACCGGCTATTTGTGGTGGGGCTTGGAATCTCTTAAGTTCCTGCAAATCTGGTAAGCCAGATTTTGACCTGCAGGTGTAATTGATTTGAGCATCCAACACTTGCCAAGAACTATAATCAGAACAGACAGTGTCTGAGCAAGAGTTAATCCTTGGCAGCGACACAGTCTCCGCGCTCGCACCAAATAAGCTCAATTGCCGCGTAATGGATTGAGGCTTTTATTTTTATGTATTTACATTTATTTATACACGGTTTCAAAAAGAAATACATCAGGTAAATAAAATATTAATCTAAACATTTTAAAATTTTGCAGCCTCATTTTTACACCTTATTTCCCGCACCAGCGGAAGGACTTCTGCCAATACCAAGAAATGTTGTTTCTTCTATGCATATATCACCGTTTCAGTAATGTTGCCATGCAGGTTATTGTAAAATTGCTTCTCTCATTGGTTTGGCCCTTTTCCTTTCTTCCCTTAAAGTGCATACAGTACTGTGCAAAAGTAATGCAAACGAAATTCGACGAAATTCGACGAAATTCGGCGAATTTAGACGAAAATAAACGATATTTCGAAAGAAACGACATTTCCGCGAACTCGGAACGAAAGTTCGAATCGTCTATTGTTTAAATTGCTTCGAAATTTCCAAATGGCTAACGAAAGTTCGCACGAAACGAACGCGATATTTCGAAGGCTGCCTCGACTTTTCGGTAACACACTTCGAATTTTCAGAAGCACACTTGGAATTTTCAGAAGCAGACTTTGAATTTTCGCTAGCATAATTCGAACTTTCAGAAACACACTTTGAATTTTCGTTAGCTTGATTGTAATTTTCGAAGTCTACGACGACTTTACGGCCTGAATCCCCGTCGAAATCGGCGACTCTCGATAAAATATTGAGCAGGTTTAAAATTTGATGAGAGCGCTCAAAAGTTGCAAATTGCATGTGCGTTTTACAGGCTAA
Source organism: Dendrophyllia cribrosa (assembly GCA_024195265.1). NCBI lineage: Eukaryota > Metazoa > Cnidaria > Anthozoa > Scleractinia > Dendrophylliidae > Dendrophyllia > Dendrophyllia cribrosa. The sequence continues at coordinate 28,645,429 of JAJLRJ010000013.1, forward strand.
CAGAGAGCGAGAGTTTAAACAAAGCTTTAGCGCAAAGTATACAATAATCAGTAGAAAGCGTATTTCGAAAGTTACAGTGAACTGTCGCGCATCTTTCTCTAACTTGCCTCATGATGAAAAATTAATTTCTCCACTTCTATATATCGCAGCAGAATGATTTTTGGCTCCTTAGAAATGTTAAGAAACCGTGTTTTTCTGTCTGGAATTTGTTTTGATGCGTGCTATTTTAATTGTGCTGAAACAAATTTCGAAAGTTACAGTGAACTGTCGCGCATCTTTCTCTAACTTGCCTCATGACGAAAAATTAATTTCTCCACTTCTATATATCGCAGCAGAATGATTTTTGGCTCTTTAGAAAGGTTAGGAAACCGTGTTTTTCTATCTCGAATTTGTTTTGATGCGCGCTATTTTAATTCTGCTGAAAAAATTTCGAAAGTTACAGTGAACTGTCGCGCGTCTTTCGGGCGTCAGGTGTGAGTATTGAAATTCGCGTAATAACAACATCAAATGTTACTAGCATTTATTTTACAATGTTCCATGCCGACTTTCGCTTTCTGCTTTTCCATTTATTTTAATCCCAAAATATATATTAATTTGCGTTGTAATAGTTAACCAGGTTTAGACACACATGCGGTTTCCGAGGACAAATTATGAAAAACAAATTGATTGCGTGCAGATTGTCACGCGTCACAAGGTTAAAAAATGTCACGTGCTAGGCAACTAACTCGTGCTCAGTGGAACAGAACAATAACCTTCGCAGCAGATCTACCTTTCATAGTAAGCATTCGTTTGAATGAAAATATCGACAACGTCTAGCGTCTTCTTATCTTTTCCCTCTGGGATATCAGCAGAGATATCATTTCAGTACAATTTAGACAATTGGTTATCATGAATATGAAAATTTAGCGTAATGCACACTGGCACGTAAAACCTTCTGTTTATCGATGTTTATAGGCATTGCTTTATTTTGTGAATGATTGTCGTGTACATAATAATTTAGTATCGCCTCGAAAAGTCAAAGAATTTCAGCGTGAGTTAACCTTACGATCAGGTGACCTTTTTTTTTTCGAGTGGAAGCCGAATTTCGCTAAAATCAAAGGCTCCTTAGAGTCAACTCGTGAATACTAGAAATGTTAACGCGTGCTAACTGAAGTTTTATACATCTGAGTGATGGAACGAGTGAGCAGTAACGTAATATTGCGGGGTTTTTTTGGAAATTAAATGTAACGACTTCTGTCCAACGCAAACAAAACAAAAAACCAGTAATTTTCAGTTCGAAAAAAAAAAGAAAAAAAGAAGAAAAATCGGTCGCGACGAGAATCGAACTCACGTTCTACGGCTCTATAGTCTGGTCGCGTACACACTGCGCCACCCAGGATTTGACTAATTAACGAAGTCAAATTTTGTTATTTCAAGGAAGATATGCGGAAAAAGTTTACATCTGAGTGATGGAACGAGCGAGCGAGCGAGCGAGCGACCGAATTGGCCGCCGTTTAATACCAAAATCCCGTTCATTACGCTTGCGCGTATTCACGGGTTAAAAAAGGCCGCCTGATCGCAGGTCAAGCGTGAGTGTAAACGAATACGGGCAAAAATACAACTTGACAAACTTGTTGAACAATAAACATACATTAGCAGCGACAGAGGACTCAATCGAAGGTAAAATCTTAACAAGCATAACGACATGTCTGTTATTTCGCTGGTTTCGTTTCGTTTCGTTTCGTTTCCTTTCCTTCCACAAGATCAAATTGTCGCTAGTTCGTATTTTCGTAAGTCCGAACTTTCGCTAGTTTGTATTTTTTCCAGTTTGAATTTTCGTTACTTTGAATTTTCGTTAGTCAGAATTTTCGTTTGAATTAGCGAAAGTTCGCGGCCATTTCGTTTCGTTCTGCCGAAATAGCAGCGCATTTTCATTCTGAAATTTCCGCGAACTTCGGCGATAATTCGCGGAGAACAAAGAACGAAATTCGTCGAAATTCGTTTGCATTACTTTTGCACAGTACTGTATGAAGTAATTTTTTATTTTGTATTTTTTTGGAGGCTATTATGCCTTTATTTCGAAATGATAAAAGAAATTTGTCAGAGAAAAATTTAAGGCCTCGTTTTTGCCGTCCAAAGTAGCACAATTTGCAGAAATCAGTGTCCCGGAGACTGGGAACGAGGTTTCGAAATCCATTGTGTTGATGACGTAGAAAATACTTGAGATTCGTTTCTTCAAAAGAATGCCGCCATGATACTCGTGAGTTGAAGTATTTTCTACGTCACAGCCTTGTAATACAATAGCTTTGGCCGCGCGCTCGATAGAGACACTTTCTGGCGGAAAATGCAAAACTTTCAAGCCGAATAATTTCACAATGGGAAGAATCTTTTCGATGAAACCCACAAATTTAGATAAAGAAAGTAAAGCACTATCAAACCATGGAAATATTTTTTTTACTTCATATGCACTTTAATAGTATACTGATCACCATTTCTTAAACGGCCCTAAACAGCCCTTTTTTGGTTGCAACGAGGCTGTATGATTCTCTACCGATTCTGAAGTTCATTGGGCTTGGCAGTTCGCCCGTCTACTTAAAGTTCTCTGTTTAGCGCGGCGAAGGATATACATCTTAGCTGCTTGGCGGCTTGCTACTTGAAAGTTTCTAAATTATACTGATACCAGTTTATGCATATCCAAGGTGGTATTTTTCAGGCGGATCGCTAATTGCATGTGAATGGTGCATTTTTAGCGGCAAGGCGCCTTGATAGCGAATTCAAGATGTTTGAACTCAAGTACATGTATATACGTAATACTTAAGCGTCTTAGTTCAGTGTCTTGCCAGCGAGTTGAAAGTTTCTGAAAATATTAACCTCTTGGCGGCTTGTAAGAGAGTTGAAAGTATTGTGTTGTGTTGATTAATATTTCATTTTATAAAAATTGATCTGATCGAACACGCAATGGCTCAGCGATGTAATGATTGTTACGAATATATAAGTCACGCATTTGTAGATATAGTTTTAATACATGCTCCGTAGGACGAAATAATAAAAGCCTGCTAGTGAACACTTGCCAGTCAAGGCCGATCAAGCCAGTATATTTTTGTAGGCCTCACTGACTTCGACGTCTCTTCAGTCGAGCTGAGGCTTGAAGGAACTCCTAAACAGGATGTGGATTGGAAAGTTATGCTTGTTTAAACGACCTCATAATTTTTTTTAATAATATTAACCTTAACAATAAGCGCTTTCATTGAAAACAGCTTCCCTCGAAGTACCCTTTCTGATGTCGGCGAACAAGTTTCGTGTATTTCGCCGGCCTGTTTTTCTGTGGAGCAAAATAAAGCTTTGTTGCACCTTTTGTAATCGACGAATTCTAATATAGCATATGTTTGGGGCAGCTTCAATGCCACATAATATTGTCCACGCCCAGCTACAACTCTTGTCAGCTTTCTTGTTCGCCATGATTCCCTCAGCAGTGTAATATGTCAATGGTTTTGGCCGCGCACAAATTGGAGCCACTTTTTAGCGCCAATAACGTAAATAACTTTGAGACCATAAAAAAGCGTTTCGCATCGTCTCTAGCACTTTAAACCCTTTATGACAAGGTCTTAAAATGTGAAACTTTCGATATATCATAGGGACTTTAATATTTTAAAAAAATAGACATGCACATGTAACTTGAAATAGGTGAAAGCCAATGCTAAACTAGAAAGCAAAGGCCATGCAAATCAATTATGTCACATTAAACAGAATACATGTGGATGTGAGTAGTAGTAGTAGGTCAGCATTTTACACCTTTTTACGGCATTCCCCTGCACTCCCCTTGCATTCCCCTCATTAGCTATGCTTAGTCATGACGTCACAATATGCAAAATCCCTTTTTCCTGAAGTCAATACCTATAGACCACTTTCATAATGGCGGCCGATTTATTTATTCTTTTATATGTATGTTAATTAGCCTCACTGGCCTCATTTTAGAGTAAAAATTCTTTTGAATTTTGCACATGTTACCGAGGCCAGTGAGGCTAATTAACATACATATAAAAGAATAAATAAATCGGCCGCCATTATGAAAGTGGTCTATTCCTTTTGTGTTTTTCTGCCTTCCCCTGTTTAATAAATGAATATTAATAAGCGGATTCCTTTTTCAAAACAATAGAAACAATAGACCGGCCCAAACTTGCCCGCTCTATTCCAACTCACTTTAAAACAAAACACAACTGACACAGATATACTTTACAGACATAGAGCAAAACAACATGCCTTGACCAGGACTCGAACCTGTGTTACTGCGGGCACAACGCAGTGTCTTAACTACTAGACTATCAAAGCTGTGGATATGATAACTGAATAAAAACTAATTAGAGGTTTCCGAAACATTCCAATTTACTCCGAAATCAACGCATAATACCTGTCACAAACATCGCAGAACTGGTTGAGTATGTGCTACTTCCCCATAACGATGATGTAGCCCGACCCCGTGCGCTTAATACCTTTTTAGATGGACTCGCAGAGTTGGGAATTGATAAGCGTTTAATCAAGAATAAAGCGATCTTTTAGAGAAAGAAAAGATCTATCAAGAACAAAAAGAATCGGACAATAACACTTATGAAGGAGATTCAACCGACAACGAAGGAGAGGAAAGCGCTTAATTCTGAGAACAGTCCGGCCGATAAGTCTGAAGAGAGCGACCAAGAAATTAAAAGTGATGAAGAGGATGCACGAAATTCAACCGACAACGAAGAAGAGAAAAGCGCTTCTTTTACCCCCTAGCACTTTAAATAGGGTGCTATATAATGTACGTAAAAACACTATAACAACGCTGTTACTTAATACTATTATATATTATAATTATTGCTAATCATTTCAATAAACAAAATTCTCAATTGTGATTGCATGGTCATCCACGTGCCTATTTCTTTTGTAATAAAGATACAGGGTCACGTGGGTGTCCAATTAAAGCTGTCCAATTGCAACTTTTGTAATCAGATAGCTGTAAATATTGGACACCTACGTATACATTGCACGCGCATCAGTCAGGTGCATTTAAATGTTTTTTTTTTTTTGCTGTTTCTATAACTGGTTTCAAATTAATGGAAAATATTGGATTGAAAACAAAGTCCACATAGACTTCTTAATCTGGAATTTTGTTAACAATATGATTAATTCATTTTTTTAACCCTTTGTTGTACAATTCAAGGGTAATGGAGTTTGTTTTTTCAAATCATCCTTGTGCTACATGCTTAGTCGATTTAAAATTACTCGCCTGATTACTCCCAGAATTGTATTAAACTTATTTACTTGAAGACCAATAGTGTATTTACTAATTATCAGTGATCATGTATATTTTTTCATTTATACAGAGACTTGTTTGTAGACATCATTTAAACAAACAAGTGCTGCTCTTGGGTACTTACCGTCTTGGTCTGTGGTGACCTCAAGAACAGGTGTACTTTCAGGTCCAGCTCCTTTGGAAGTAGAGGCTAGCACTGTAATCCTGTAGGTTGTATATTCATTCAAACCTGTTAGTGTTGCTTGATTTGATGGCGCACTCACTACCTTGGTTTGTGGACTTTCATTGGATGCAGTGTAGGTTACTGTGTAATTCACTATAATACCATTTTGTTTGCCTGCTTCAACATTGCCCCATTGAACCGAAATACTAGTAGAGTTTTTACCGATTTGCTGGACATGAACTGGAGAACCATTTGGGGCTGGAACAAATAATAAAAATAATAAACAATCAAATAGGCATAAAAGCAGAATGAACACATAAGTTAACTCTATTCAGCCTGGGCTTTTTTTGAGTTTCTGAACCCTCGTAACTTCAAGAACATTAAGGCTATAACAATGAAACCTAGAGGGTACACAGTACGTCCAAAACTGTCTCCTTTGCGGTCCGCACAATGGAACTAGGACGTCATATGGCGTAGTTATTAGGTAATTAGTTATACGGCCGCCATCTTGGATTTCTGAAATTTTTTAAAACCTCGTAAAAACCGTCCAAATTCACTGAAAATTAATCAAAACCAATAAATAAACGCTAAATGACGTAAAAATATAAAAGTTATACCAATAAACATTGTTTTTCTTCATTCAAAGGTTTAAATACGCAAATTTCAAAAAACATGGCTGTCAAAATTTTGTTGTCATGGAAACATCAAGTCACGTGATCAAAAAATTGTGACATGAAATTGTTACCAGATAAATTCTAGGAAAAGTCACAAAGTTTGATGGCGTTTGGATACATATTAAAGAAGTTATGAATATTGAAAGAATAGGGTTAATAGAGTCTGAACACAAAACTTCATATTAAAGAACTTCATTTGAGACCAATCAGATACCGGATGAAACAACCAGTTTTTAAACATGTACATAATGCACAATGTGAGTGTATAAGTTTTACCGAAACTTTAGAAAAATGGTCCAATTTTGTGTAAATTTTGGGGTATAACATTTAAATTTTTAAATGCGCCTTTTGTCATAATTATTGCATAAAGGGAAACAGGAAACGTGGCAAAAAAGGGGGAAAGGGTGAAAAGAGTGTTGAGTTTTGTAATAAGTATATTTTCTTATTTGTGTGTGTTAAATTTGGAACCATAATTACATGTATAATACTTTTTCCACTTGGAGGCTTAATTGTTCTGAATTTATCATAACAAAGGCAATCACTTGAAGTTAAAAAAAAATGGCCATCCACATATTAAGTTTAACACACAATAAAAAGTAAAACATCTTTTTTTTGCAGTTTTCAAACATGGAGCGAGCCTATGATTCATGAACTGAGGCCAGTCCATATAATTTATTATTTCTGAATATTTTTTTCCAAAATAAATTTGTTTCTTTTAAATAAAAAGACTTGACAAAGAATAATAATCACCACTCAGCATTGTTTTTGCATTGACGACATTCATAACTCGGTATAATTCTAAAAGTTCAACCAAAATCAACATTAACCAGGCTCATTTTTGCCATCTGTATCAGTATGCTTAAATAAAGAGTAACAGCTGGCATATTGATTAAAGGATTGAGTTAGTACTGCTTACTAGTCACAACTTAAATTGGCCGTGAAATCATTTTTTTATGGAATGGACTAACTCATTGCAGTACAAGTGGGAAATTATATCAAATTGAGCAGAAAAAAGTTCTGATTTTCATTTGAATCTGATTATAACCTTATATTAAGTGCTCTGCATGAAACATTTATCAATGAACTTGTTTTATTGACATGAATTAATTAGTTGTGTGGATAAACTAATGAAGATTGATCCTCTGCTGAGTTATACTCTTGTGGGTCTGTTACTTCAGCAGACACCATTACCAATCATAAAAATCCAGTGTTACCCTTCCAAAGGTGGAATACCAGTAACCGTTCCCTTTTAAGTATATGAATGGGGTTAGTTTCTAGAGAAACTGTGGTGCTGCGTCGGTGGGGGGATGAAACACGAGAATTTAGTTTTATTTTTTACTCTTCCAGTAAAGAGGAACTTAATCAATTCATAACTTCTGTCAATACTTTTCATCCAGCTCTAAAATATACCTGGGAAATTTCCGAAACCTCAGTCGCTTTTCTTGACATTAATATTTCAATCAACGGTAACAGTTTATCCACAAGTGTGCACTACAAACCTACAGATTCCCACAGTTATCTGTTACATTCATCCTCACATCCATCGCACGTTAAAAACGCCATTCCGTATTCTCAATTTCTCAGACTTCGACGTCTATGTAGTGATGACACTGATTTTTCCAACAAATCAGAAGAAATGTGCCAGTTTTTCAAGAAACGTGGGTACCCTGACTCTGTTGTTAATACGGGCCAACAACGTGCACAACAGATCGACAGACAGTCAGCACTACAAACACCACAGAAGGAAGAGAACGAGAGAATTCCATTCACCCTCACTTTCCACCCACACAACAACACAGTCAAAAGCATCATTTTAAAAAATTTCAAATTACTCCAAAACGACCCCGAAACTGGCAGAATTTTTTCACAACCCCCACTAATTTCATTCAAACGTGACAAAAACATAGGCAACTTTCTAGTTACGAGCGCACTGAAATCTGACGATGTACCGGGAACTTTCAAATGCACACGCACACGATGTAACACTTGTCCTTTCATTCACAACGCGGACAAAATAACAGGACCCAAACGATCTATTAAAATCACTGATCGTTTTACATGCACCTCCGTAAATGTTATCTACTGCATTACATGTACTTTTTGCAAAAAGATATACATTGGCGAAACAGGGAGGAGACTGGGCGACCGTTTTCGTGAACATCTCCGAGACGTTGAAAAAAATGACAAAGACGCATCCAAACCAGTCGCGCGCCATTTTAATCTTACTAACCATTCTAAACAACACATGACAATCTGCGGCCTTTCCCTACACCAGGGTAACACAGAAAGCCGTAAAAACCTAGAACAAAAAATCATCTTTCAAATCGGCACTCTCAAACCCCACGGAATCAACGAACGCTTTTCATTCAACTAATCTACATTTGCTTTTCACGTCACCAAATTTCCACCAATAGCGTAGCTCCACCGCTTACTATATAAAACCACACACTACCCACAATTCCTTGATTCGCTCCGACGAAGGGCTAGCGCTCGAAACGTCAGCTATTTGAATCTTTTTACGGTGGTTAATTTACCTTATCGACTCAGTCGATAAAACTAAATTCTCGCCTTTTAAGTATATGTTTGATTTATTTTTCTGGCCAAAATATTATTACATTAATTTGCACTCTAAATAGCCATTAAATTGTCTTGTACCTTCTTCATCTGTGGTCGTATTCACTACAGAGCTTGCAGCACTAGGACCAACTTTGTTAGTTGCAAAAACTGTAATGTAATAAGTCCTTCCAGGATGGAGGCCTGTAAGCGAAGCACTTGTGGTAGAGCTGGATACCACGCATGCACTACTTGGCAATCCTTGACAAGTACCAGGTCCAAAGTTCTGATTATCTATACTAATCTTCACAGTATAGTTAAGAATTGCACTGTTTCCATCAAATCCAGCTGTCCAGGAGATATTCACCACTCGTGAGCTCTGGGAGACAACTACCACATTCTGTGGTGGGCTTGGTACCACTGTAAAGTGCAATTAAAAAACAATTTTTAATCAGATGACAAACCAAGAGACAATTGAAAATACATGTAGCCAGGCAGGAATGTCTTAATATTGACTTTTTGGCCCATTTTTCTTGACACGTTTTGAAACATTTTCATGGGTTTTTGGGACACATGGCAAAGAGCTACATGTAATTTTGTTTTGTCAAAATAATGCCTGGTTCATGAGATCCAATAATGCAAAAAACATTTAAAACAAAAAAGAAAACATTTTGAAATGGAAAAGACACTCTGGGTAACTTTCAGGAGACAATTTCATTTTTTTTTTAAATTTACTAACATTTTGGAAAATGCAGGATTTTTCAATGGCATGGCTGGAACAAAAACTATTGAAGTCAAAATTGTTCCAAAAGTTACTTAGAATATTCATACCCAGAGCACACTATCTGAAGGGCCTCAAACAATTCCACAAATACATGTACACCTGCACAACACAACATGTATATCCTAAGGACAGCTATTTTGGTGGCAGATGAAAGCTGCATGGCGGATCATGAAACGATGTTCAAAGAATCTGTTTGATTGGTATAAAGCTGAAGTTAGGGTTAAAGAATTATTTTAGTTTTTGGGAGCATATTCAATCTCATCCCCAGAGGCCGAGGGCCTTCTTCACTTTCAAAATGGCGGACCAGGAGGAGAAAGACCTGAATAAGTCTGCTTGTCGCGTAAAACATGAAGAATGTTTTTTTTTTTTCAACAATGGTTTCAGATTGCCAGAAAACAAACTTGGCTACCAATTGCTGAAAATAATCTCCAAACACTGTTTCAGCATGTGTCACTATATATGACAAAATACTCCACGATTCTTGGAGTATTTTGGCAACCTTGTCTTGGGGTTTCTACGCCCGCCCCTGTTATATTATGCCAATAGACATTTCGTGACTCTTACATAGTACGTTTTGTTATAAGGACATTTCGTGATTGATACATGATATTAACTTTTGTGTGATCGACCTCGTGCTTTCGGAACCAGCCATGTTTGTTTCTCCTGCCAACCTTTCAGGTTTAGAGCTGTAAATTGGGTTAATGTTCTGAAATAAATCTTCAATAAAACTACAACAGCCCCACCATTTTGAAAGCGGACAAGGGCCTGGGGACGAGATTGCAGCATATTCTCACTCAAAAGTCCTTGAAGAACTCCGCATGGCCACCCACCCAATCCCCTAAAGATTGAGTGTATGACAGATCTATATAATCATTGTCACTAATGCTTAATGATTCAGAACAAACCTTGAATTATAACTGATGCTGTATCAGTTGAATTATCAACTCTGTTGATAACCACACAGGTGTAATTCCCAGTATCATCTGCAATGCTGGAGCTGATTGTTAACTGCACTAAGCTTTCATTGAAATGTGTAATACTCCCTCGTGCTCCATTCTTCGTGGTACCATTTTCAGATATCACAGCTCCATCTTTTCGCCACTGCACTTCAGATGCAGGTGGTGAAGTATTATAGTGACAAGTCAGATGTAATTCATTTCCATCCACCACAAACTGCCATTCATCGCCATCAATTGTCACTTCTGGTTGAACTGCAATCAAAACAGTATTGAAATTAAAGATATAAATATTGTTCAATTCTTTGAATCCCTAATTTGTTTACAGTGAACTTCAGTTTTAACTATGAGATTCAAAATCCAATTAACAGTTTAAAACTGCTGTCAGAATAATTATGTCAGTTAGTGGATGTCTCAAGGCCTGTTTATATGAATGAAGGGCGATACTAGTTTCGTTCAAAGACTTGCTCCTACCACTTAGACGATCCTTAAAAACTAGCAGGTGGATCACAACATGTTTTCGTCTTTCAAATTACACATACAATGGGTTGCATCATTGGGATCATCCTAGCCCTACAATCATTTCCTTTTGATGTACAGCGTGCGTAAACGGAAAGCAAAAATCACTCTAATTCACCGTCTTACATCTAAGAGCTCCAACCTTGTTAACAGACCTTTGGTAGAAAAATGTTTTCTGACAACCCTGATAATAGCTTGAGGGTTACTGTATGTATGTATTAAGCGGACCCCATATTAAAAGGCTGAGCCCTTTATTAAGCGGACCCCAGCTTGTGTCCGCTTGTCTTACGCAACTTAGTGGCATGTGGTTTAATTGACACTATACTGAGACAAATGGACTCATGAAATTTTCAATGTTGGAGTGCCAGGATTTCAGACCGTTTGAAAGAGGGCAACTCAGTTAGTTCAAAAGCTGTCCAATTATGACTCTGATTGCTTATCCTTTAACATATTAATAATATTATTATTGCATTTTGCAAAATTTACGGTGCGATGCACCTTACTGTGAGCACCCAACAAACTTCATTAAGAGTTTAGCCAATCAGAGAGCATGCATGCATGCACCCAACAAACTTCCTTATGAGTTAGCCAATCAGAGAGCAGAATTCAATTGACAGGAATGCCTCCTTGCAAAGTTAAGCACAATCAAATGTAATCTTGTTGCTTTGTGTTAATTATCACAGGAGTGTACATAGCTTACAAATGTATTTTCACGTGGATTTACATTGTATTGCTTTCAGGGTTTAATAAAGTCCCCAAGTCCTCAGCTTCTACGCTCGCGCTTTAAGAGATCAACTTAAGAGGCGGGATGAAGGAATAATGTAAGATCGCTTAACTCAGAAGAGTTAATTATTAGCGATCGGTATAAGGGTCCTTCAAGTGTTTGATGTCATGAGAGCATAATAAAAGTTATGAAAGCTTCTTGTTTAGTTGAGATTGTTGTTTGATTGAAGGTAATTTCGCGCGGACAAGAATATCATTTAGTGAATTTTCCTTCCGGTAGGATACAATCGGTTCTTGATTGAAAATTTTGGTGAGGCCTGTTTGGTTTTGAATGATATGCCAGTGTTTCATAAGGATATTTTGAAGATTTGGCACAGCCGGATTGTAAGTTGTGACAAACGGCAGAATCTCATTTCTTTGTTTAGGTTTAGACCGAAGCGCCTCTGTTCTGTTAGAGAATTTTATTTCTTTGAGAATACTTTTAACGAGTGCTTCTGGGTAGCCTTTGTTATAGAGTCTGAGTTCGAAGTCTCGTTTGTATTTCTCGAAGTTCTCTGAGTCAGAATTGGTTTAATAAAGGTTTAATAAAGTCCCAAAGGATATACAATGGTCTCTGGTACCGAAACAGAAACAGCCGATTTTATTAGCCGCTTAGCAGAACTTATCGCGCTCGAAGAACGCAATCCTAATTTCGTGTTGGTTGTCCTGTTGTTTATGTGCAGTACAATTTGAGATTTTTTGGTGGCCGGTGTTCCAAATGGCCACCCCTATTGGTTTTTTTCAGGGGCTCATTTCCGCTGGAAATTCCTTCGAACGCGTCTCCATAATCTGTGATAACTGCTAGTATTTAGATCTGTTGTTGATTATAGACTTTTCATAGGGAACAAAATTTTGGAACATGGGAAAAATTTCAATTTTCTGTTGGGTTCCCAAATTCTTTTCTGGTAGAATTGTGGCCGTACGGACTCATTTTCATTAGTTTCTAATATTTATTTAATTGATATTTCACCATACACTTCAAATATGGATGTCACCGGCTGATTCAATATTGTTACGTCACCAGTGTTTGAAAAGCACCGCCTGAGATTTATATGAACTGTACTGGTCGAGAGGTATATGAGTGGCACTGGCCTTATAAAAATATATACTCATTGGGCACTGGTCTACTTGTTTATGAATTGTGCTGGCCTATGTTAAAATGATTGCCAAAGAACTGTCATGGTTACGAAAGGCACTGGCCCTTTTGAACATAACAGTACAGTTTGTTCATAGCAGTCTAGGTTATGCATACGAGTGGAGTTTATGTTTTCATAAGTAAATGTGTACTACCATCTATACACCATGTTTACTTAGTTACTGCTGCATACTAACTGTTGTATTATTTTTTTTTCCGCGCTTACAGATCATACTTAGAAGTCCTTCCTGGAGACATTTACCGGAGAACGTAATTTGCTTTAAAAATAGTTTCGTTAAACATCTTTTCAGTTCCAAAGCTGATTGAACTGTCCAAAGATATATATTTGAAATTAAGAAGTTTTTCGACTGGTGCCCGCAGGCTTAACAAGTTTCTCTTCAGACACTGTTTCCCCCCACTATGTTGGCTATCTATTTGTTATTCTATTCGGAGCGGGCAAAATCTAGCTAGTTCATCCGTCAGACAATTTAGCCTATTTTGCATTAAAGTGGCTACATACATTTGTACATCATTCCAATCCCCTGGATAGTAAACTTTTCAACAATGTTATTGAATCAAAGAAACGATTAATATCTAAACCTGAGTAACGAAGAAATGTCCTGTTTCTTCAGACACGATTATAAGGATACCAGATAATATATTATCTGTCTGGGTCTAATTTAAAAGATCTAAAGGCCCAGCCAAACGATCGCCAACGCAACATTTCAGCGCAACATCTTGCAACATTGTCAGATCGTATTGTGAAGGAGCTGGCCAAACGCGTGCAACATGTTGCAACATGTTGCAACATGTTGGATGGTGTTGGATAAAGTTTGAAAATGGTCAAATTTGATCCAACACTATCCAACATGCTTCAACAGGATGGCTAATCGCGTGTTAACACGTTACGCGCAATTATGTTGCAAGATGTTGCGTTGAAATGTTGCGTCCGTTTGGCCGGTCCTTTAGGATTGCTGCTATTTGTGCGATAGGTTTTTAAGGTCTTTTCCGATATAATGAAATTTGTAACATTCTCCCTGTGCATTTAGTTCTATGACGATTACCTAATAATTCTGATTATGTTGTGATTCAAATTTTCTTTGGTTCGAAAATGTTTAAACCAGTTTAATTTCTTTCCCTTTCAGCAGATTCATTACCATAGCTTAAGACAAAGAATAACAAATTATCAAACCACTTTAAGGTTACTGTACGTGTACCTTCGGGGGTGTCTCCAGTATAACAGCTCTAGCGTCTTAAGATTACGCTTAATATACCTAGAGCCACATATCAAATTAAAGCTTATAGAGCTGGCAATCTAAATATGGAAACCGTTTGGTAATAAAATGAATTGTCGAATTTTTACGACGTCTAAATTCGAACGTCCAAATTAGCTTTAAAACACTACAACTCAAAGGGAATTTGTTCGATTTTCCTCAAATTTGGACAGAAGCTAGGCTAACATATAATCAACAAAAACTTGTCAGCGAATTCCTTATTTCCGAAAACTTTTTCGTCAAGAGCCATTTCCGTGCGTAAACTCCAATTTTTTTCTCCCTTTTTCGAAAAAATTAAGTAGCTTTTCACTGCAATTGAATTTGGGAAATCGCCGAGACGTCTTTTTAGCGCTTTGTGTCCGGAAACCCCAGAACAAATCAAATTAGCAAAATACAATAATCCGGGCTCTCGAGTCAGACCACGTGGTCCATAACTAACAATTCCTATGAATACGCAGGCGAGAAAACCTGTGACGCAATAGTAACACGAGTTGTCACGCAATGTGACATAAAAACGTAGAGACAACGCTGTACAATGGTGCCGCTACAATCTGTTTTCCAACGGCATGCTGCGCGCGCGCTGCAACAATGGATCGGAAATCGAATTGTTAGTATTACGAACAACTGAAGTTAAATGCCTCCAGCTTTTAGATTATGCAAACCAAACGTTTCAGGGCTATATCCTAACTCTTTAAGCGAACTTTTAAATATTTCTCTACATCTTGAATAGGATAATTTGCCTTTGTAAGACTATGAATGCCTGATCATTTATGATAAGAGATCAATATTAGCTGCTTTTATTTATTTCATTAAAACACTCACCGGGCAATACTTATCATTTAATTTATTAATTTAGACAAGATTTCCTTCCCTGTACACATCGGTTCTACTGAGGAAACACTAATTTCTTTCAATAACTATTGGGTTGATTGTACTTGGTATCGCTTAAAAGAGCCTACATTTGATAGTAACCTATTTATGAGCCATGTTAGAGAAAGGCTGTAAACGCGAGATTGATGTTTCATACCCACATCCATGAGACTAGGCTCACACAAAATGTGCCCGAGTTGATAAGTAATGTTATTATACATTGGTGTCACTAGCTCGATTTTGATTGGCTATAAGCACGCAGCTAATTATTGCTTGCTGTTTCTGTTACGTCATACCTACAGACAATGAATTTTATATATGTAGAAGTGACGTCATACCTACAGACAATAGTTTTATGCATGCAGAAGTGACGTAAGTTGTTTACTTACAAGTTGACTGCTGTGCATTGATCACTTTTTTGTGCGCGCTCTTGTCTTTACAAGTGCAGCTCAGGAATATGCATAATAAAACAATTATTGGATTCGGTTTTCGCATGATAGCGATAATTATCAAGGCCAAAGTTTGTGTTATCTGCCGAAGCCGAAGCTATCATGCTCAACCTCATCCAATAATTGTTAAATATATGACACTAGTATGATAAATTTATGCAACACATTGATCCAAAGTAATGGTGATAAAAATCACTGGAAAATGTGAATGAGGAAGTGAATTTAAACACGATTGTAATTTAATGTTTTGACTGTAATAAAATAATATTAAAAAAGAGAAATATTATTCAATTATAAACGTGTCGATGAACGGTAAACTTCGAATATATAGTTGCATCAAAATATTAATTAAAGTACAGTTTTATATTAAGGATAACTGTTTCATAAATTTTATAGCCAAAAGTTTCGCTTTCAGATTATCAAAGCAACTTATCTGAAGTTCGGCTGTCGAACAGGAAAAATATTCAAATAACAAGCAGTAAATAGTTTGAAAATAACCACAGTTTATGGAAACTGTCTTGTAGCGGTGTTGAAGCCGTTAATCACCCATCCATAAGGAAGTCATAAATAGAAATATTGAATTATACCGTGAGAAATTATAGAAATATGGCAGAATCGATCGGCTGAAACATTGTTTAAGCGCTTTCATACATCGCACATGTTAAATTTCTTTCAAACAACGATTTTTAGAACTCTCAGACAAGAATATAAGCTTATAGAGATATGAAATGGCTCATTTGTTGAGGTATGTAACAAGAAAGAAGCCTATTGCATGTAAATACATTACGTTCAATTATTTCCGCTTTGGAATCAACAACTAAAACTCTTAGTTTCAAAATCGTTTTACCTGCTTTAACAGACGAACACAATACCAACAGCAATAAGATTAAAAACCACCGAGTAAGATGAATTTTGTGGACAATTCCTCTTGTAAACAGTTCGTCCATACTTCGGAAGCAAAATAGCCTGCGAGCAAGCCTTACGGGCTCGGGTTCGGTGTTTCGGGTTTGGGGAAGCGGAGGGCGAGAGCTTGCAACGATGTCTCAGAAATTTGAATGCCGCCCCCAATACTTCCCGTGGCTCCCGCTCTCCGAGTTGTCACAATTTAGCCAATCAGCGAAAAGCGGAAACGAACGTAAATGTACACAAAAAAAACATGTAACATTCCACGTGAAAAATAACTGTTCCCGAAAATTTGCCTGCTTGCCCTAGCTCGCAGCAACTATGGCAAATACTCCAAAGAAGATCGGCGTAGGGGGAAAACCGAAAGCAGAAGATCCAAACGATTTAATATTGTAAATGTTGTAAAGCTTCGTTGAAAGTTCGATACGGGGATTCCTGGAAGTGGACTTGTCAGAAAACCTTTACCTTCCATCTAAGACGAAAGGACTAAAAGGTACTATATTATCAGATGCGCTTCAACAAAAGACGGGAATAGCTGCTGAGAAAACCTCCAGTCTTTCTGCTCGACTTTGCCAACCTTGCGCCACAAAAATCAGAAAAACTAACGAAGGATTTTACTTTTATTATTATAAACACACTAAATGGCCGAAGTTTGTTCAGCCGATTGACCTGGAGGTCGAGGTCACAAATATCGCGAGTTCCAAGCGAGAAGCGAGCCTTGCCGACTTCAGTGTCAACGTCAGAAAAAAAAACCCTGGACAAAGAAACTCAAACTCGATCCGACAAAGTCCTGCCAAAGAGAAAAAAACAGTGCAAGGAGTAGTATGGGGGATTACATGAGAATTTAGTTTTATCGACTGAGTCGATAAGGTGAATTGACCACCGTAAAAAGATTCAAGAAGCTGACGTTTCGAGCGCTAGCCCTTCGTCGGATTCGCTCCGACGAAGGGCTAGCGCTCGAAACGTCAGCTACTTGAATCTTTTTACGGTGGTCAATTTACCTTATCGACTCAGTCGATAAAACTAAATTCTCGTGTTTCATCCCCCCACCGACGCAGTACCACAGTTTCTCTAGAAACTAACCCCATTCATTTGGGGGATTACATGCCTGACATGTCCGGGGACACTCGAAATAAGCATTTATGCACGCCCACGGAGCCTTCCTAGAAATTAAAAGCAATCATCTTTTTTAAAATACGATTGCTTGGATTTTGAATCTTATAGTTAAAACTGAAGTTCAATGCAAACATATTTTAATATTTTTGTTTTAACTATAAGATTCAAAATCCAATAACAGTTTAAAACTGCTGTCATAATAATATGTTAGTTAGCGGATGTCTCAAGGCTTGTTTATATGAATGAAGGACAATACTACCACTTAAGGATATGCTCTCTGCTTCAGGTTAGATGCAAAGAGTTGCAGTACTAGGTTTATTCTACCACTTAGATCATCCTTAAAAGCTAGCAGGTGGAGGAAAACAACATGTTTTCATCTTTCAGACACATACAATGGGTTGCAGTTTGTTTCGGATCATCCCAGCACTACATTGTTCCTTTGGATGTAAACTTAAAGCAAAAATAACCCGTTTTCGAATAAATACCAAACGTCAGTGTATGGACAAGGCCTAAACTACTTACAGTGTACTGTTAGGGTCCCTGCCTCTGAAGTGGTGAAATTAACACTGTTGCTAGCCACACATCTGTATTGTCCTTCATCTGATCGGTGAACATTCTGTATTGTCAAACTGTGAGTGTTTCCTGATGAAGTTGTGCTTAGCTTTGGGTCTGCTGTTATGTTTAGAACCACGTTATCTTTTGTCCATTTAACGCTGGGTTGAGGGTTTCCATCTACTGTACAGTTAAAGAGAACATTTTGATTTTCTATTTTCACGATATTTTCCGGTTGCTTGGTGAACTCAGGCGCATCTGGAAGGGTACAAATACAAAAAAACAATGCTGTTACCAAAATGGCAAAATATCATCACATTCACAACAATGACCGTTTACCATTTGTATGGAAAAACCGGTTATTCCGGTGGAAAAACAAATGGAACGGTTCAATTCCCAACGGAAATTTTCCGGGGAAAAGGTAATACCCTTCAAGATATTAAAGAAAGATGGACATTTTTGATTGCCTGTAGTTGTTTTCCTTTATGAACTTTTACGAATCGTACTTGCTGCATGCTTGGCATGGGAAAGCGATTCGCATAATCGAAGTACAATAGTCGTACGTAGCAAAGAATCAGAGCTGGGATTCTAGCGTTAACTTGAGCTAATAAGTAAATAAATAAATGATTGTTCCGGGTAAAATTAGACAATCGTAGCACTGCTTGAAAGCGTACAATCACGTTTTAGGGTAAGCTTATAATTTCGAGGGTTTTTTTACTCCGTTCTTTCAAGCGTCCTTCACAAGCATGTTTTATTTCATATTTTATTAAAGCAGTAATGAAAGGAGCTGTTCAAGTTAAAAATTGTTTAAAACGATTGTTCTTTAACATTCACTAAAATGAAGCTACAAGCCACATACCACACTGTTCTTCACCAATCCTGTTTGTCATCACAACCCTATCAGACTCAATAGAAAATCCTGAAAACAGAAAGAATTAAACCCACAGTACTTACACTGGACATCAAGAGTAGCAGGATTGGAGTAAACAGTCCCAACACTGTTGTTTGCCACACATTTGTATTCATTGCTGTCTGCCTTCAGAACATTTGTCATTGTCAACTGCTTTCCATTTGGTGATAAACTGATCCTGGGATTTGCAGTCGTATTTACAGGGGATCCACCTACGGTCCATGAGAATGACGGTGCAGGATTTCCAATGGCGTCACAAGATAAGGTGACGTTATCTCCTTCTTCTATTGTCGCTCCCTGTGGATGAAGGCCGAACTCAGGTCGATCTGTATAATTTTAAGAAAATTCTAAATCACAAAAAAATCGAAAAAAAAAAAACAGTTTTCAGGCGGAAATGTTGTTATTACTACACATTTGTGTCAAAGATTTGGAACTCGATTAATTCGATTATTCTCTTCCAATTACAATTGGTCACAATTAGCGTTCCTTGAAGCTTTCTATATCAAGAATCTCAGACCTACCATTAACGAAGGACTTTTAAGTCTCTAGAGGCTTTAAAAAGCCTCTAGAGACTTAGACCTGTTTCTCTGATTACCTTCAATTCTAGTTATATTACGTAATGTTAACACGCCTTATTACCTATGATATTTAAGTTAAATTCTTGTAAAATATCATTACATGACTATGATTCTGTAAAAGAGCCGAAATATTGTTTCAATATCAATCATGATCTTGTAATAAACCAAAACTTGGTTTCTTCAATGATATCATTTCTCGGCTTTGCTTTCTTTATTTTTTATTCTAAATTGTCAGATGGCTCTGAATTTTGTCTTAGTTCCTGTTACAATAAATTAAATGGAGCACAAGTTAACTTACTGTCTTGATCTGTGATGACAATGATAGCGTCACTTGCATTTCCATCCCCCTTTGAAGTACTAGCAAACACTGTGATGCTGTAGTTTGTGTATTCATTCAGTCCCGTCAATGTTGCCTCAGTTGTTGGAGCATATACTACTTGGGGTACTGGACTGCCATTAGGTAACGCTGTGTAGGTAACTGTGTAACTCAATATATCACCATTTTGATCAGGTTGTGGAACATCATCCCAGTCAACAAAAATACTGGTAGAACTTGTGTTGTGTCCTGCGACATTAGCCGGAGGAGCACTGGGCTCTAGAAAAAAAGAAGAAAAAAGAAAGCATTTTATTAACTAAAATGACAAGAAGAAAAATAGAAGAATTCATTGCGTCGACGAAGGAGACGCTTCCTAACCTTGTCGGCTAGGCGGAACGAATCGAGAAAAGTGTCGGTACCAAATCTGCGCCATCTTGAAACGTCACAATAGTATCCAGCATCGCGTGGAAATCAGGCATCATCCTGGGGAGCTTGGGTTCCGAAATGTCACATGTGAATAATCTATTTGTCTTGATTTAGTTTCGGATATTTTCCCGATTTTGGAATCGTACGGCTCAATACTTCAATGCCTACTAAAAGTTCGCAGTGGAAAATTTGGACTAACGTTCTTCTCCGGACCAAGTAAATTGTTGGGTCTCTTTGGAATCAAGCAAGAAGTTACAGATTTTCCTCGCTACCGTTCTGGTATGTTTTGAATGTTCTATCTTGATTTTGCTGTGGTTCTCTGCCTGATTTGGGAAGCTTTCACCTAAATACCGACGTCGTTCTTCGCGATGTTCTACGGTACGGTGCAATTCGCTTATGTCTTGTAGCAATATTAATTCACTGACCGGCCGCGCCAAGCGAACGCAGATTAACTTTACAGTGCTCGAAATTGCGCCTGTATCGGGCGCATTTGCGACTAAAGATTTCGCAGTTTTGTGACTAAAATTTGTCTAGCTAATAAAGGAATTATATTCAACAGTCTTGTGTCTTACTTGCAACTGGTAGTTGTAATTTTATCCGAAAAATCCTGCGAAATTCACGTTGAATGTTGCGATTTCATGCTCCTATAACGCGGTGTCCAAGAACAGGCTTTCTCAGAAATTTCTCATTTCCGGTTCCGGTATTAGTACATGTACTGAGGAGTATGATTTCAGAATCGGAGAAATAACCGAAATGAAATCAAGACAAATATACTATTTATATGTCGGAAAAATCTGGGACCTTTCGGAGTACACAGCACGGCAGGATTTTGCCCGATTCCACGGCGATAGCGTCGATTTCATGCTCCATTAACGCGGTGTCCAAGAACAGGCTTTCTCAGAAATTTCTCATTTCCGGTTCCGGTATTAGTACATGTACTGAGGAGTATGATTTCAGAATCGGAGAAATAACCGAAATGAAATCAAGGCAAATATACTATTTAGATGTCGGAAAAATCTGAGACCTTTCGGAGTACACAACACGGCAGGATTTTGCCCTATTCCACGGCGATAGCGTGAATTTGTTTGATGACGGCCCGACGTTTTTGCCTGCGTGACATATCTCGCGACATAGCCCTTTTAAACAGTGGCTGAATTAATTCATGAAACTGAGGTACTAGGTCAAGACGAGGTGCCACGGGATAAGGAGACGCACTATAATCTATGATTACTACTAGTAAAATAAAACAAAATAGGAAGGTGATGAAAAAATGGCAAGTATTTATAAGCCAAAACATCAAGAAGAAAAAGAAACGTATTTATCCAAATTAGAAAAAGAAAAGTACCAGAATAAAATAGAATGAACCAAGAAACAACACTTTGGCTGTTGAGGCCCCCTCGCCCTCGAGCTCTGAAATATGGATATTTCTGGGAACTGCACACTGCTTTAAACGACACACGTGAATGTAACTTAAAGACAAGTAGAACAATACTAATAACAATTCCTTTTTTCCTTACCCAATTGACACCTGAAATGGCCATAAACGCCTATACGTGACAACCCCTAAATTTCCTGAAATACTCGTAACTGCCCGTAATCAAAGAGGCTCTAAGAGCCATCTCGTTAATACGACAACTTAAGGTTAATTTTAGTTTTTCTTGATGTTTGCAAATAAGCGTATAGTATTTAGTTTACAAATATGAAAACATCTTAGTTAGCGTGACATAAAGATGCATTGTCTGAAACAAGACATAACGTATTAAATTCGCTTGCAGACACGCGCTTCATGCCTTTGGAAGCAGCGGGCTGCGATTTGAGCGAATAAGCCTAAAACAAAGAGCGAGAAAAAAAAACAGTACAATGATAAATGTCAACTTGCCATTTTAATTTCATTTGCAGTTTGCAAATAAGTGTATTCAGCTTACAGATAAGATCAAATGCTCCTGTGAGCCAACCCGTGAATAAGAAATACTTTACACATCGCTGGCTCATATTTAAGCGACCCTTCCTTACAATCAAAGGCTTCTCAGTGAGCCAACTCGTGAGTATGAAACACTCTAAAATTAATGAAAGATTCTACACCAAATGTGTACAGAGGCTATACGTACGACCCGAGGGCAGTACTTCGGTATTTACTTTTTTAATAGAAAATAAGTTCCGTAAAGGAGTATCAAAGGATTTTGCGTTACCCGATCGCGAATGCAAGTTGAATACATCATCGCGTCAAGTCTCGAGACTGCGATGGGAAAAGAATCCTTACTTTGCTGGAGACATAATTTAGGCTAAAGATGGAACGATATTATAAAATAATAACGTTTGTGGCAAACATTTAAAATTAATAATACATTCCCAGGATCCGAGTGTATAGAATTTGGATATAACTGCCAGCGTGTCAGTTGAACCTTCTACCGCGAGCTGACGCGTAACGCAATATTGCGGTAGCTTATGTTTTTATAAACGCGGTTCGATAGATTTTTTTTTAATTGACCGACTTCAAACGTAAAGAAAAAACAGTACATCACTTTTACAATGTCCAGTTCGAAAAATAAAAGGAAAAAAAATCGGCCGCGACAGGATGCGAACCCGGCCATCATTTGACTAAAAAAAACAACAATTAGCCATTCGAGCTTTTTTTTTTTTTTTTTTTTATTTCTGGCGTTCCGCAGGGCGGTAGTGCAATGCCCCGCGATCATGTAAAACGGGGGGATAAAAACGAGGAAGAGGAGAACGCCAGGGTGAGGGAGCACCAGCTCGCCAAACTCGCTAGGGAATCGAACCCCACCTCACCGGGAATCTAAAAAGCAGAGCACCAGCAACTACCTACGTAACTAGACTATATACGTAAAAAAGGAGGTAAAACAATTGGATAAGACAACTAAAAAAACAGTTAAAATTAAATAAAACATACTAAAAGCCAAGTGGTACAAACTAAGAAGAAACACGTACAATGCTTATGTAAGGAAAACCCGGGAAGAGGTTCGAGCAGTACAACCAACTAAGGTGACCGCACTAGCCAGGACCAGAAAACAACGCCGTGACGAGACCCAGACCACACAAAAGGATCACGCAGTACAACCACTAAAGACGACCACGATCACCAGAAACAACAAAAACAAGCCGGAACAAGTACAGCAAAGGGTCACGCAGTGCAACCAATCAAGGCGACCACGATCACCGGAACAAGAAAAGCAGGGGGGATCATGCAGTGCAACCAATGAAGGCGACCGCAATCACCCAAGGCAGTAGGGGAATAAGTAGAGACCGGAATAAGCAGAGAAAGAGGAGGGATCACGCAGTACAACCGAGATAGGACACAGTCACAGACAAACAGAAAAAGTCTCGTCACACACCGTACCAACTAAGCCCCGAGCGCCCCACTGGCGTGCAAAGAAACGGCGACGCTGGGCAGATTGAAAACGCTTGAAAAAAAACAGGTAAGAAGAAAGAAACCCTGGCTCTAAACTGGGCCAGCAACCTAGGGCCTGAGGGTCGCACGTCGCGGAAACGAAAATCATTCCGCTGCTTCCAGACCAGAAATTTCAAGACATTCAACAAATACGCAAAAACAAGAGGAACGCAACGGAAGTCATCAGAGGAAAAGCCAAACAACATAACCTTGGCATCAATAGGGGGAGACAAGGGGGAAGCAGCGGACAACAACGTCTGAACACGGGCAATGCCCTGCTGGATAAAAGGGCACGAAAAGAAAAGGTGCTCTAAAGACTCGTTGCCAGAACCACAAAAACAAACAGGATCAAAATTGTAACCAAAAGAAATCAAACGGTCCGCAGTAAAAAGAACCCCGTGGGCAACCTGCCAATTCACATCAAAGACATGACGGTCAAGCGGCATGCACGAAAGACTAGACCACGTAGAAAGCCAATCAACATTACCATAAATAGGAAGAAACTTGGATATACACCTAGGAACACACGCCAAAGAAGAGAGATACGACACGTAAACCACCTTAGAGGTGATGGTCTCCACCGGCAAAGGCCCAGATGGAAATGAGGCACCAACAGCTAAGCCGGAAGTGAGAGCCACCCCCCCCAGAAAACGCCACGCGTAGAACAGAGAGCGATAAAACGAAGGAAAAACGTCAGGTGAAAAGAAAGAAGGATTAGCAAAGACGACAGAGGGACCCACACCATAACGATCAAAACACCAATACGTCAAAAGAGAGACCCAACCACCAGGCGAAACACGATACCGCTTGACCCATTGTACAAGTAAAGCAAACATTTTAGCCTCTACGGAAACCATGGAGAGACCTCCACGAAGACGGGGGTGGATTACGATGTTACGAGCAACCTTATCAGATTTCCCACCCCAAAGAAAAGAAAAGGCCAGCTTATCAAGCTGCAGACGGACCCACGGGGGCATCCCCACCAGAGACCCCACATACCAAACTTTAGAGAGAGCCAGGGCATTAATAAAAAGGACCTTGCCTTGGAAGGACAACACACGATGACGCCAAAAATTTAAAACCCGCCGCACGGCCTCAATACGGGGCAACCAATTTGCTTCATCCACATCACTATTACCAATAAAAACCCCCAGCACTTTTATCTTGGAGTCTGTCCACTGGATGGCAACAGGGGCATCGGAGCGACCGCGCCACCCACCCAACCACAACCCTTCACACTTCTCCAGATTTAGCTTAGCGCCAGAACCCTTTTCGAAATCTTCGTACACATCAAAGACAGAGACTAAGGCAAGGTCGGAAAGAACGATAACAGAGGTATCATCGGCATATAGGGACAGAACAGGGAGGGGCCGTAGCACACGAGGGAGGGAAAGACCAACAATATATGGATTGGCCCTAATATTGGCCGCCAAAACCTCCATGGATAGTACATAAAGGAGGGGAGATAGGGGGCACCCCTGCCTCACACCGCGAGAAGGTTTAAGCCGGTCCGAGGTATAACCATTGACCAAAACCGCACTAGAAATGTCAGTGTAAAGCAGCCGAATCCACCGGACAAAGTCCGGGCCAAAACCCAGGTGTGCCAAAACCGCAAAAAGAAAATCCCAGTCTACTCGATCGAATGCCTTTTCCTGATCTAGGGCCAAGATGGCGGCACAGCAACCCGTCTCCTTAGTATATTCCACCACATCCCGAAGTAAAGCCACAATGTGCAGGGTCACAGTTCGTTCAACATAAAACAAAGCAGCTTTGTACACTCTTTTTGAAATTTGTTGAGCTTCATAACCAGTTTGTTCTATTAACTATGATCATAGGGACTTTAATATTTTAAAAAAATAGACATGCACATGTAACTTGAATAGGTGAAAGCCAATGCTAAACTAGAAAGCAAAGGCCATGCAAATCAATTATGTCACATTAAACAGAATACATGTGGATGTGAGTAGTAGTAGTAGGTCAGCATTTTACACCTTTTTACGGCATTCCCCTGCACTCCCCTTGCGTTCCCCTCATTAGCTATGCTTAGTCATGACGTCACAATATGCAAAATCCCTTTTTCCTGAAGTCAATACCTATTCCTTTTGTGTTTTTCTGCCTTCCCCTGTTTAATAAATGAATATTAATAAGCGGATTCCTTTTTCAAAACAATAGAAACAATAGACCGGCCCAAACTTGCCCGCTCTATTCCAACTCACTTTAAAACAAAACACAACTGACACAGATATACTTTACAGACATAGAGCAAAACAACATGCCTTGACCAGGACTCGAACCTGTGTTACTGCGGCCACAACGCAGTGTCTTAACTACTAGACTATCAAAGCTGTGGATATGATAACTGAATAAAAACTAATTAGAGGTTTCCGAAACATTCCAATTTACTCCGAAATCAACGCATAATACCTGTCACAAACATCGCAGAACTGGTTGAGTATGTGCTACTTCCCCATAACGATGATGTAGCCCGACCCCGTGCGCTTAATACCTTTTTAGATGGACTCGCAGAGTTGGGAATTGATAAGCGTTTAATCAAGAATAAAGCGATCTTTTACAGAAAGGAAAGATCTATCAAGAACAAAAAGAATCGGACAATAACACTTATGAAGGAGATTCAACCGACAACGAAGGAGAGGAAAGCGCTTAATTCTGAGAACAGTCCGGCCGATAAGTCTGAAGAGAGCGACCAAGAAATTAAAAGTGATGAAGAGGATGCACGAAATTCAACCGACAACGAAGAAGAGAAAAGCGCTTCTTTTACCCCCTAGCACTTTAAATAGGGTGCTATATAATGTACGTAAAAACACTATAACAACGCTGTTACTTAATACTATTATATATTATAATTATTGCTAATCATTTCAATAAACAAAATTCTCAATTGTGATTGCATGGTCATCCACGTGCCTATTTCTTTTGTAATAAAGATACACGGTCACGTGGGTGTCCAATTAAAGCTGTCCAATTGCAACTTTTGTAATCAGATAGCTGTAAATATTGGACACCTACGTATACATTGCACGCGCATCAGTCAGGTGCATTTAAATGTTTTTTTTTTTTGGCTGTTTCTATAACTAGTTTCAAATTAATGGAAAATATTGGATTGAAAACAAAGTCCACATAGACTTCTTAATCTGGAATTTTGTTAACAATATGATTAATTCATTTTTTTAACCCTTTGTTGTACAATTCAAGGGTAATGGAGTTTGTTTTTTAAAATCATCCTTGTGCTACATGCTTAGTCGATTTAAAATTACTCGCCTGATTACTCCCAGAATTGTATTAAACTTATTTACTTGAAGACCAATAGTGTATTTACTAATTATCAGTGATCATGTATATTTTTTCATTTATACAGAGACTTGTTTGTAGACATTTAAACAAACAAGTGCTGCTCTTGGGTACTTACTGTCTTCATCTGTGGTGACCTCAAGAGCAGGTGTACTTTCAGGTCCAGCTCCTTTGGAAGTAGAGGCTAGCACTGTAATGCTGTAGGTTGTATATTCATTCAGACTTTTTAGTGTTGTTTGATTTGCTGGTGCACTCACTACCTTGGTTTGTGGACTTTCATTGGATGCAGTGTAGGTTACTGTGTAATTCACTATAATACCATTTTGTTTGCCTACTTCAACATTGCCCCATTGAACCGAAATACTAGTAGAGTTTTTACCGATTTGCTGGACATGAACTGGAGAACCACCTGGGGCTGGAACAAATAATAAAAATAATAAACAATCAAATAGGCATAAAAGCAGAATGAACACAGAAGTTAACCCTATTCAGCCTGGGCTTTTTTTGAGTTTCTGAACCCTCGTAACTTCAAGAACATTAAGGCTATGACAATGAAACCTAGAGGGTACATAGTACGTCCAAAACTGTCTCCGTTGAGGTCCGCACAATGGAACTATGACGTCATATGGCGTAGTTATTAGGTAATTAGTTATACGGCCGCCATCTTGGATCCGCCATCTTGGATTTCTGAAATTTTTTAAAACCTCTTAAAAACCGTCCAAATTCACTGAAAATTAATCAAAACCAATAAATAAACGCTAAATGACGTAAAAATATAAAAGTTATACCAATAAACATTGTTTTTCTTCATTCAAAGGTTTAAATACGCAAATTTCAAAAAACATGGCTGTCAAAATTTTGTTGTCATGGAAACATCATGTCACGTGATCAAAAAATTGTCACATGAAATTGTTGCCAGATAAATTCTAGGAAAAGTCACAAAGTTTGATGGCGTTTGGATACATATTAAAGAAGTTATGAATGTTGAAAGTTAGTGCGGGCACTTTGTGCCCCCCCCCCCCCCCCCCCCACCCCCCCCCCCCCCCCCCCCCCAGGCCGAATAGGGTTAATAGAGTCTGAACACAAAACTTCATAAAGAACTTCATTTGAGACCAATCAGATGCCGGATGAAGCATCCAGTTTTTAAGCATGAACATAATGCACAATGTGAGTGTATAATTAAGTTTTACCGAAAAAATGGTCCAATTTTGTGTAAATTTTGGGGTATAACATTTTTTAAATGCGCCTTGTGGGGCAGACAGTGTTTTTGTTTTTTGCTTTTTGCAGGTTAGCAGATCAAAATGTATTTTAAAAGGTTACTGGGAGGCTTGTCACTACTTGGGTCTGAGAGCAATCGTCCCCAGAAATCTGTGTGATGTGATTGCGATCAGCCTTCCTTTCAGCGGCTTCTTTTGCGGACAAATATATTGCAATCTCGTAGTCTGGGCCCTGTAAGTCATAACTTTCATTTCAAGAGTGAGTGGCATCCCAAGCTCGCACCCATTCTTTGGGGAAATATTTCTTAGCAGCTTTTGGCATCCCAAGCATTGGTGTCAATAGCCTCAGTCTCTAGTTCTACCTCCAGCATTATTGCTTCAGCTTTGGTTCTGCTTCTTCACCAGCTATTTGTGGAACTGGGCTTGGAATCTCTCATATTCCTGCAAATCTGGTAAGCCAGATTTGACCTGCAGGTGTAATTGATTTGAGCATCCTACACTTGCCACTATGAACAGAACTGACAGTGTCTGAGAAAGAGTTAATCCTTGACAGTCGCATAGTCTGCACCCTCGCACCAAATGAGCCCAATTGCCGCATAATGGATTTAGGCTTTTATTTATATTTATTTTCATTTATTTATACACGGTTTCAAAAAGAAATACATCAGGTAAATACATTTAAAAGTAGTCTTTTCAAATCTAACAAAAAGAAGTCACTGTTTGGGAAATATTAGACGAGTGTAGATTTGATCGGGAATTGATAAATTAAATATTCACGGTGAGTACAGAAAACGTGTCTCGGCGTGTTCTTTAGTGTGTCACGCAAAATTCGTTGAAGAGGAAGGGGTGCGTGACCCATTTAAAATAAGCCGTAAAACTTTCTTATGCAAGAGCATGGGTATAGGCTACCAGTGTAGCCTATTGTTTATGAAACAATTTAAGGGATAAAGACTGATATTGTTTGCAAGATAATTAAATAACTTACTATCCTCGTCTGTTCTAATCACTTCAACAGGACTGCTTGGTCCATTTCCTATAGCAGTAGAAGCCAACACAGTGATATTGTAGAAAACGTACTCCTTTAGTCCTGTTATGTCCTTTTGACGATCTGAGGGACCAGCTGTAACATTTCCATTGTGATTCTCTGTTTGTGACTGGTAGATAATAGTGTAACCTGTGATGATACCATTCTGTTTATCAGGTTCCACTTCTTGCCATGATACTGAAATGCTGGTTGAGTTGATCGTTTGTCCTGTCACATTTTGTGGTGCACCATCAGGTTCTGTTAAACAAGTTTAAAGTTACTTAATCTTATTGCTCAGAGATAAAATATTGATTCTGAAATACAGTGAGCAATTTTATCTAACCCTGCATACATAATTATGCTAAGATTAACAGAAAATGAATGTGATTTGAAATAGTGATATCTTAATTATAGTACAGGTGCGGCAGGCAGTTTTTTTTGTTGCTTTCTGCAGGTTAGCAGATCAGTATTTTGAAAGTTCCTGGGAGGGTTGTCACTACTGGGGTCTGGGGGCAATCGTCCCCAAAAAATGTGTGAGGTGATTGCGATCAGGCTTCCTTCAGCAGCTGCTTTTGCGGACACATATATTGCAATCTCTTCAGTCGAGCTGAGGCTTGAAGGAACTCCTAAACAGGATGTGGATTGGAAAGTTATGCTTGTTTAAACGGCCTCATAACTTTTTTTAATAATATTAACCTTAACAATAAGCGCTTTTATTGAAAACAGCTTCCCTCGAAGTACCCTTTCTGATGTCGGCGAACAAGTTTCGTGTATTTCGCCGGCCTGTTTTTCTGTGGAGCAAAATAAAGCTTTGTTGCACCCTTTGTAATCGACGAATTCTAATATAGCATATGTTTGGGGCAGCTTCAATGCCACATAATATTGTCCACGCCCAGCTACAACTCTTGTCAGCTTTCTTGTTCGCCATGATTCCC
Organism: Dendrophyllia cribrosa; assembly: GCA_024195265.1. Classification (NCBI taxonomy): domain Eukaryota; kingdom Metazoa; phylum Cnidaria; class Anthozoa; order Scleractinia; family Dendrophylliidae; genus Dendrophyllia; species Dendrophyllia cribrosa. The sequence goes on from JAJLRJ010000013.1 coordinate 28,675,529, forward strand.
TCAGCAGTGTAATATGTCAATGGTTTTGGCCGCGCACAAATTGGAGCCACTTTTTAGCGCCAATAACGTAAATAACTTTGAGACCATAAAAAAGCGTTTCGCATCGTCTCTAGCACTTTAAACCCTTTATGACAAGGTCTTAAAACGTGAAACTTTCGATATATCATAGGGACTTTAATATTTTAAAAAGATAGACATGCACATGTAACTTGAATAGGTGAAAGCCAATGCTAAACTAGAAAGCAAAGGCCATGCAAATCAATTATGTCACATTAAACAGAATACATGTGGATGTGAGTAGTAGTAGTAGTAGGTCAGCATTTTACTCCTTTTTACGGCATTCCCCTGCACTCCCCTTGCATTCCCCTCATTAGCTATGCTTAGTCATGACGTCACAATATGCAAAATCCCTTTTTCCTGAAGTCAATACCTATTCCTTTTGTGTTTTTATGCCTTCCCCTGTTTAATAAATGAATATTAATAAGCGGATTCCGTTTTCAAAACAATAGAAACAATAGATCGGCCCAAACTTGCCCGCTCTATCCCAACTCACTTCAAAACAAAACACAACTGATACAGATATACTTTACAGACTTAGAGCAAAACAACATGCCTTGACCAGGACTCGAACCTGTGTTACTGCGGCCACAACGCAGTGTCTTAACTACTAGACTATCAAAGCTGTGGATATGATAACCGAATAAAAACTAATTAGAGGTTTCCGAAACATTCCAATTTACTCCGAAATCAACGCATAATACCTGTCACAAACATCGCAGAGCTGGTTGAGTATGTGCTACTTCCCCATAACGATGATGTAGCCCGACCCCGTGCGCTTAATACCTTTTTAGATGGACTCGCAGAGTTGGGACTTGATAAGCGTTTAATCAAGAATAAAAAACTGTTAAGCGATCTTTTAGAGAAAGAAAAGATCTATCAAGAACAAAAACACGCTGTTACTTAATACTATTATATATTATAATTATTGCTAATCATTTCAATAAACAAAATTCTCAATTGTGATTGCATGATCATCCACGTGCCTAATTCTTTTGTAATAAAGATACACGGTCACGTGGGTGTCCAATTAAAACTGTCCAATTGCAACTTTTGTAATCAGATAGCTGTAAATATTGGACACCTACCTATACATTGCACGCGCATCAGTCAGGTGCATTTAAATGTTTTTTTTTTTTTTTGCTGTTTCTATAACTGGTTTCAAATTAATGGAAAATATTGGAGTGAAAATAAAGTCCACATAGACTTTTGTTAACAATATGATTAATTCATTTTTTTAACCCTTTGTTGTACAATTCAAGGGTAATGGAGTTTGTTTTTTCAAATCATCCTTGTGCTACATGCTTAGTCGATTTAAAATTACTCGCCTGATTACTCCCAGAATTGTATTAAACTTATTTACTTGAAGACCAGTAGTATATTTACTAATTATCAGTGATCATGTATATTTATTCATTTATACAGAGACTTTTTTGTAGACATCATTTAAACAAACAAGTGCTGCTCTTGGGTACTTACTGTCTTGGTCTGTGGTGACGTCAAGAGCAGGTGTACTTTCAGGTCCAGCTCCTTTGGAAGTAGAGGCAAGCACTGTAATGCTGTAGATTGTATATTCATTCAGACTTTTTAGTGTTGCTTGATTTGCTGGCGCACTCACTACCTTGGTTTGTGGACTTTCATTGGATGCAGTGTAGGTTACTGTGTAATTCACTATAATACCATTTTGTTTGCCTGCTTCAACATTGCCCCATTGAACCGAAATACTAGTAGAGTTTTTACCGATTTGCTGGACATGAACTGGAGAACCACCTGGGGCTGGAACAAATAATAAAAATAATAAACAATCAAATAGGCATAAAAGCAGAATGAACACAGAAGTTAACCCTATTCAGCCTGGGCCTTTTTTGAGTTTCTGAACCCTCGTAACTTCAAGAACATTAAGACTATGACAATGAAACCTAAAGGGTACATAGTACGTCCAAAACTGTCTCCTTTGCGGTCCGCACAATGGAACTATGACGTCATTTGGCGTAGTTATTAGGTAATTAGTTATACGGCCGCCATCTTGGATCCGCCATCTTGGATTTCTGAAATTTTTTAAAACCTCTTAAAAACCGTCCAAATTCACTGAAAATTAATCAAAACCAATAAATAAACGCTAAATGACGTAAAAATATAAAAGTTATACCAATAAACATTGTTTTTCTTCATTCAAAGGTTTAAATACGCAAATTTCAAAAAACATGGCTGTCAATATTTTGTTGTCATGGAAACATCATGTCACGTGATCCAAAAATTGTCACATGAAACTGTTGCCAGATAAATTCTAGGAAAAGTCACAAAGTTTGATGGCGTTTGGATACATATTAAAGAAGTTATGAATGTTGAAAGTTAGTGCGGGCACTTTGTGCCCCCCCACCCCCACCCCCAGGCCGAATAGGGTTAATAGAGTCTGAACACAAAACGTCATAAAGAACTTCATTTGAGACCAATCAGATGCCGGATGAAGCATCCAGTTTTTAAACATGTACATAATGCACAATGTGAGTGTATAATTAAGTTTTACCGACAAAATGGTCCAATTTTGTGTAAATTTTGGGGTATAACATTTTTTTAAATGCGCCTTTTGTCATAATTATTGCATAAAGGGAAACAGGAAACGTGGCAAAAAAAGGGGAAAAGGTGAAAAGAGTGTTGAGTTTTGTAATAAGTATATTTTCTTATTTGTGTGTGTTAAATTTGGAACCATAATTACATGTATAATACTTTTTCCACTTGGAGGCTTAATTGTTCTGAATTTATCATAACAAAGGCAATCACTTGAAGTTAAAAAAAATGGCCATCCACATATTAAGTTTTTAAACACACAATAAAAAGTAAAACATTTTTTTTTTGCAGTTTTCAAACATGGAGCGAGCCTATGATTCATGAACTGAGGCCAGTCCGTATAATTTATTATTTCTGAATAATTTTTTTCCAAAATAAATTTGTTTCTTTTAAATAAAAAGACTTGACAAAGAATAATAATCACCACTCAGCATTGTTTTTGCATTGACGACATTCATAACTCGGTATAATTCTAAAAGTTCAATCAAAATCAACATTAACCAGGCTCATTTTTGCCATCTGTATCAGTATGCTTAAATAAAGAGTAACAGCTGGCATATTGATTAAAGGATTGAGTTAGTACTGCTTACTAGTCACAACTTAAATTGGCTGTGAAATAATTTTTTATGGAATGGACTAACTCATTGCAGTGCAAGTGGGAAATTATATCAAATTGAGCTTAAAAAAGTTCTGATTTTCATTTGAATCTGATTATAACCTTATATTAAGTGCTCTGCATTAAACATTTATCAATGAACTTGTTTTATTGACATGAATTAATTAGTTGTGTGGATAAACTAATGAAGCCTCTGCTGAGTTACACTTATGTGGGTCTGTTACTTCAGCAGACACCATTACCAATCATAAAAATCCAGTGTTACCCTTCCAAAGGTGGAATACCAGTAACCGTTCCCTTTTAAGTATATGTTTGATTTATTTTTCTGGCCAAAATATTATTACATTAATTTGCACTCTTAGCCATTAAATTGTCTTGTACCTTCTTCATCTGTGGTCGTATTCACTACAGAGCTTGCAGCACTAGGACCAACTTTGTTAGTTGCAAAAACTGTAATGTAATAAGTCCTTCCAGGATGGAGGCCTGTAAGCGAAGCACTTGTGGTAGAGCTGGATACCACGCATGCACTACTTGACAATCCTTGACAAGTACCAGGTCCAAAGTTCTGATTATCTATACTAATCTTCACAGTATAGTTAAGAATTGCACTGTTTCCATCAAATCCAGCTGTCCAGGAGATATTCAGCACTCTTGAGCTCTGGGAGACAACTACCACATTCTGTGGTGGGCTTGGTACCACTGTAAAGTGCAATTAAAAAAACAATTTTTAATCAGATGACAAACCAAGAGACAATTGAAAATACATGTAGCCAGGCAGGAATGTCTTAATATTGACTTTTTGGCCCATTTTTCTTGACACGTTTTGAAACATTTTCATGGGTTTTTGGGACACATGGCAAAGAGCTACATGTAATTTTGTTTTGTCAAAATAATGCCTGGTTCATGAGATCCAATAATGCAAAAAACATTTAAAACAAAAAAGAAAACATTTTGAAATGGAAAAGACACTCTGGGTAACTTTCAGGAGACAATTTCATTTTTTTTAAATTTACTAACATTTTGGAAAATGAAGGATTTTTCAATGGCATGGTTGGAACAAAAGCTATTGAAGTCAAAATTGTTCCAAAAGTTACTTAGGATATTCATACCCAGAGCACACTATCTGAAGGGCCTCAAACAATTCCACAAATACATGTACACCTGCACAACACAACATGTATATCCTAAGGACAGCTATTTTGGTGGCAGGTGAAAGATGCATATCGGATCATGAAACGATGTTCAAAGAATCTGTTTGATTGGTATAAAGCTGAAGTTAGGGTTAAAAAATTATTTTAGTTTCTCATCCCCAGAGGGCCTTCTTCACTTTCAAAATGGCGGACCAGGAGGAGAAACACCTGAATAAGTCTGCTTGTCGCGTAAAACATGAAGAATGTTTTTTTTTAACAATGGTTTCAGATTGCCAGAAAACAAACTTGGCTACCAATTGCTGAAAATAATCTCCAAACACTCTGTTTCAGCATGTGTCACTATATATGACAAAATACTCCATGATTCTTGGAGTATTTTGGCAACCTTGTCTTGGGGTTTCTACGCCCGCCCCTGTTATATTATGCCAATAGACATTTTGACTCTTACATAGTACGTTTTGTTATAAGGAAATTTCGTGATTGATAAATGATATTAACTTTTGTGTGATCGACCTCGTGCTTTCGGAGCCAGCCATGTTTGTTTCTCCTGCCAACCTTTCAGGTTTATAGAGCTGTAAATTGGGTTAATGGTCTGAAATAAATCTTCAATAAAACTACAATTTACAGCCCCGTCATTTTGAAAGTAGAGAAGGGCCTGGGGACGAGAATAAACCTGCCGAGTCTCACGCCTCAGGCGTGAGTCTCACGCCTGCGAGTCCAAATCTCCAATCTCACGCCCTCTCACGCCTATGGAGCGATTTCTCACGCCTGACTTACAGAAATAGAGCTATCAGCCTTAACTGATCGCATGATCCAATTAAAAATATAGTTACGTTCATGAAAATATGACATTTTTTTTGTAGGTTTTTATCGTTCTGAACATTACAATTACAGCGCCATGGAAACTTCCGAATTCTTCGGAACATCTTCGGAACATCTTTGGCCATCTTCAGACATCTTCGGAAGAGATCGGGTTCTCTTCGGATTTGGTCAGGTCGCCTTCGGAAATCCTTACACTCCCAAGAAAAAATTGTCACGCCTATCACTCGGAAAAAGTTGGCAGGTATACGAGAATGCAGCATATTCTCACTCAAAAGTCCTTGAAGAACTCCCCACCCAACCCCCTAAAGGTTGAATGTATGACAGATCTATATAATCATTGTCACTAAATGCTTAATGATACAAAACAAACCTTGAATTATAACTGCTGCTGTATCAGTTGAATTATCAACTCTGTTGATAACCACACAGGTGTAATTCCCAGTATCATCTGCAATACTGGAGCTGATTGTTAGCTGCACTAAGCTTTCATTGAAATGTGTAATACTCCCTCGTGCTCCATTCTCCATGGTACCATTTTGAGATATCACAGTTCCATCTTTTTGCCACAACACTTCAGATGCAGGTGGTGAAGTATTATAGTGGCAATTCAGCTGTAATTCATTTCCAACCACCACAAACTGCCATTTATCGCCATCGATTGTCACTTCTGGTTGAACTGCAATCAAAACAGTATTGAAATTAAAGCCAATTTATAGATAATATAAATTTAAGTTAATGTGACAACCATGAAAGGGAAATTACAATAGTTAACAGCTCAGGCCTCTAAGTAAACATATCTGTAACGCAATACACTAACAAGACAATGGCCCCTGTGTTTACATCCAAAGGTCAGTTCTACCTCATGCGTCTGGCACGCGATGTCATTTCTAGGCCAATCACAATGCAGCAACCCTGCATTGTCAATCAAGACGGTGGGCTTCATTCACATTCCCTGTGTATACTTCATAATTCTCTGATCTTTCCAAGTGTTGGTCACGAAATTTTACGTGGATTGTTCTACAAATTCTCTGCGTAAACGCCGTTTACCGGTCAGCTCTGAGCTGTGCCCAGAATTTACTCGAAATCCGCTCGGTTTCGCAAGGATTATGCCGCCAACTCGACGGTCTCGTGCCACAAACAATGGTAGCATCGATCCAGCAATATTGGACGCCCTACCAGTTGCGGAGATTCGCAGTCTTTGCCGAGAGAGGAAACTTTCTTCAACGGGGAACAAGAACACTCTGGTGACCCGGTTACGTGCTTCGGGTTTTGTAATCCTGGCTCCAAACGACCAGAGAACTCAGACCCGCGCAGAATCCAATGAAACGCCACCCCGCCAGGACCACGAGGCTCACGATAACAACTTTACCGAGGGGCAATTAAACAGTATTCGCCGCCTAATCCAGGAATCAATCGCTACCGCCTCCAGGGAGATTGCCAGCGAGGCAGCCTCGGCCGCAGTTCAGGCCTTGCAATCGTCTAATTCAGCCACAAATCGCCCGCCGCTTGTCACGGGTCAACAAAACGCCATGACCACACTACAAGTTCAAAGCCAAACGGAGGCGTGCCGCAATGCCAGCCCATTTCAGGATGCCCCTGCCACGTACGTCAAGGACATACAATCTGGTGAGTTTTTTGAATTGTCAAAACTCTTACCCAAGAACCTTTCAACCTTGGAGGAGGAGGATAATTTAGTGCTTACCCTCGACAATTCTGTCGTTCGGGTTTCTAAGAAGTCCAAAACTGCCTCCTCCACTATTACAGATATCGAACAGTGGACGACGGCATTTACAACATACATGAGCATATTCACGCACAAGTTTCCCCAGCGTTCCCAGGAGTTGCTGCAGTACCTAAGCCTGATTCGATATGCCGCCCGGGTACACAAGGGTTTAGGGTGGGCAATTTATGATTACAAATTTCGCCAAAAGGCCAGCCTAGATAAAACCCTTGTTTGGTCAGATATCGACATGCAACTCTGGCTCAAGATATTTACGGTGGCACCTTCTGTGCTAAAGGAGGAGTACCCCCTTTTTCCCAAAGGACCCCAGACCAATAGTGTCTCGCCCGGGGGCGAACTGCGAGGCACATGTCACGCCTTCAACCGTGGCGGACAGTGCATCAGGGATCCATGTAGCTTTAGACACGCGTGTAACCGCTGCTCCGGGTCCCACCCAGGATACCATTGCCCCACAGCACCTAGAAAACCAGTGGACCTCAGGGATAGGGACGGAGACAAGGGGACCCCCCACTCAGGCCTCCCCCGAAGGAAGTAGAGGGTTTTCTGGGGCTCTCCCTACCCCTATTAATGTACATAACCTAGAAAGGGCACTTTTCGACCACCCTGATCACTCATTTGTCTCCGACCTGTGTAATAGTCTTAAGCACGGTGCCAATGTAGGATACACTGGGCCCCGAGTTCCAAGATTTTCCCGTAATTTACCAACTGCACTAGAGCAGCCGCAGGTGGTCACTGCTAATTTAATGAAAGAAGTTGCCTTGGGTCGTGTGGCTGGTCCGTTCCCTTCTCCCCCGTTCCCTAACTTTCAGGTATCCCCAATTGGGTTAGTTCCAAAGAAACATTCCGATAAATTCAGGACCATCTTCCATCTATCTTTCCCAAAATCGGGCACAACCAGCATTAACTCCTCCATTTCTAAAGAGGACTATAGTTTGCAGTACATCACCATTGACAATGCCATTGAAGGGATCTTAAGCCTAGGCCAAGGGTCATATTTGGCCAAGACAGACATTGAGTCTGCCTTCCGCCTTATTCCACTTCGCCCTTCTGACTATGAGCTTTTTGGTATGTACTGGGAGGGCTCTTATTACTACGACAAAGTTCTTCCCTTCGGATTGCGGAGTGCCCCATTTCTCTTTAATCAGCTTTCTGAGGCGCTTGAGTGGATCCTTCTCAATAAGTGCTCTATTTCTTTTGTCTGTCACATTCTGGATGATTTCCTAATTATCGAGCCTGCCTTAGACTCGCCTACACCCAGCCAGGGATGCATGCAGAGCCTGTCCAGCATGTTGATTGCTTTTAGAAATTTTGGTATCCCTATTGCTGTGGATAAGACACAGGGGCCATGTACCTCCCTAGAATTTATGGGCATTATTTTGGACTCTGCTAGGATGGAGGCCCGTCTTCCTCCTGACAAGGTTGGGCGCATCCAAACTTCTTTGACCCTTTTTGAGTCTAAGAAGTCATGTACTTTGAAGGAATTACAGGCGCTCATTGGTACCCTAAACTTTGCATGTAAGGTGGTCCCCCCCGGACGACCTTTCTTGCAGCGCATGATCGAGTTGACCCGCCGGGTTTCTCAACCCCATCACCATATCAAGTTAAGCTCCGGGTTTTTCAAGGATCTTAGTATGTGGCAAGATTTTATTTCCAGTTGGAATGGAGCTAATTTTTTCTTATCAAAGGGTTGGGTTAACTCGGATTCCCTGCAATTGCATACTGATGCCTCCGGTTCTTTAGGTTTCGGCGGTATCTTTGGCCCCCAGTGGTTCCATGGTCGCTGGAGAGCTCCTCAGCAACTTGGGCAACCTGGCATCAGCATTGCCTGGCAAGAGCTTTTTGCCTTGGTAGTTGCATGCCATTTGTGGGGCGCATCTTTTTGTAATAAGCGTATCCTGTTTTTCTGCGACAACCAGTCAGTCGTAGACATTGTGAATTCTAAGCGGTCTCGCATCCCTCGGGTAATGGACTTGGTTCGCCACCTGACTCTTCTGACACTAAGGTATAATTTTTACCTGAAAGTCAGACATATTGAGGGCAAACGGAACGAAGTCGCTGACTCAATTTCTCGCTTTCAGGTGGAACGGTTCCGCATGCTGGCCCCACATGCAGACCTGACTCCTTGTCCAGTACCAGAGGCACTCTGGGAGATTTAGATGAAGATATTAACCACTACTTTGAATTATCCATTGCCTCCTCAACTCGACAAACTTACACCTCTGCTGAAAAACGGTTTGTAGATTTTTGCTCCCTATATCGCCCCCGGTCTGGGAGTTGCCTACCAGCAGATGAAGATACCCTTATCCAGTATGTTGCTTACCTGGCTAAGTCCATCAAACACTCGTCAATCAAGGGCTATCTCGCCGCTGTTCGCCATTTCCACATTCGTTCTGGTTTTGTGCTTGATCTAAACAAGTTTCTACGCTTACAACTTGTCTGCAGAGGCATCAAACGTTCACAGGGTACAAGCTTAACTAGAGTTCGGTTGCCCATTAATATCCAACACCTGCGGCTTTTCTATAGTCTTTTAGCCATCTCTTACACCTCTAATCATGATTCAGTCATGACCTGGGCCGCAATGACTCTCGCATTCTTTGGTTTTCTGCGCCTCGGGGAGTTAACATGTACCGGTAAATTCTCCCCAGACACCCATCTGTCCCTGGGTGATGTCACTTTCCTCCCCTTTTGGGACAATCCTGATTCCATGTCTGTCCGTATTAAGGTTTCCAAGACCGACCCATTTCGATCTGGCCAGACTATTCTGGTAGGGAAAACAAACCAACCAGTGTGTCCAGTCAAGGCAATGAAGGCCTATATATCAATTCGGAATTCCACACCTGGGCCCCTGTTCATATACTCATCTGGGCAACCACTAACAAAGGATGCTCTGACCTCAGAAACAAGGCAGCTTCTTTCACAGTCGGGCTTTAACCCATCTGAATATGCAGGCCATAGTTATAGGATTGGGGCGGCTACAACAGCGGCTGCTGTGGGCCTTCCTCCGTGGCTTATTAAAATACTAGGTCGCTGGTCTTCTGATTGCTACGAGCGATATATCAGATGTCCTCAACCCCTAATTTTCAAAGTCTCACAGAAACTAATTGGGGATTCCCACTAAGTAGGTTATTTAAATTCAATTTTGTTTTTGTTCGTCATGGGGAATACACTCTGTGTATTTGTGGGGATGAAGTGCTCCATACAGGTCACCCTTTGCCCCATAGACTCACATGGTCAGCTATCTTGGTAGACTGGGACCCCAGGATAGCTGTGTTACCATGGTAACAATGAGTCCATAGTCGGTTGATGATCAGTCTTTTGAGAGGATTAGGACCTTTCAGGGCCTGGGGATTAGGACCCCATATAGAGGATTAGTACCTCTCAGAGCCTGGGGATTAGGACCCCATATAGAGGATTAGGACCTCTCAGTGGCCTGGGGATTAGGACCCCATATAGAGGATTAGGACCTCTCAGTGGCCTGGGGATTAGGACCCCATGTGAGGCTTAGGACTCTCGTTGCCAAGCGACCTGAAATGTATGATCCTTATAGATGATATGTATCGGCAACTCGAGTACTTCATCCCCTACCCCATTTCCCCACATAATTCATTGTCTTGTGTTATTTCATGGGTTGGGAGCATTAAAGCCAATTTATAGATAATATAAATTTAAGTTAATGTGACAACCATGAAAGGGAAATTACAATAGTTAACAGCTCAGGCCTCTAAGTAAACATATCTGTAACGCAATACACTAACAAGACAATGGCCCCTGTGTTTACATCCAAAGGTCAGTTCTACCTCATGCGTCTGGCACGCGATGTCATTTCTAGGCCAATCACAATGCAGCAACCCTGCATTGTCAATCAAGACGGTGGGCTTCATTCACATTCCCTGTGTATACTTCATAATTCTCTGATCTTTCCAAGTGTTGGTCACGAAATTCCCACCCACCAACCCCTTGTCTTGTTGGCATATTTGCAACATAATTATAGCATACAGATTCTATTCAAAGTAATTAATTAATTAATTTTGTGACTTTTTATATAGTGTCAGCAACGTTACCAGAAATGATTAATTTTTGTGCCATTATTTATGCCCATTAAGACTTTGTTAAAAATGTTACTGTCATTCAGCCAAGTGCTGTTGTGGACTTGTGCAGCATGTCTGCCCATTAAGACTTTGTTTAAAATGTTACTGTTATTCAGCCTAGTGCTGTTATATGGACTTGTGCAGCATGTCTGCCCATTAAGACTTTGTTTAAACTGTTACTGTTATTCAGCCTAGTGCTGTTATATGGACTTGTGCAGCATGTCTGCCCATTAAGACTTGGTTACAAATGTTACTGCCTAGAACTGTTTTGGATCTGTTTTTGTAATTTTAAAGCAGGTCCAGATTGTTGTAAGTTTCTCAGCTGAGGCATTACTTATTCAATAAACTTTGGGAGGGGATGAAGTGCTCCATACAGGTCACCCTTTGCCCCATAGACTCACATGGTCAGCTATCTTGGTAGACTGGGACCCCAGGATAGCTGTGTTACCATGGTAACAATGAGTCCATAGTCGGTTGATGATCAGTCTTTTGAGAGGATTAGGACCTTTCAGGGCCTGGGGATTAGGACCCCATATAGAGGATTAGTACCTCTCAGAGCCTGGGGATTAGGACCCCATATAGAGGATTAGGACCTCTCAGTGGCCTGGGGATTAGGACCCCATATAGAGGATTAGGACCTCTCAGTGGCCTGGGGATTAGGACCCCATGTGAGGCTTAGGACTCTCGTTGCCAAGCGACCTGAAATGTATGATCCTTATAGATGATATGTATCGGCAACTCGAGTACTTCATCCCCTACCCCATTTCCCCACATAATTCATTGTCTTGTGTTATTTCATGGGTTGGGAGCATTAAAAATATAAATATTGTTAAATTCTTTGAATGCCTAATTAGTTTACAGTGAACTTTAGTTTTAACTATGAGATTCAAAATCCAGTTAACAGTTAAAAACTGCTGTCAGAATATTATGTCAGTTAGTGGATGTCTCAAGGCCTGTTAATATGAATGAAGGGCGATACTAGTTTCGTTCAAAGACTTGCTCCTACCACTTAGACGATCCTTAAAAGCTAGCAGGTGGATCACAACATGTTTTCGTCTTTCAAATTACAGTGGGTTACATCATTGGGATCATCCTAGCAAAACAATCATTTCCTTTTGATGTACAGCGCGCGTAAACGGAAAGCAAAAATCACTCTGCACAAGTTTCACCGTCTTACATCTAAGAGCTAGAATCATTCTCCAACCTTGTTAACAGACCTTTGGTACAGAAATGGTTGTTTAAGGTGCTCCAAAGTTCCCATAATACAGGGTTGTCAAAAGTAACCAGCTGCCAGCGAAAATCACCATCTACTTTGCCATATAGTTCGCTACTTTGCTTGCCAGTTATTCAGAGGAGATCGCATTTCAAAAAAAAATATCTGGTCAATTGCAACGACAGACAGCTACTTCAAACTTTTCTGACAACCCTGATAATAGCTTGCGGGTTACTGTATGTATGTATTAAGCGGACCCCATATTAAAAGGCCAGCCCTTTATTAAGCGGACCCCAGCTTGTGTCCCCTTGTGTCACGCAGCTTAGTGGCATGTGGTTTAATTGTACACTTTACTGAGACAAATGGACTCATGAAATTTTCAATGTTGGAGTGCCAGGATTTCAGACCGTTTGAAAGAGGGCAACTCAGTTAGTTCAAAAGCTGTCCAACTATGACTCTGATTGCTTATCCTTGAACATATTAATAATATTATTTTACTAATAGTTTCATAGCATGATTATTGCATTTTGCAAAATTTACAGTGCGGCGCGTCTTACTGTGAGCATGCATGCACCTGACAAACTTTCTTTTGAGTTAGCCAATCAGAGAGCGCAAATTCAATTGACGGGAATGCCTCCTTGCAAAGTTAAGCAGGATCAAATGTAATCTTGTTGCTTTGTGTTAATTATCACAGGAGTAAAGTTAGCTACAAAACGGGTTAACAAAAGTTTGTTGGGTGCTCGTGGTAAGGCACGTCCCACTGTACATAGCTTACAAATGTATTTTCACGTGGATTTACATTGTATTGCTTTCAGGATTTGTCAAATTTGCATTACACATAAAATCCATCTGGATATACAATGGTCTCTGGTACCGAAACAGAAACAGCCGATTTTATTAGCTTTGCTTTAGCTTTGCAGAACTTATCGCGTTCGAAGAACGCAATCCTAATTTCGTGTTAGTTGTCCTGTGGTTTATGTGGTAAAATTTGAGATTTTTTGGTGGCCGGTCTTCCAAATGGCCACCCCTATTGGTTTTTTTCAGGGGCTCATTTCCGCTGGAAATTCCTTCAAACGCGTCTCCATAATCTGTGATAACTGCTAGTATATAGTAGATCTGTTGTTGATTATAGACTTTTCATAGGGAATAAAATTTTGGAACATGGGAAAAATTTCAATTTTCTGTTGGGTTCCCAAATTCTTTTCTGGTAGAATTGTGGCCGTACGGACTCATTTTCATTAGTTTGTAATATTAATTTAATTGATATTTCACCTTACACTTCAAATATGGATGTCACCGGTTGATTCAATATTGTTACGTCACCAGTGTTTGAAAAGCACCGCCTGAGATTTATATGAACTGTACTGGTCGAGAGGTATATGAGTGGCACTGGCCTTATAAAAAGATATACTCATTGGACACTGGTCTACTTGTTTATGAATGGTGCTGGCCTGTGTTAAAATGATTGCCAAAGAACTGTCGTGGTTACGAAAGGCACTGGCCCTTTTGTACATAACAGTACAGTTTGTTCATAGCAGTCTAGGTTATGCATACGAGTGGAGTTTATGTTTTCATAAGTAAAGGTGTACTACCATCTCCACAGGCTTAAAAGTTTAGCACCACATTACATGATTGAGAGTTTGTCTCCAGGAGTGAAAACATTACACTGTATTTCTAAGCAAAAAGCAGCCCTGTCAAAATGCCAGCATACAATCATGTAGTTTGATACACCATGTTTACTTAGTTACTGCTGCATACTAACTGTTGTATTTTTTTTTCCGCGCTCACAGATCATACTTAGAAGTCCTTCCTGGAGACATTTACCGGAGAACGTAATTTGCTTTAAAAATAGTTTCGTTAAACATCTTTTCAGTTCCAAAGCTGATTCAACTTTCCAAAGATATATATTTTAAATTAAGAAGTTTTTCGACTGGTGCCCGCAGGCTTAACAAGTTTGTCTTCAGACACCGTTTCCCATCTATTTGTCATTCTATTCGGAGCGGGACAAAATCTAGTTCATCCGTCAGACACTTTAGCCTATTTTGCATTAAAGTGGCTACATACATTTATACCTCATTCCAATCCCCTGGATAGTAAACTTTTCAACAATGTTATTGAATCAGCGAAACGATTAATATCTAAACCTGAGTAACGAAGAAATGCCCTGTTTCTTCAGACACGATTATAAGGATACCAGATAATATATTATCTGTCTGGGTCTAATTTAAAAGATCTAAAGGCCCGGCCAAACGATCGCGAACGCAACATTTCAACGCAACATCTTGCAACATTGTCAGATCGTATTGTGAAGGAGCTGGCCAAACGCGCGCAACATGTTGCAACATGTTGGATGGTGTTGGATAAAGTTTGAAAATGGTCAAATTTGATCCACACTATCCAACATGCTTCATCAGGGTGGCTAATCGCGTGTTAACACGTTACGCGCAATTATGTTGCAAGATGTTGCGTTGAAATGTTGCGTCCGTTTGGCCGGTCCTTTAGGATTGCTGCTATTTGTGCGATAGGTTTTTAAGGTCTTTTCCGATATAATGAAATTTGTAACATTCTCCCTGTGCATTTAGTTCTATGACGATTACCTAATAATTCTGATTATGTTGTGATTCAAATTTTCTTTGGTTCGAAAATGTTTAAACCAGTTTAATTTCATTCCCTTTCAGCAGATTCATTACCATAGCTTAAGACAAAGAATAACAAATTATCAAACCACTTTAAGGTTACTGTACGTGTACCTTCGGGGGTGTCTCCAGTATAACATCTAGCGTCTTAAGATTACGCTTAATATACCTAGAGCCACATATCAAATTAAAGCTTATAGAGCTGGCAATCTAAATATGGAAACCGTTTGGTAATAAAATGAATTGTCGAATTTTTACAATTAGCTTTAAAACGCTACAACTCAAAGGGAATTTGTTCGATTTTCCTCAAATTTGGACAGAAGCTAGGCTAACATATAATCAACAAAACCATGTCAGCGAATTCCTTATTTCCGAAAACTTTTTCGTCAAGAGCCATTTCCGTGCGATCACTCCAATTTTTTTCTCCCTTTTTCGAAAAAATTAAGTAGCTTTTCACTGCAATTGAATTTGGGAAATTGCCGAGATGTCTTTTTAGCGCTTCGTGTCCGGAAACCCCAGAACAAATCAAATTAGCAAAATACAATAATCCGGGCTCTCGAGTCAGACCACGTGGTCCATAACTAACAATTCCTATAAATACGCAGGCAAGAAAACCTGTGACGCAATAGTAACACGAGTTGTCACGCAATGTGACATAAAAACGTAGAGACAACGCTGTACAATGGTGCCGCTACAATCTGTTTTCCAACGGCCATGCTGCGCGCGCGCTGCAAAAATGGATCGGAAATTGATTGTTAGTATTACGAACAACTGAAGTTAAATGCCTCCAGCTCTTAGATTATGCAAACCAAACGTTTCAGGGCTATATCCTAACTCTTTAAGCGAACTTTTAAATATTTCTCTCCATCTTGAATAGGATAATTTGCCTTTGTAAGACTATAAATGCTTGATCATTTATGATAAGAGATCAATATTAGCTGCTTTTATTTATTTCATTAAAACACTCACCGGGCAATACTTATCATTTAATTTATTAATATAGACAAGATTTCCTTCCCTGTACACATCGGTTCTACTATGAGGAAACACTAATTTCTTTCAATAACTATTGGGTTGATTGTACTTGGTATCGCTTAAAAGAGCCTACATTTGATAGTAGCCTATTTATAAGCCATGTTGGAGAAAGGCTGTAAACGCGAGATTGATGTTTCATACCCACATCCATGAGACTAGGCTCACACAAAATGTGCCCGAGTTGATAAGTAATATTATTATACATTGGTGTCACTAGCTCGATTTTGATTGGCTATAAGCACGCAGCTAATTATTGCTTGCTGTTTCTGTTACGTCATACCTACAGACAATTAACTATTATAGCGCGAAAGCGCGCGTGATATCGCCTAATACTTAGCCGACGAAGCCGTAGGCCGAGTCGGCTAAAATTAGGCGATATCACGCAAGCTTGAGCGCTATAATAGTTTTATAATTCAACATATTGATAACACAAAGCACAGTTTGAAGAGAAAATATCGCCGACAAGCCTTTTATTTAAAAAAAAGCTTACATATGTTTTAACGCGCGAAACTTGCAACATCACACAGTTCAGGAATGAAAGTGGCGCCTTTGTCAATATTGCGCAAACTTGAACACTATAACTGTTTTATAATTCAACACATTGATAACAAATCACAGTTTCGAGAAAAAAATCATTGAGATATACAACCTTTCATTAAGTAAAAAGGCTAACAACAATATTTTACCTCGGACCATTTCTTAAACAACAAACAGCGAATGCCGAAACTTTTGCCAAGCTAAAATTAATTTAGCGTACACAATCAGTTGAGAGTTTCTACGAAGAGCTTTCGTCTACTCAAAGAACGGGACAGAGTAGTGACTACAAGAATTAAAACATAGTAAAATGGCATAGAATGTCTTTATAGTTACAAGTGTTTCGTATCTTAAAAAGTTCAATTCAGAATCAAAACAAATTGAACAAACACACGGCTACGAACCTAAACATAGCGGCGAAAAGTCGGAAAGAACTGCAGCGTACAAAAGTTCACAGCTAAAGGATACAAGAAACGGTTAAAACATCGTACCTGTAGTTGATTTGGCTTTTTATTCCCTTCCATCAGCACCAAATTTTCAAACATCGAAGTACAAGCTGAGTCGATCAATGTTGTTTACAAACTTGCTCGTTTTTTAGCTCCTACAGCCGTAATGACGAGATCAGAAACTTTTCTGAGAAAGCATCAAGTCTATACCATATTCCAGAGGTGATTACCAAAGGAATTTTACGAAAATTGTGCTCCTTCATTCACTCCTTGTCGAGCGGTTAAACTTTGAACCAGTTTTCATTCAGCTACGCCAAGAAACACTGCGACCGCGACAACGCGAAAATTTCGCGCCTTTTTTGCCCTGACCAATATTTTTTCTCTTTTCTTTTCTTCTCTTTTTTTCTTTCTTTTCCCTTTTTTAACTAATAGTTCACGCACGTTTTCGCCCAAAAACACGAAATTGCAGGCAGCAGTCATTTTCACTTTCCTTCAAAATACCAAATTTACCGCCATCGCTGGTTATACGTCATGTGGACATAACATATATCGATAACTTTTTGACCATATTTGGGCAGTGTATCAATGTGTTGAATTATAATGAATTTTATATATGTAGAAGTGACGTCATACCTACAGACAATAGTTTTATGCATGCAGAAGTGACGTAAGTTGTTTACTTACAAGTTGACTGCTGTGCATTGATCACTTTTTTGTGCGCGCTCTTGTCTTTACAAGTGCAGCTCAGGAATATGCATAATAAAACAATTATTGGATTCGGTTTTCGCATGATAGCGATAATTATCAAGGCCAAAGTTTGTGTTATCTGCCGAAGCCGAAGCTATCATGCTCAACATCATCCAATAATTGTTAAATATATGACACTAGTATGATAAATTTATGCAACACATTGATCCAAAGTTATGGTGATAAAAATCACTGGAAAATGTGAATGAGGAAGTGAATTTAAACACGATTGTAATTTAATGGTTTGACTGTAATAAAATAATATTAAAAAAGAGAAATATTATTCAATTATAAACTTGTCGATGAACGGTAAACTTCGAATATATAGTTGCATCAAAATATTAATTAAAGTACAGTTTTATATTAAGGATAACTGTTTCATAAATTTTATAGCCAAAAGTTTCGCTTTCAGACTATCAAAGCAACTTATCTGAAGTTCAGCTGTCGAACAGGAAAAATATTCAAATAACAAGCAGTAAATAGTTTGAAAATAACCACAGTTTATGGAAACTGTCTTGTAGCGGTGTTGAAGCCGTTAATCACCCATCCATAAGGAAGTCATAAATAGAAATATTGAATTATACCGTGAGAAATTATAGAAATATGGCAGAATCGATCGGCTGAAACATTGTTTCAGCGCTTTGATACATCGTATATGTTAAATTTCTTTCAAACAACGATTTTTAGAACTCTTAGACAAGAATATAAGCTTATAGAGACATGAAATGGCTCATTTGTTGAGGTATGTAACAAGAAAGAAGCCGATTGCATGTAAATACATTACGTTCAATTATTTCCGCTTTGGAATCAACAACTAAAACTCTTAGTTTCAAAATTGTTTTACCTGCTTTAACAGACGAACACAATACCAACAGCAATAAGATTAAAAACCACCGAGTAAGATGAATTTTGTGGACAATTCCTCTTGTAAACAGTTCGTCCATACTTCGGAAGCAAAATAGCCTGCGAGCAAGCTCTCCGGCTCGGGTTCGGTGAAGCGGAGGGCGAGAGCTTGCAACGATGTCTCAGAAATTTGAATGCCGCCCCCAATACTTCCCGTGGCTCCCGCTCTCCGAGCTGTCAGAATTTAAACAATCAGCGAAAACCGGAAACGAACGTAAATGTACACAAACATGTAACATTCCACGTGAAAAATAACTGTTCCCGGAAACTTGCCTGTTTGCCCTAGCTCGCAGCAAGTATTGCAAATACTCCAAAGAAGATCGGCGTAGGGGGAAAACCGAAAGCAGAAGATCCAAACGATTTAATATTGTAAATGTTGTAAAGCTTCGTTGAAAGTTCGATACGGGGATTCCTGGAAGTGGACTTGTCACAAAACCTTTACCTTCCATCTAAGACGAAAGGACTAGAAGGTACTGTATTATCAGATGCGCTTCAACAAAAGACGGGAATAGCTGCTGAGAAAACCTCCAGTCTTTCTGCTCGACTTTGCCAGCCTTGTGCCACAAAAATTTAAAACTGCTGTCATAATATTATGTTAGTTAGCGAATGTCTCAAGGCTTGTTTATTTGAATGAAGGACGATACTGCCACTTAAAGATATGCACTCTGCTTCAGGTTAGATGCAAAGAGTTGCAGCACTAGGTTTATTCTACCACTTAGATCATCCTTAAAAGCTAGCAGGTGGAGGAAAACAACATGTTTTCATCTTTCAAATTACACAAACAATGGGTTGCAGTTTGTTTCGGATCATCCCAGCACTACATTGTTCCTTTGGATGTAAACTTAAAGCAAAAATAAAAAAAATGACAAACCCGTTTTCGAATAAATACCAAACGTCAGTGTATGGACAGGGTCTAAACTACTTACAGTGCACTGTTAGGGTCCCTGCCTCTGACGTAGTGAACCCTACACTGTTGTTAGCCACACATCTGTATTGTCCTTCATCTGATCGGTGCACATTCTGAATTGTCAAACTATGAGTGTTTCCTGATGAAGTTGTGCTTAGCTTTGGATCTGCTGTTATGTTTAGAACCACATTATCTTTTGTCCATTTAACGCTGGGTTGAGGGTTTCCATCTACTGTACAGTTAAAGACAACATTTTCTTTTTCTATTTTCACGATGTTTGCCGGTTGTTTGGTGAACTCAGGTGCATCTGGAAGGATAAAAATGCAAAAAAAAGAAACAATGTTGTTACAATAATTACAATTCAAACGATCAATACGTTCACAACGATAATTTTTATCCTCAAAATTTAAATTGTTGGCTATTACAGAACCTTTAGCCACGCCCAGACACAAGATTGTAACGTGGTTTTACCTTTTAAGTTCGAGAATGAATGAAAGCTGTTGAGCGGAACTTTGCTATGGCACTGTATATAATTCTGTAGAAGATGATTGTAACTTTTGAGTCCGGACGTGAAGCTCTAAAAAAAATGTCTGCGATTTCCCAAATCACAAATTTTCTTTGAGCTGTAGCCCTTTAAAATGTCCCCTAAAGAACAAAAATTCACCTTGAGAAAACGGTGCTAAAAAAATAAATATCGCCCGAAATTTTTACAAACTTCCAGTCAAAACATCGTACCGTCATTTCTCCGTCAATTTTCACTGTTTTTTAATATGTTTTTTTGGCAGGAAGGACCTCATTCTGAAACCTTTGATTTTACCCCCCAAAAAAAAAACAAATTTCGAGAAAATGTTTAATCTGACAGGACTCCGTAACTTTAAAGTTAATCGAAAACTTTAACTCTCTTGTTTTGAAGCATTACCAACTGTTTATTCTTAGTTTAACACCTGCATGTTAACCATTGGTTTCTTTGTTTTTTACATGGCCAAATTGTTAATATGAGCCTTCAAATTTCTTCGTCAGTTATATACAGACCCTGAGTGTTTGGCCGGCATACCAAAACGCAACAGGGCGGTAGCCAGACGAAAATTCATACCGGGGCAATATCAGAAAAAAAAAACACTTCTTTCATTTTTCTTATGATAGCCTCTTACAAGACAGATGCAACGCTTGTACTAGTATTCCAAATTTCTTTTACCGCGAGGCAAGTGCCTCGGTTCATTTTTTATGCTAGCTACTTCCAGCTGTACTTCCCTGAACAAAATCTGGCTCTGCGGAGTGGAGCTCTAGCAACTGAGCTACATTGGCGGTCGAGGAAGATAAAGTTACAGGCTATAACTAATTATTTAATCCATGGCCTCGTCTTTTTAACAAACAATCTTACTCATAAAACTAAAAAAGGCTTTTCATCAAAGGGTGAGACGCTCACGTTGTGTAAATACGAGCCAAAATAAGCCTGCTATCAGGTACCTAAAATTGGGCCAGATCACAGGTTACGTATGTGTAGACGAGCCTAAAAAAAGTAGTCTTTACTATCTTTGACCTGTGGATACGACAAAAATGAATGAAAGCGCATAGGAGTGGACGGCCAAACACATTTTAAAAATATGGCTTTAAAACCCGTTAAAGAATAAATACGAACGTTAGTGTATTTACAGGACCTAAACTACTTACAGTGTACTGTTAGGGTCCCTGCCTCTGAACTGGTGGAATTAACACTGTTGCTGGCGGCACATCTGTATTGCCCTTCATCTGATCGGTGAACATTCTGAATTGTCAAACTGTAAGTGTTTCCTGATGAAGTTGTGCTTAGCTTTGGATCTGCTGTTATGTTTAGAAAAACATCATCTTTTTTCCATTCAACGCTGGGTTGAGGGTTTCCATCTACTGTACAGTTAAAGACAACATTTTCTTTTTCTATTTTCACCATATTTGCCGGTTGCTTGGTGAACTCAGGTGCATCTGGAAAGATACATTAAATACAAAAAACAATGTTGTTACAAAAATGACATTTCGAAGGATCAATACGTTCACAACGATATTTTTAATCCTCCAAATTTTCAGTTATGATCTATTACAGAACCTTTCACTCCCAGATTGCAAGATTGTAGACGTCAATGTAACATGGTTTTGCCTTTTAAATCGAGAACTAAAATTCCCGTGGTGATGTCTATCAACCTGTACAAGGTGGCTCTTACTTTCCAGGCTGTGGATGAAATGCTTCCGTGTGACCATTCAAATGAAAGCTGTTGAGCAGTGCTTTGCTATGCTGCTGTTTATCATTGTGTACAAGTTGGTTCCAACGTTTGAGTCTGTGGGCCATTCAAATGAAAGCTTCTGAACAGTACTTTCCTGTGGAACTGCTTATTATGCAGTACAAGGTGGTTCTAACTTTTGAGTCTGTGAATGAAATCCCAAAGAGTGTCCAATTAAAATGAAAGCTACCGAGTAGCCACTATATAGCCTGGTAATTTTTTTGGCAGTGCAGCTAAGCGTCTCCATGTGCGTTTTTGTCACCTTGTTTGTACACTTTTATAAAGCGAGAATGCAAATCGGAGGTCTTTTGAACAGACGCAATTATAGAAAAAAAATTAGCTATATTTCAAGTATTTCTTACTGCGCCTTTCAATAACATGCGGAATTTGAAATTCAAATTCCCACCAACGGTTTCGTTTTACACTGCCGTCAATCATCTTAGCTTACCTCTCAGGAAACAGATCTTCATTCAATGAGTTCAAAAGGTCACGTCCGTGCGTTATGATTGCTAGATTTCGATCCATTTTGTTTGTTTCTTTTTTACATGGTCCGTTGGCCTTCGTATTAATTATGATTGACGGCAGGGAATAACGCAACCGTTGGTGGAGATTTGAATTTCAAATTCCGCATGTTATTGAAAGGCGCAGTAAAAACGAAACTTCGGCCGCAATGTTGGTGTATCAAAGTGATTTCACACCCCTACGGACGCAGCACAACAGTTTCTTTAAAAACTAACTAACCTCTCTGATCAAAACCGTGATTCTCTAGCGACCTATTTCTTGTTGTTTACGTCATCGCTTCCCAAACCTCCGTTTGGTTTCGTTATGTGTCAGTGAACGAAGTGCCATGCACCAAACCGCAAAACGTGATCTTTTTTGTCCGTTTTTGCAACGGAAAAGGAGACTGCTAGCTTGGAAGTCTATTTTTGCCGTCCAAGTGAAATAACAAATATCTGTTTTAAAAAATGCCTTATTTGGACAGCGTTCTTAAAATCATTTTTTTTTTGTGCGCTTTTTGGATCGTTCACTGTGTGGTCAGAAGGCCATATAACAAAACTTTCGTTTACTTGTTGATAGGATTAAAATGAATGAAAGCGCGTAGCAGTGGACGGAAAACGTTTTGAAAATATGATTTTAAAACTACTTACAGTGTACTGTAAGTGTCCCTGCCTCCGAAGTGGTGAAATTAACACTGTTGCTAGCCACACATCTGTATTGTCCTTCATGTGATCGGTGGACATTCTGAATTGTCAAACTGTGAGTGTTTCCTGATGAAGTTGTGCTCAGTTGTGGATCTGCTGTTATGTTTAGAACCACATTATCTTTTGTCCATTCAACGCTGGGTTGAGGGTTTCCATCTACTGTACAGTTAAAGACAACATTTTCTTTTTCTAGTTTCACGATATTTTTCGGTTGCTTGGTAAACTCAGGCGCATCTGGAAGGATACAAATACAAAAAACAATGTTGTTACCAAATTGACAATTCGAAGGATCAATACGTTCACAACGATATTTTTAATCCTCAAATTTTTCAGTTGTTAGCTATTACAGAACCTTTCACGCCCAGATGCAAGATTGCAGTTGTCATTGTCACATGGTTTTGCCTTTTAATTCGAGAATAAATACTGACCAGAAATTTCCTGTGATGATGTCTATTAACCTGTACAAGGTGGTTCTTTTTTTTTTCACTGGCTGTGGATGAAATGCTTCAGTGTGACTTTAAATGAAAGCTGTTGAACAGTACTTTCCTATGCTACTGTTTATTATTCTGTTCAAGTTGTTTCTAACGTTTGAGTCTGTGGATGAAATTCTAACGTGTGGGCCATTCAAATGAAAGCTAGTGGGCAGTGCTTTCCTTTGGTACTGTTTATTATGCTCGATAAGGTGGTTCTAACTTTTGAGTCCGTAGTTAAAATTCGAAAGTGCGGCAATTAAAAAATGAAAGCTACTGAGTATTTCTTTCCTGTGGTACTGTTTATTATGCTGTACAATTTTGCTCTAACTTTAGAGTCTGTGGATGAAATCCTAAAGTGTGATCATTCAAATAAAAGTTATTAAATTAAACAGTACTTTCCTGTGGTGCTGTTTATGATGCCGGATAAGGTGGTTCTAACTTTTGAGTCTGTGGATGAAATCCCAATGAATGTCTAATTAAAATGAAAGCTACTGAGTAGCCAAGATATAACATGTTAAAAGTTTTGGCAGGGCAGCTAAGCGTCTTCATGTGCGAAACAAAAACAAGTATTTTTTACGGCCCAGTTTGTAAACTTTTCTAAAGCATGAATACAAATAGGAGGTTGTTTTTCTCCATAGAATATTTTTATCCAATTTAGTTGTATATTTGGTGGCATTCGGCAATGATATAACATGAAAATTAAGTAAACAAAATATTAAGTTAGTTAATCCTGGATTAAGTTGATCGGAAACTTTACTTCTCTTGTTTGAAAGCATTACCTTCTAGCTATAACTTACCACAATACTAGTTAAGGTTCCGCACTATCGCCAGTTATTTTTAATAGTCTGATGATAGTAGAGATAGATAGTAAAGTAAACAAACAACGGCATCAAACTTTCATCATCATCTCGGGTGATAGCGTTAACCTGAGAAATGACTATAAAAAAGCAGCTATAGAAACTATAGATTGAAGTTTCTTCAAATGATCTCATGGATTTCTGTTACTAGACTCGTAAACCAACTATCTCGTCCTCGCTTCGATTCCATTTGACCGAAGACAATCGCCAAATTGCCAACATTTAAAAATAAAATCTTGTCTTTTGTGGTAGTCGTTTGTGATCAAAGGCGAACAATTCTTTAAAAACCAATTTGTTATATTCCTTGAGATAGATCACCAATAATCTCGCAAGTTCTCTAACGATCACTATAGTTTATAAGACTGGATATGCTGGCTGAGTTTTGGAGTTTTGGAGTGGAGTTTTTGGAGCACTTTTCCTAGCAGTGCAAACTTCTTCTTCTTTATCCTTTATGTGTCTGTTACCACACTGCTAAACCAACTACCCCGCCCTTGTTCAACATAAAAATAAACAAAAGGTAAAAGTATTCTTACATTGGACATCAAGCCTGGCAGAACTGGAACTAAGATTCCCAACTGTTACGGTGTTGGTAGCCACACATCTGTATTGTCCGCTGTCCAGTCTGTTCAGATTGGTTATAGTCAACTGCTTTTGATCCGCCGATAAACTGATTCTACCGGCCACAATTACAGCAGATCCATTTACGGTCCATGAAAATGTCGTCGGTATAGGATTACCAATTGCATCGCAAGAGAAAGTCACGGTTTCTCCTTCTTCTTTAGTTTCATTCTGCGGTTGTGTGGTCAACTCGGGCTTATCTAATAAGAAAAAACAGCACAGTCTATTCACTGTCAATGCAAGTTATTCAATATTCTTTACAGAAACTGGATCTGTGGTGCAGCATCATGGCGGAATTCCATTTGACCAAAGACAATTAGAGCAATTCTTTAAAAACCAATTCCATATCTTCCTTCGGATCACCAATAATATCGGACGTTTCCTTTCGGTCACTGTAGCTAATAACACTCTCGATATGCTGGCTGAGATTTGGAGTGCTTATCCTTGCTTTGAGGATCGTATATTGTTTTTGCACTTTTCCTAACTGTGAAAATTTCTTCTATTTTATGTTTCTCTTACCAGGATGCTACACAAACTATCCCGTGCTTGATTCGACATAAAAATAAACAAAAAGTAATAGTATCCTTACATTGGACATCAAGCGTGGCAGAACTGGAAGTAAGATTCCCAACGGTGTTGGTAGCCACGCATCTGTATTGTCCGCTGTCCAGTCTGGTCAGATTGCTTATAGTCAACTGCTTTTGATCCGCTGATAAACTGATTCTACCGGCCACAATTACAGCAGATCCATTTACGGTCCATGAAAATGTCGTTGGTACAGGATTACCACTTGCATCGCAGGAGAACGTCACAGTTTCTCCTTCTTCTTTAGTTTCATTCTGCGGTTGTGTGGTGAACTCGGGCTTATCTAATAAGAAACAAACAGCACAGTCTATTCACTGTCAATGCAAGTTATTCAATATTCTTTACAGAAACTGGATCTGTGGTGCAGCATCATTGGCGGAATTCCATTTGAACGAAGATGAGCTAAGTGTATTAGGCCACATTATGAAAGGTAACGGCTTACTTACGTACTTACTAATCGACAAATTGCCAACCTTTAGAGCCAAAATCTTGGCTTTTTTTGGTAGTCGTTTGTGATCAAATGCGAGCAATTCTTTAAAAAGCAATTCGTTATATTCCTTGGTATAGATCACCAATAGTGTGGGACGTTTGCTTTCCATCACTATAGCTAATAAGACTCTAGATTTTCTGACTGGATTTTGGAGTGCATATCCTTTCATCGAGGACCCTAAAGAGTTTTTGCCCTTTTCTTAACAGTGCCAATTTCTTTTGTTTTATGTGTCAGTTACCAGACTGCTAAACCAATTACCCCGTCCTTGTTCAACATAAAAATAAATACAAATTAGAAGTATTCTTACATTGGACATCTAGAGTGGCAGCACTGGAAGTAAGATTCCCAACAGTGTTAGTAGCCACACATCTGTATTGTCCCCTGTCCAGTCTGTTCAGATTGGTTATAGTCAACTGCTTTTGATCTGCTGATAAACTGATTCTACCAGCCACAACTACAGCAGCTCCATTTACGGTCCACGAAAATGTCGTTGGTACAGGATTACCAATTGCATCGCAAGAGAAAGTCACATTTTTTTCTTCTATTTTTGTCTCATTTTGTGGTTGTATGGTGAACTCGGGTTTATCTAAAAAGAGAAAACAGCACAGAATATAATCAAATTATAGAAACTGGATCTGTGGTCAGCATCATCGGCGGGATTCCATTTGAGCCAAGACAATGGCCAAATTGCCAACCTTTGGGGCTAAAATCTTGCGTTGCTTGGTAGTCGTTAGTCATCAAATGCGAGCAATTCTTTAAAAACCAATTCCATATCTTCCTTCGGATCACCAATAATATCGGACGTTTCCTTTCGGTCACTGTAGCTAATAACACTCTGGATATGCCGGCTGAGATTTGGAGTGCTTATCCTTGCTTTGAGGATCGTATATTGTTTTTGCACTTTTCCTAACTGTGAAAATTTCTTCTATTTTATGTTTCTCTTACCAGGATGCTACACAAACTATCCCGTGCTTGATTCGACATAAAAATAAACAAAAAGTAATAGTATCCTTACATTGGACATCAAGCGTGGCAGAACTGGAAGTAAGATTCCCAACGGTGTTGGTAGCCACGCATCTGTATTGTCCGCTGTCCAGTCTGGTCAGATTGCTTATAGTCAACTGCTTTTGATCCGCTGATAAACTGATTCTACCGGCCACAATTACGGCAGATCCATTTACGGTCCATGAAAATGTCGTTGGTACAGGATTACCACTTGCATCGCAGGAGAACGTCACGGTTTCTACTTCTTCTTTAGTTTCATTCTGCGGTTGTGTGGTGAACTCGGGCTTATCTAATAAGAAACAAACAGCACAGTCTATTCACTGTCAATGCAAGTTATTCAATATTCTTTACAGAAACTGGATCTGTGGTGCAGCATCATTGGCGGAATTCCATTTGACCGAAGATGAGCTAAGTGTATTAGACCACATTATGAAAGGTAACGGCTTACTTACGTACTTACTAATCAACAAATTGCCAACCTTTAGGGCCAAAATCTTGTCTTTTTTGGTAGTCGTTTGTGATCAAATGCGATCAATTCTTTAAAATCCAATTCGTTATATTCCTTGGTATTAATCACCAATAGTGTGGGAAGTTTGCTTTCGATCACTATAGCTAATAAGACTCTGGATTTTCTGACTGGATTTTGGAGTGCATATCCTTGCATCGAGGACCCTAAAGAGTTTTTGCCCTTTTTTTCTTAACAGTGCCAAGTTCTTCTGTTTTAAGTGTCAGTTACCAGACTGCTAAACCAATTACACCGTCCTTGTTCAACATAAAAATAAATACAAATTAGAAGTATTCTTACATTGGAGATCTAGAGTGGCAGCACTGGAAGTAAGATTCCCAACAGTGTTAGTAGCCACACATCTGTATTGTCCGCTGTCCAGTCTGTTCAGATTGGTTATAGTCAACTGCTTTTGATCTGCTGATAAACTGATTCTACCAGCCACAACTACAACAGCTCCATTTACGGTCCACGAAAATGTCGTTGGTACAGGATTACCAATTGCATCGCAAGAGAAAGTCACATTTTCTCCTTCTCTTTTTGTCTCATTTCGTGGTTGTATGGTGAACTCGGGTTTATCTAACAAGAGAAAACAGCACAGAATATAATCAAATTATAGAAACTGGTTCTGTGGTAAGCATCATCGGCGGGATTCCATTTGAGCCAAGACAATGGCCAAATTGCCAACCTTTGGGGCTAAAATCTTGCGTTGTTTGGTAGTCGTTAGTGATCAAATGCGAGCAATTCTTTAAAAACCAATTCATTATCTTCCTTCGGATCACCAATAATCTCGGACGTTTCCTTTCGGTCACTGTAGCTAATAACACTCTCGATATGCTGGCTGAGATTTGGAGTGCTTATCCTTGGTTTGAGGATCGTATATTGTTTTTGCACTTTTCCTAACTGTGCAAATTTCTTCTATTTTATGTTTCTCTTACCAGTTTGCCACACAAACTATCCCGTCCTTGATTCGACATAACAATAAACACAAGATAAAAGTATTCTTACATTGGACATCAAGCGTGGCAGAACTGGAAGTAAGATTCCCAACGGTGTTAGTAGCCACACATCTGTATTGTCCGCTGTCCAGTCTGGTCAGATTGGTTATAGTCAACTGTTTTTGATCCGCTGATAAACTGATTCTACCGGCCACAATTACAGCAGATCCATTTACGGTCCATGAAAATGTCGTTGGTACAGGATTACCACTTGCATCGCAGGAGAACGTCACAGTTTCTCCTTCTTCTTTAGTTTCATTCTGCGGTTGTGTGGTGAACTCGGGCTTATCTAATAAGAAACAAACAGCACAGTCTATTCACTGTCAATGCAAGTTATTCAATATTCTTTACAGAAACTGGATCTGTGGTGCAGCATCATTGGCGGAATTCCATTTGACCGAAGATGAGCTAAGTGTATTAGACCACATTATGAAAGGTAACGGCTTACTTACGTACTTACTAATCAACAAATTGCCAACCTTTAGGGCCAAAATCTTGTCTTTTTTTGGTAGTCGTTTGTGATCAAATGCGATCAATTCTTTAAAATCCAATTCGTTATATTCCTTGGTATTGATCACCAATAGTGTGGGAAGTTTGCTTTCGATCACTATAGCTAATAAGACTCTGGATTTTTTGACTGGATTTTGGAGTGCATATCCTTGCATCGAGGACCCTAAAGAGTTTTTGCCCTTTTCTTAACAGTGCCAAGTTCTTCTGTTTTATGTGTCAGTTACCAGACTGCTAAACCAATTACACCGTCCTTGTTCAACATAAAAATAAATACAAATTAGAAGTATTCTTACATTGGACATCTAGAGTGGCAGCACTGGAAGTAAGATTCCCAACAGTGTTAGTAGCCACACATCTGTATTGTCCGCTGTCCAGTCTGTTCAGATTGGTTATAGTCAACTGCTTTTGATCTGCTGATAAACTGATTCTACCAGCCACAACTACAACAGCTCCATTTACGGTCCACGAAAATGTCGTTGGTACAGGATTACCAATTGCATCGCAAGAGAAAGTCACATTTTCTCCTTCTCTTTTTGTCTCATTTCGTGGTTGTATGGTGAACTCGGGTTTATCTAACAAGAGAAAACAGCACAGAATATAATCAAATTATAGAAACTGGATCTGTGGTAAGCATCATCGGCGGGATTCCATTTGAGCCAAGACAATGGCCAAATTGCCAACCTTTGGGGCTAAAATCTTGCGTTGTTTGGTAGTCGTTAGTGATCAAATGCGAGCAATTCTTTAAAAACCAATTCATTATCTTCCTTCGGATCACCAATAATCTCGGACGTTTCCTTTCGGTCACTGTAGCTAATAACACTCTGGATATGTTGGCTGAGATTTGGAGTGCTTATCCATGCTTTGAGGATCGCATGTTGTTTTTGCACTTTTCCTAACAGTGCAAATTCTTCTACTTTATGTTTCTCTTACCAGTCTGCCACACAAACTATCCCGTCCTTGATTCTCAATAAAATAAACACAAGATAAAACTATTCTTACATTGGACATCAAGCGTGGCAGAACTGGAAGTAAGATTCCCAACGGTGTTGCTAGCCACGCATTTGTATTGTCCGCTGTCCAGTCTGGTAAGATTGGTTATAGTCAACTGTTTTTGATCCGCTGATAAACTGATTCTACCGGCCACAATTACAGCTGATCCATTTACGGTCCATGAAAATGTCGTTGGTACAGGATTACCACTTGCATCGCAGGAGAACGTCACAGTTTCTCCTTCTTCTTTAGTTTCATTCTGCGGTTGTGTGGTGAACTCGGGCTTATCTAATAAGAAACAAACAGCACAGTCTATTCACTGTCAATGCAAGTTATTCAATATTCTTTACAGAAACTTGATCTGTGGTGCAGCATCATTGGCGGAATTCCATTTGACCGAGGCCAATTACAATTACAATACTGTAATGAGCTAAGTGTATTAGACCACATTATGAAAGGTAACGGCTTACTTACGTACTTACTAATCAACAAATTGCCAACCTTTAGGGCCAAAATCTTGTCTTTTTTGGTAGTCGTTTGTGATCAAATGCGATCAATTCTTTAAAATCCAATTCGTTATATTCCTTGGTATTAATCACCAATAGTGTGGGAAGTTTGCTTTCGATCACTATAGCTAATAAGACTCTGGATTTTCTGACTGGATTTTGGAGTGCATATCCTTGCATCGAGGACCCTAAAGAGTTTTTGCCCTTTTTTTCTTAACAGTGCCAAGTTCTTCTGTTTTAAGTGTCAGTTACCAGACTGCTAAACCAATTACACCGTCCTTGTTCAACATAAAAATAAATACAAATTAGAAGTATTCTTACATTGGAGATCTAGAGTGGCAGCACTGGAAGTAAGATTCCCAACAGTGTTAGTAGCCACACATCTGTATTGTCCGCTGTCCAGTCTGTTCAGATTGGTTATAGTCAACTGCTTTTGATCTGCTGATAAACTGATTCTACCAGCCACAACTACAACAGCTCCATTTACGGTCCACGAAAATGTCGTTGGTACAGGATTACCAATTGCATCGCAAGAGAAAGTCACATTTTCTCCTTCTCTTTTTGTCTCATTTCGTGGTTGTATGGTGAACTCGGGTTTATCTAACAAGAGAAAACAGCACAGAATATAATCAAATTATAGAAACTGGTTCTGTGGTAAGCATCATCGGCGGGATTCCATTTGAGCCAAGACAATGGCCAAATTGCCAACCTTTGGGGCTAAAATATTGCGTTGTTTGGTAGTCGTTAGTGATCAAATGCGAGCAATTCTTTAAAAACCAATTCATTATCTTCCTTCGGATCACCAATACTCTCGGACGTTTCCTTTCGGTCACTGTAGCTAATAACACTCTCGATATGCTGGCTGAGATTTGGAGTGCTTATCCTTGGTTTGAGGATCGTATATTGTTTTTGCACTTTTCCTAACTGTGCAAATTTCTTCTATTTTATGTTTCTCTTACCAGTTTGCCACACAAACTATCCCGTCCTTGATTCGACATAACAATAAACACAAGATAAAAGTATTCTTACATTGGACATCAAGCGTGGCAGAACTGGAAGTAAGATTCCCAACGGTGTTAGTAGCCACACATCTGTATTGTCCGCTGTCCAGTCTGGTCAGATTGGTTATAGTCAACTGTTTTTGATCCGCTGATAAACTGATTCTACCGGCCACAATTACAGCAGATCCATTTACGGTCCATGAAAATGTCGTTGGTACAGGATTACCACTTGCATCGCAGGAGAACGTCACAGTTTCTCCTTCTTCTTTAGTTTCATTCTGCGGTTGTGTGGTGAACTCGGGCTTATCTAATAAGAAACAAACAGCACAGTCTATTCACTGTCAATGCAAGTTATTCAATATTCTTTACAGAAACTGGATCTGTGGTGCAGCATCATTGGCGGAATTCCATTTGACCGAAGATGAGCTAAGTGTATTAGACCACATTATGAAAGGTAACGGCTTACTTACGTACTTACTAATCAACAAATTGCCAACCTTTAGGGCCAAAATCTTGTCTTTTTTTGGTAGTCGTTTGTGATCAAATGCGATCAATTCTTTAAAATCCAATTCGTTATATTCCTTGGTATTGATCACCAATAGTGTGGGAAGTTTGCTTTCGATCACTATAGCTAATAAGACTCTGGATTTTTTGACTGGATTTTGGAGTGCATATCCTTGCATCGAGGACCCTAAAGAGTTTTTGCCCTTTTCTTAACAGTGCCAAGTTCTTCTGTTTTATGTGTCAGTTACCAGACTGCTAAACCAATTACACCGTCCTTGTTCAACATAAAAATAAATACAAATTAGAAGTATTCTTACATTGGACATCTAGAGTGGCAGCACTGGAAGTAAGATTCCCAACAGTGTTAGTAGCCACACATCTGTATTGTCCGCTGTCCAGTCTGTTCAGATTGGTTATAGTCAACTGCTTTTGATCTGCTGATAAACTGATTCTACCAGCCACAACTACAACAGCTCCATTTACGGTCCACGAAAATGTCGTTGGTACAGGATTACCAATTGCATCGCAAGAGAAAGTCACATTTTCTCCTTCTCTTTTTGTCTCATTTCGTGGTTGTATGGTGAACTCGGGTTTATCTAACAAGAGAAAACAGCACAGAATATAATCAAATTATAGAAACTGGATCTGTGGTAAGCATCATCGGCGGGATTCCATTTGAGCCAAGACAATGGCCAAATTGCCAACCTTTGGGGCTAAAATCTTGCGTTGTTTGGTAGTCGTTAGTGATCAAATGCGAGCAATTCTTTAAAAACCAATTCATTATCTTCCTTCGGATCACCAATAATCTCGGACGTTTCCTTTCGGTCACTGTAGCTAATAACACTCTGGATATGTTGGCTGAGATTTGGAGTGCTTATCCATGCTTTGAGGATCGCATGTTGTTTTTGCACTTTTCCTAACAGTGCAAATTCTTCTACTTTATGTTTCTCTTACCAGTCTGCCACACAAACTATCCCGTCCTTGATTCTCAATAAAATAAACACAAGATAAAACTATTCTTACATTGGACATCAAGCGTGGCAGAACTGGAAGTAAGATTCCCAACGGTGTTGCTAGCCACGCATCTGTATTGTCCGCTGTCCAGTCTCGTCAGATTGGTTATAGTCAACTGTTTTTGATCCGCTGATAAACTGATTCTACCGGCCACAATTACAGCTGATCCATTTACGGTCCATGAAAATGTCGTTGGTACAGGATTACCACTTGCATCGCAGGAGAACGTCACAGTTTCTCCTTCTTCTTTAGTTTCATTCTGCGGTTGTGTGGTGAACTCGGGCTTATCTAATAAGAAACAAACAGCACAGTCTATTCACTGTCAATGCAAGTTATTCAATATTCTTTACAGAAACTGGATCTGTGGTGCAGCATCATTGGCGGAATTCCATTTGACCGAAGATGAGCTAAGTGTATTAGACCACATTATGAAAGGTAACGGCTTACTTACGTACTTACTAATCGACAAATTGCCAACCTTTAGGGCCAAAATCTTGGCTTTTTTTGGTAGTCGTTTGTGATCAAATGCGAGCAATTCTTTAAAAAGCAATTCGTTATATTCCTTGGTATAGATCACCAATAGTGTGGGACGTTTGCTTTCCATCACTATAGCTAATAAGACTCTGGATTTTCTGACTGGATTTTGGAGTGCATATCCTTTCATCGAGGACCCTAAAGAGTTTTTGCCCTTTTCTTAACAGTGCCAATTTCTTTTGTTTTATGTGTTAGTTACCAGACTGCTAAACCAATTACCCCGTCCTTGTTCAACATAAAAATAAATACAAATCAGAAGTATTCTTACATTGGACATCTAGAGTGGCAGCACTGGAAGTAAGATTCCCAACAGTGTTAGTAGCCACACATCTGTATTGTCCGCTGTCCAGTCTGTTCAGATTGGTTATAGTCAACTGCTTTTGATCTGCTGATAAACTGATTCTACCAGCCACAACTACAGCAGCTCCATTTACGGTCCACGAAAATGTCGTTGGTACAGGATTACCAATTGCATCGCAAGAGAAAGTCACATTTTCTCCTTCTATTTTTGTCTCATTTTGTGGTTGTATGGTGAACTCGGGTTTATCTAAAAAGAGAAAACAGCACAGAATATAATCAAATTATAGAAACTGGATCTGTGGTCAGCATCATCGGCGGGATTCCATTTGAGCCAAGACAATGGCCCAATTGCCAACCTTTGGGGCTAAAAACTTGCGTTGTTTGGTAATCGTTAGTGATCAAATGCGAGCAATTCGTTAAAAACCAATTCGATATCACCCTTCGGATCACCAATAATCTCGGACGTTTCCTTTCGGTCACTGTAGCTAATAACCCTCTGGATATGCTGGCTGAGATTTGGAGTGCTTATCCTTGGTTTGAGGATCGTATATTGTTTTTGCACTTTTCCTAACTGTGAAAATTTCTTCTATTTTATGTTTCTCTTACCAGTCTGCCACACAAACTATCCCGTCCTTGATTCTAAATAAAAATAAACACAAGATAAATCTATTCTTACATTGGACATCAAGCGTGGCAGAACTGGAAGTAAGATTCCCAACGGTGTTGCTAGCCACGCATCTGTATTGTCCGCTGTCCAGTCTGGTCAGATTGGTTATAGTCAACTGTTTTTGATCCGCTGATAAACTGATTCTACCGGCCACAATTACAGCAGATCCATTTACGGTCCATGAAAATGTCGTTGGTACAGGATTACCACTTGCATCGCAGGAGAACGTCACGGTTTCTCCTTCTTCTTTAGTTTCATTCTGCGGTTGTGTGGTGAACTCGGGCTTATCTAATAAGAAACAAACCGCACAGTCTATTCACTGTCAATGCAAGTTATTCAATATTCTTTACAGAAACTTGATCTGTGGTGCAGCATCATTGGCGGAATTCCATTTGACCGAGGCCAATTACAATTACAATACTGTAATGAGCTAAGTGTATTAGACCACATTATGAAAGGTAACGGCTTACTTACGTACTTACTAATCAACAAATTGCCAACCTTTAGGGCCAAAATCTTGTCTTTTTTTGGTAGTCGTTTGTGATCAAATGCGAGCAATTCTTTAAAAACCAATTCCATATCTTCCTTCGGATCACCAATAATCTCGGACGTTTACTTTCGGTCACTGTAGCTAATAACACTCTGGATATGCTGGCTGAGATTTGGAGTGCTTATCATTGCTTTGAGGATCGTATATTGTTTTTGCACTTTTCCTAACTGTGCAAATTTCTTCTATTTTACGTTTCTCTTACCAGGCTGCTACACAAACTATCCCGTGCTTGATTCGACATAAAAATGAAAACAAAGTAAAAGTTTCCTTACATTGGACATCAAGCGTGGCAGAACTGGAAGTAAGATTGCCAACGGTGTTAGTAGCCACGCATCTGTATTGTCCACTGTCCAGTCTGGTCAGATTGGTTATAGTCAACTGTTTTTGATCAGCTGATAAACTGATTCTACCGGCCACAATTACGGCAGATCCATTTACGGTCCATGAAAATGTCGTTGGTACAGGATTACCACTTGCATCGCAAGAGAAAGTCACGGTTTCTCCTTCTTCTTTAGTTTCATTCTGCGGTTGTTTGGTGAACTCGGGCTTATCTAATAAGAAACAAACAGCACAGTCTATTCACTGTCAATGCAAGTTATTCAATATTCTTTACAGAAACTGGATCTGTGGTGCAGCATCATTGGCGGAATTCCATTTGACCGAAGACAATTACAATTACAATACTGTAATGAGCTAAGTGTACTAGACCACATTATGAAAGGTAACGGCTTACTTACGTACTTACTAATCAACAAATTGCCAACCTTTAGGGCCAAAATCTTGTCTTTTTTTGGTAGTGGTTTGTGATCAAATGCGATCAATTGTTTAAAAACCAATTCGTTATATTCCTTGGTATAGATCACCAATAGTGTGGGACGTTTGCTTTCCATCACTACAGCTAATAAGACTTTAGATTTTCTGACTGAATTTTGGAGTGCATATCCTTTCATCGAGGACCCTAAAGAGTTTTTGTCCTTTTCTTAACAGTGCCAATTTCTTCTGTTTTATGTGTCAGTTATAATTACCAGACTGCTAAACAAACTACCCCCACTGCACGAAATATTGGATTTGCTATACCTTTGACTTTCATCAAAGGTGTGGTCAAATGTGGCATCGACTTTGACATCACCTTTGACGCGCGTCAAAGGTGATGTCAAATGTATAACGGCTTTACATATATCTTTGAGATGGGACAAAGGCGAAGTCAAATACGACGACGTGTTTGACTTCACCTTTGACGTGCGCCAAAGGTGAAGTCAAAGATATGACAGCTTTGATATTCTTTTGATACCTGTCAAAGGCGAGGTCAAATGTGGAAACAACTTTGACTTCGCCTTTGACGCGCGTCACAGGTGATGTCAAATATATAACGGCTTTGCATATACCTTTGAAGACGGGACAAAGGCGAGGTCAAATACGACGACGTATTTGACTTCACCTTTGACGCGCGTTAAAGGTGAAGTCAAAGATATGACAGCTTTGATATTCTTTTGGCCCCCTGTCAAAGGCGAGGTCAAATATGTAAACAACTTTGACTTCGCCTTTGACACGCGTCAAAGGTACAGTCAAAGATATGACGGCTTTGGTATTCGTTTCTTTTGACATTTGTCAAAGGTGAGGTCAAACATACTAAGAACTTTGACTTCACCTGTGACGAGCTTCAAAGATGAAGTGAAAGATATGACGGCTTTGCTTTTGTTTTGAACATCTTGTCACGTTGCCGGACGATAGATGACTGGAGCCGAGGCAGCCAGTTTCCCGCGCTTTTCGGCGGTTGCCATTTCTCTTTGACCAATCACAACCAAGATACATCTGACGCGTACAGAGTGAGTCGAAGAGAAAAAAATATTCTGATTTTCCTGCGTTCAGAAGATCGTTTGGATAATAATCTTTCCACCTTTCTTTGACTCAAACTTCACTTAAGATTAAAAGGTAAGTCTCTTTGACATTTAAAAAAAATTAAATTAAGCCTTAAACAAGATCTAAGAGTTCTCAAGCGTTCCAACACGGATATTTGCTTTCTCAGACTTCTATTAAACTTGCCGGTAAACAAACAGAATGAACTTTATTTAAGCTTATTTCCAGCTAATCCTTTTCGTATATAAAATGTTAGCTTTTGATGCTTGTTTATGAAATACAAGGTCACCCAACGAGGCTATTTAGTGAACTTTTTATATTAATGACAAACCCTGGATATCCGTTTCATTCATCATTAATTTTATCTGTCATTTGCAACTCATAATGGCGGGATACCAGTTTCTAGAAAACCGAATTGTTTGTTCATAATACTTAAGCTTAAAATTGCACTTCAACATCGCATATTTCATTTGTGATACACAATCTTGCTACAGGGAATGTTGAAGTTTTTGCTGCATAGAACATTGAGCTCCATGTTTAAAAACTAATTCATATGTTTTGGGTGCATCACATTGAACTTCACAGAGTCTAAATAATGGGACTTTCCATTTTCTATCCGCACCCCCCCACCCCCCCCCCCCCCCCCCTAAAGATGGCAGGAATCTGAACCCTCAATTTATTGTCGGCGCCCTTTGAAAAATGAAATCCGAAGGGTTGATTTTTCTGTCGGCACCTTTGAAAAAAAAATCCGAAGGCTCCAAATTTTGTCGGCTTCTTTGAAGAAAAAAATCCGAACCCTTCTTTGCAAAACATGTCCTTCTTTAGGGGAGGGGGGGGGGGGGGGGGGGGGGGTGCGGCTAAAAAGTGGAATGTCCCAATGGTCGCAGGCACCATGCTTACAATTTGCAATTTACAACTTACAATTTTTTTCTTTACAAGTGGTAAGTTCTTCTGTTCTACTTTTAGTTTTACATTTGGGTGAAATTAATATTAATTTCTAACAAGATACATTTTACTGTTCCAACAGTATAAACTAATAACATTTTCAGATCAGATGCCCAATAAAGACAATTTATTAAAAAGTCATGTAATTAAGCTTATATTATTTGATTTTCCAGCAACCTCCCATTAAATTGGACACTGTGCTTTGTTTCATATCATGGTTTTTCTTTTTGCAAGCACAATGTTATAATTGCCTTAGTATGTTTATTTAAAAGTAATTAATTTTATGTGTAAACAGGCATGAAAATTTGAAGAGCAAAGATGTCTTGCTGGGCTGCGTTGCCAAGTCAGCTTGCCGTTGGCAGCTACACGTGTCTGGTTTTTCAATCAAAGAATGCGATGATCAGAAGACCAAAGAAGTAAATATTTCTCTATAACTTTCAAGAGTGTAAAGAGCCACTGAACAGATCATGCTTAAACTCAAGACACTTTTCAGGTTCCATTAGAACGAGTGAACATATTAGCCACCCTTTTAAGCAGCAGTTAACGAAAATCATTACGAAAAAATCAGTTAATTTATTAATACTTAAAAAATTAAAATTAATGAAAAATGATTAAAACAAATATACAGGTAAAGAAAATGATGTAAGTTAAGAGAATCGCTCGTCATACTTCCACATTCAAAAAATAATTCAAGCTTCAAGAAATGAATGGATGTACATTATCGCATCGAGCATACGTAAACAATCATGTGAAAACACGACCTTTATATTTTGGTATAAAACATGCCATGATTGTTCAAACAAATATGTGTGACTTAGCCTGTTCATAATCTGAGAACTTTAATTTGCATTCAAAGTGATTATAACTTAAGTTTGAAAGAAAAGACAAAAAAGCGGCTGTAAATGCATAGATAACATTTTCAGGGCACAAACAACTTCAACTGACATTGCAATTAAAATGCATGCCTGTTTGCCGAACTCATTTCTGATCTAGAGTCAGGTGAGATTAGGTTCACCTAATGCATAAATTATGTTACAGTCACACCACAATTGAAACCTACTTCACAGTCATGTTTTCATGCCACATGTGGTCTTGAAAAGATGCAACAAACAGTATATTGTCTTTTCTTCAACTTTATAACAAACTAACTATAATGCATGTGTAATTTTGTAATGATTAACAAGTGGGCAGATGACAAAATGTGTTGTCGTCTCAGTGAAATTCATCTCCTGTAAAAAATTCTTGTCATGGAAAA
Source organism: Dendrophyllia cribrosa (assembly GCA_024195265.1). NCBI lineage: Eukaryota > Metazoa > Cnidaria > Anthozoa > Scleractinia > Dendrophylliidae > Dendrophyllia > Dendrophyllia cribrosa. Next base: position 28,714,611 of record JAJLRJ010000013.1, read on the forward strand.
CATTATTTCATTTCAGCACCTGAAATATGATCTTATGTATTGATTTCGTGAAAGCCGAAATTTGACACTGAAAATCCACAAAAAAAAGTACTTGAACTTTACCATAAACGTTCATATAGTAGTTAATTAATTTTTAAACTTTTTAAACATAGCTGTGGCTCATAACTTGTTATATGTATGACTGATATACATGGCAGTACAGTGAATTGGCAGGAATGAGTTATTGTTGGCTTTCGATTGCCGTCAGCAACCATGTAGCAATTAAGGAGGCTCGTACCCATTTCTCAAGTCCACACCCTTTCAATTTTAATGGGCCATATCTTTTGTTGTTGCGCATAAAAAGACAAGCCACTTTGCATGCAAACACACAATACACTGAACTTTATGTGAGTATAGGATTTGTTTACATCGGTGCTTCCATGGCAACAGAATGGTGATCCTCCGAAATTCACAAGTTGCGGAGTTTCTCTAGATCGAGAGAATTTTTTGTAAAACCCGCTACTGGACTAATTAATTATACCATGGGCTTCAACTAGACAAAGTTTAAAAGAAATGTATGAGAGCGTTCTTGAAATTTTGGGGGATGAAGTTTTGGGGATTGTAAATACAGTGAAAAACATACTATCGACCTTATTGGCTAATATCTAAAGAAAACGATGCGCGATGGGAATGCAGTTTCATCTCAAAATAGTTTGACTCCATTTGAAATAGTGTGGGAAAAAGTGAGGGGGTTGCTTTGGCCGATTGCGAGAAAGAAGGATTTGATTAGCGTGCGTTCAGCTGCTCATTGTTGCCATTTTTGTATGTAATTTGGTCTACGCCTACAAATGAGATGAAAATTTGGAAACAGCGAGATATTTTTTTTTTAAATTGACAATCTGGAAATTAATTATCAATTTATATGGCCTGCAAGTTTCAAGGGCATTGAAGACATGCAAGGCAATAATATAGGGCCCCCAATGTACCAATTTACTCCCGCAGATTTTGAGTTTACAAGTGAGAGTCCTCATTATTCACGAGTATTGTTTTAAAGTTTCATATGCACGTGCAAAACGTTAGCAAAAAATTTATTTGCATCGAACAGAACGCTCGATTGCTTTCCGAAGAATTTTCCGAAACATGCTAATAACTGGCTTGCGTTACGAATAGCAATGACAACAGTACTGATGAAGACAACGTCGGAAACGTCACGTTTAATTTCATCAAGTGGGATGCAGAAATAACACGCTTTGGCAATGGTTTATGATTGTCTCACTCTGGTTATTTGTTGCAATCAGCGTAGCATCTGTTACTTATTTAGATATAATATAGCGCAAAGCAAAATTCTCAGCTAAAATATAAAATTGTCACACTGTTCTTGCGTGGGACATAAGAAGCACTGTTTCTGTATTTCGTTTATAAATTTGCAAATTGGGATATGTTCTTCTTTCCTGCAATTTTACAGAGACCCTAGGTACGGCTGCATTATAGCGTAATTGCGCGGCATCGAGTGCGTAATGTTATTATAATTCTCAAGCCAGTTATTAGCATGTTACGGAAAATTCTTCGGAAAGCAATCGAGCGTTTTGTTCGATGCAAATAAACTTTTTGCTAAAGTTTTGCACGTGCATATGAAACTTGAAAACAATACTCGTGAATAATGAGGACGCTCACTTGTAAACACAAAGTCTGTATGAAAACATTGGTACATTGGATCAAGGCCCTATTTTATTGCCTTGCATGTCTTCAATGCCCTTGAAACTTGCAGGCCATATAAACTGATGATTAATCTCGTGGTTGTCAATTTAAAAAAAAAAAATCTCACGGTTTCCAAATTATCATCACATTCGTAGGCGTAGACCAAATTACATACAAAAATAACAACAAGAGCAGCTGAACGTACGCTAATCAAATCCTTCTTTCTCGCAATCGGGCAAAGCAACCCCTTCACTTTTTCACACACCATTTAAAATGGAATCAAACTACTACGAGATGAAACTGCATTCTTATCGCGCATCGTTTTCTTTAGATATTAGCCAATTATGTCGATAGTATGTTTTTCACTGTATTTACAATCCCCAAAACTTCATCCCCCAAAATTTCAAAAACGCTCTCATATATTTCTTTTAAACTTTTATTGTCCAGTTGAAGCCCATGGTCTAATCAATTGGTCCACTAGCGGGTTTTACAAAAATTCTCTCGATCTAGAGAAACTCCGCAACTTGTGAATTGAAACTGAAACATTTTTAACACGTGTTTTTTCGTGTTTGAAACAAAAGTGGTCATTACATTCCATAGGTCTCACAAATTATCATTAAATTACCAAAGAAAGTTCCTCAGACTTAAATTATTACTCCCTGCAAATAGCTCTGACTAACTCCTCGACAATAAAGAGATCGAGCTTTTCATTCAAATGCAGTTTTTCTTGACGTTTTCCCTCTTTTTAAACTGCACTTTAATGATAAGCTCGATCTCTTTATTGCCGATGAATTAGTCAGAGCTATTTGCAGGGAGTAATTATGTAAGTCTGAGTAAACTTTCTGTGATAATTTAATGATAATTTGTGAGACCTATGAAATGTTTTGACCGCTTATATTTTAAACATGAAAAAACACGTGTTAAAATGTTTTAGCGATTCAAAATCAAACAGTTTAATATGTTTGAAATTTTCCCATTTAGTGTGCTACACTGTGTAGATTATAGCGCATATATTCGCTTGTCGCAGGTAGCTCCAAAATCGAAAGATATTTAGGAAAAACTGTTTTTCGCCATATTCGTTTACTGTTGCTATGGAAACGCTGATTAGCATAAAAAGAGAATCATCCAAAACTTTCATCTCAGCCTAACAGCTGATATCAAATTCAGATTGATTGAGCTAAAGTAAGATTAGGTATAAGCGCATTCAAAAAGGGAAGTGTGACCCCCCCCCCCCCAAAAAAAAACTACTTGGAGCCACCTTAAGAAAATTATTTTGAAGTAATCTTTTGGTCCCGAATCGCTGATCACACGTGTGAGCGTTAGAAAAAGAGAAATTTCTTAGCCTTGCAGTATAAACAAATAATCCAAGCGGCTCGTGATATTTTGGGACAATTTTAAAATATTACTCGAGATATTTATACCCCAAATACCCCTTGAAACCATTGTATTACCTTTACTAATTTGCTTCTTATTAGTACTACTGCATGATAATTTTGTGACACATTTGTACACTATTGCAGTTAAGGCCTCATTAATTAATTTTTAATTCAACCATGTATTTTCTGATACTATTTGAAACAGTTTTATGGCACTTTTAATTTAGTAAAGAGTGTATTCTGCTTTTGACATCATTAAAATTGAATTTTTAAAACAGTCATCATGGCCTGTATATTTATCATAATGAATATTGCTGACGTAACACCAGTATTTTTTTTAATTTCTAAAAGTGGTCAAGATATTTGACACACTTTTCACACCAATCGTAGACAATGTGATTATGCCTTGGACAAACCTTTGATAGTGGACAAAATAAAAGCGAATTGAATATCACCTTTAACTTGCGTCAAAGGCATATGTCAAATATGTGGTAAAGATGGCCTTTGTCACCTTTACCACTATATAAAGGCGGGATCAAAGATGGCCTTTGACGAGTGTCAAATGTGTGTAAATCACATGGCAAAGACGATTCACTTTTGACAAGCCTTTGACACAAGTCTCAGACATATTTGACTACATCTTTGATCAGCCTTTGACACGCGTCGCAGACGGATTTGACCAAACACCTTTGTTCAACCTTTGACACGCGTCACAGACGGATTTGACCACACGCCTTTGATCTACCTTTGTCACAAATCACAGACGAATTTGACTAAACCTTTGACAAACCTTTGATAATGGACAAAGGTGAATCAAATGTAATCTTTGACGCGCGTCAAAGGTATATGTCAAAGATGTGGTAAAGACGGCCTTTACCACCTTTACCACTATGTCAAAGGCGACATCAAAGATGATCTTTGACGCGCGTCACAGGTGTGGAAAGATGTAGCAAAGGAGGTCTTTGATACGCCTTTCACCACACATTTGATCGTCCGCAAAGGTGATTTTTCGTGCAGTGCCCGTCCTTGTTCAACATAAAAATAAATACAAATTAGAAGTATTCTTACATTGGACATCTAGAGTGGCAGCACTGGAAGTAAGATTCCCAACAGTGTTAGTAGCCACACATCTGTATTGTCCGCTGTCCAGTCTGTTCAGATTGGTTATAGTCAACTGCTTTTGATCTGCTGATAAACTGATTCTACCAGCCACAACTACAGCAGCTCCATTTACGGTCCACGAAAATGTCGTTGGTACAGGATTACCAATTGCATCGCAAGAGAAAGTCACATTTTCTCCTTCTCTTTTTGTCTCATTTTGTGGTTGTATGGTGAACTCGGGTTTATCTAAAAAGAGAAAACAGCACAGAATATAATCAAATTATAGAAACTGGATCTGTGGTAAGCATCATCGGCGGGATTCCATTTGAGCCAAGACAATGGCCAAATTGCCAACCTTTGGGGCTAAAATATTGCGTTGTTTGGTAGTCGTTAGTGATCAAATGCAAGCAATTCTTTAAAAACCAATTCCATATCTTCCTTCGCTTCACCAATAATCTCGGACGTTTTCTTTCGGTCACTGTAGCTAATAACACTCTGGATATGTTGGCTGAGATTTGTAGTGCTTATCCATGCTTTGAGGATCGTATATTGTTTTTGCACTTTTCCTAACAGTGCAAAGTTCTTCTATTTTATGTTTCTCCTACCAGTCTGTCACAGAAACTATCCCGTCCTTGATTCTACATAAAAATAAACACAAGATAAAAGTATTCTTACACTGGACATCAAGCGTGGCAGAACTGGAAGTAAGATTCCCAACGGTGTTAATAGCCACGCATCTGTATTGTCCGCTGTCCAGTCTCGTCAAATTGCTTATAGTCAACTGCTTTTGATCCGCTGATAAACTGATTCTACCGGCCACAATTACAGCAGATCCATTTACGGTCCATGAAAATGTCGTTGGTACAGGATTACCACTTGCATCGCAGGAGAACGTCACGGTTTCTCCTTCTTCTTTAGTTTCATTCTGAGGTTGTGTGGTGAACACGGGCTTATCTGATAAGAAACAAACAGCACAGTCTATTCACTGTCAATGCAAGTTATTCAATATTCTTTACAGAAACTGGATATGTGGTGCAGCATCATTGGCGGAATTTCATTTGACCGAAGACAATTACAATGACAATAATGTAATGAGCTAAGTGTATTAGACCACATTATGAAAGTTAACGGCTTACTTACGTGCTTACTAATCAACAAATTGCCAACCTTTAGGGCCAAAATCTTGTCTTTTTTTGGTAGTGGTTTGTGATCAAATGCGATCAATTTTTTAAAAACCAATTCGTTATATTCCTTGGTATAGATCACCAATAGTGTGGGACGTTTGCTTTCGATCACTATAGCTAATAAGACTCTTGATTTTCTGGCTGGATTTTGGAGTGCATATCCTTGCATCGAGGACCCTAAAGAGTTTCTGCCCTTTTCTTAACAGTGCCAATTTCTTCTATTTTATGTGTCAGTTACCAGGCTGCTAAACCAACTACCCCGTGCTTGTTCAACATAAAAAACAATAGAAGTTAGAAGTATTCTTACATTGGACATCTAGAGTGGCAGCACTGGAAGTAAGATTCCCAACAGTGTTAGTAGCCACACATCTGTATTGTCCGCTGTCCAGTCTATTCAGATTGGTTATAGACAACTGCTTTTGATCTGCTGATAAACTGATTCCACCAGCCACAACTACAGCAGCTCCATTTACGGTCCACGAAAATGTCGTTGGTACAGGATTACCAATTGCATCGCAAGAGAAAGTCACATTTTCTCCTTCTTTTTTTGTCTCATTTTGTGGTTGTATGGTGAACTCGGGTTTATCTAAAAAGAGAAAACAGCACAGAATATAATCAAATTATAGAAACTGGATCTGTGGTAAGCATCATCGGCGGGATTCCATTTGAGCCAAGACAATGGCCAAATTGCCAACCTTTGGGGCTAAAAACTTGCGTTGTTTGGTAGTCGTTAGTGATCAAATGCGAGCAATTCCTTAAAAACCAATTCCATGTCTTCCTTCGGATTACCAATAATCTCGGACGTTTCCTTTCGGTCACTGTAGCTAATGACACTCTGGATATGCTGGCTGAGATTTGGAGTGCTTATCCTTGCTTTGAGGATCGTATATTGTTTTTGCACTTTTCCTGACGGTGCAAATTTCTTCTATTTTATGTTTCTCTTACCAGGCTGCTACACAGACTATCCCGTCCTTGATTCGACATAACAATAAACACAAAGTAAAGGTATTCTTACATTGGACATCAAGCGTGGCAGAACTGGAAGTAAGATTCCCAACGGTGTTGCTAGCCACGCATCTGTATTGTCCGCTGTTCAGTCTGGTCAGATTGGTTATAGTCAACTGTTTTTGATCCGCTGATAAACTGATTCTACCGGCCACAATTACAGCAGATCCATTTACGGTCCATGAAAATGTCGTTGGTACAGGATTACCACTTGCATCGCAAGAGAAAGTCACTGTTCCTCCTTCTTCTTTAGTTTCATTCTGCGGTTGTGTGGTGAACTCGGGCTTATCTAATAAGAAACAAACCGCACAGTCTATTCACTGTCAATGCAAGTTATTCAATATTCTTTACAGAAACTGGATCTGTGGTGCAGCATCATTGGCGGAATTCCATTTGACCGAAGACAATTGCAAGTACAATACTGTAATGAGCTAAGTGTATTAGACCACGTTATGAAAGGTAACGGCTTACTTACGTGCTTACTAATCAACAAATTGCCAACCTTTAGGGCCAAAATCTTGTCTTTTTTTGGTAGTCGTTTGTGATCAAATACGAGCAATTCTTTAAAAACCAATTCGTTATATTCCTTGGTATAGATCACCAATAGTGTGGGACGTTTGCTTTCGATCACTATAGCTAATAAGACTCTGGATTTTCTGGCTGGATTTTGGAGTGCATATCTTTGCATCGAGGACCCTAAAGAGTTTTTACCCTTTTCTTAACAGTGCCAATTTCTTCTATTTTATGTGTCAGTTACCAGGCTGCTAAACCAACTACCCCGTGCTTGTTCAACATAAAAAACAATAGAAGTTAGAAGTATTCTTACATTGGACATCTAGAGTGGCAGCACTGGAAGTAAGATTCCCAACAGTGTTAGTAGCCACACATCTGTATTGTCCGCTGTCCAGTCTGTTCAGATTGGTTATAGTCAACTGCTTTTGATCTGCTGATAAACTGATTCTACCAGCCACAACTACAGCAGCTCCATTTACGGTCCACGAAAATGTCGTTGGTACAGGATTACCACTTGCATCGCAAGAGAAAGTCACATTTTCTCCTTCTTTTTTTGTCTCATTTTGTGGTTGTATGGTGAACTCGGGTTTATCTAAAAAGAGAAAACAGCACAGACTACAATCAAATTATAGAAACTGGATCTGTGGTAAGTATCATCGGCGGGATTCTATTTGAGCCAAGACAATGGCCAAATTGCCAACCTTTGGGGCTAAAATCTTGCGTTGTTTGGTAGTCGTTAGTGATCAAATGCGAGCAATTCTTTAAAAACCAATTCCATACCTTCCTTCGGATCACCAATAATCTCGGACGTTTCCTTTCGGTCACTGTAGCTAATAACACTCTGGATATGCTGGCTGACATTTGGAGTGCTTATCCTTGCTTTGAAGATCGTATATTGTTTTTGCACTTTTCCTAACTGTACAAATTTCTTCTATTTTATGTTTCTCTTACCAGGCTGCTACACAAACTATCCCGTGCTTGATTCGACATAAAAATAAACACAAAATAAAAGTATTCTTACATTGGACATCAAGCGTGGCAGAACTGGAAGTAAGATTCCCAACGGTGTTGGTAGCCACGCATCTGTATTTTCCGCTGTCCAGTCTGGTCAAATTGCTTATAGTCAACTGCTTTTGATCCGCTGATAAACTGATTCTACCGGCCACAATTACAGCAGATCCATTTACGGTCCATGAAAATGTCGTTGGTACAGGGTTACCACTTGCATCGCAAGAGAAAGTCACGGTTTCTCCTTCTTCTTTATTTTCATTCTGCGGTTGTGTGGTGAACTCGGGCTTATCTGATAAGAAACAAACAGCACAGTCTATTCACTGTCAATGCAAGTTATTCAATATTCTTTACAGAAACTGGATCTGTGGTGCAGTTTCATTGGCGGAATTCCATTTGACCGAAGATGAGCTAAGTGTATTACACCACATTATGAAAGGTAACGGCTTACTTACGTACTTACTAATCGACAAATTGCCAACCTTTAGAGCCTAAATCTTGTCTTTTTTTGGTAGTCGTTTGTGATCAAATGCGATCAATTCTTTAAAATCCAATTCGTCATATTCCTTGGTATAGATCACCAATAGTGTGTGACGTTTGCTTTCGATCACTATAGCTAATAAGACTCTGGATTTGGAGTGCATATCCTTGCATCGAGGACCCTAAAGAGTTTTTGCCTATTTCTTAACAGTGCCAATTTCTTCTGTTTTATGTGTCAGTTACCAGACTGCTAAACCAATTACCCCGTCCTTGTTCAACATAAAAATAAATACAAATTAGAAGTATTCTTACATTGGACATCTAGAGTGGCAGCACTGGAAGTAAGATTCCCAACAGTCTTAGTAGCCACACATCTGTATTGTCCGCTGTCCAGTCTGTTCAGATTGGTTATAGACAACTGCTTTTGATCTGCTGATAAACTGATTTTACCAGCCACAACTACAGCAGCTCCATTTACGGTCCACGAAAATGTCGTTGGTACAGGATTACCAATTGCATCGCAAGAGAAAGTCACATTTTCTCCTTCTCTTTTAGTCTTATTTTGTGGTTGTATGGTGAACTCGGGTTTATCTAAAAAGAGAAAACAGCACAGAATATAATCTAATTATGGAAACTGGATCTGTGGTAAGCATCATCGGCGGGATTCCATTTGAGCCAAGACAATGGCCAAATTGCCAACCTTTGGGGCTAAAATCTTGCGTTTTTTGGTAGTCGTTAGTGATCAAATGCGAGCAATTCTTTAAAAACCAATTCGAAATCTTCCTTCGGATCACCAGTAATCTCGGACGTTTCCTTTCAGTCACTGTAGCTAATAACACTCTGGATATGCTGGCTGAGATTTGGAGTGCTTATCCTTGCTTTGAGGATCGCATATTGTTTTTGCACTTTTCATAACTGTGCAAATTTCTTCTATTTTATGTTTCTCTTACCAGGCTGCTACACAAACTATCCCGTCCTTGATTCGACATAACAATAAACACAAATTAAAAGTATTCTTACATTGGACATCAAGCGTGGCAGAACTGGAAGTAAGATTCCCAACGGTGTTGCTGGCCACGCATCTGTATTGTCCGCTGTCCAGTCTGGTCAAATTGGTTATAGTCAACTGCTTTTGATCCGCCGATAAACTGATTCTACCGGCCACAATTACAGCAGATCCATTTACGGTCCATGAAAATGTCGTTGGTATAGGATTACCAATTGCATCGCAGGAGAACGTCACAGTTTCTCCTTCTTCTTTAGTTTCATTCTGCGGTTGTGTGGTGAACTCGGGCTTATCTAATAAGAAACAAACAGCACAGTCTATTCACTGTCAATGCAAGTTATTCAATATTCTTTACAGAAACTGGATCTGTGGTGCAGCATCATTGGCGGAATTCCATTTGACCGAAGACAATTACAATGACAATACTGTAATGAGCTAAGTGTATTAGACCACATTATGAAAGGTAACGGCTTACTTACGTACTCACTAATCAACAAATTGCCAACCTTTAGGGCCAAAATCTTGTCTTTTTTTGGTAGTCGTTTGTGATCAAATGCGATCAATTCTTTAAAAACCAATTCGTTATATTCCTTGGTATAGATCACCAATAGTGTGGGACGTTTGCTTTCGATCACTATAGCTAATAAGACTCTGGATTTTCTGGCTGGATTTTGGAGTGCATATCCTTGCATCGAGGACCCTAAAGAGTTTTTGCCCTTTTCTTAACAGTGCCAATTTCTTCTATTTTATGTGTCAGTTACCAGACTGCTAAACCAACTACCCCGTCCTTGTTCAACATAAAAATAAATACAAATTAGAAGTATTCTTACATTGGACATCTAGAGTGGCAGCACTGGAAGTAAGATTCCCAACAGTCTTAGTAGCCACACATCTGTATTGTCCGCTGTCCAGTCTGTTCAGATTGGTTATAGTCAACTGCTTTTGATCTGCTGATAAACTGATTCTACCAGCCACAACTACAGCAGCTCCATTTACGGTCCACGAAAATGTCGTTGGTACAGGATTACCAATTGCATCGCAAGAGAAAGTCACATTTTCTCCTTCTCTTTTTGTCTCATTTTGTGGTTGTATGGTGAACTCGGGTTTATCTAAAAAGACAAAACAGCACAGAATATAATCAAATTATAGAAACTGGATCTGTGGTAAGCATCATCGGCGGGATTCCATTTGAGCCAAGACAATGGCCAAATTGCCAACCTTTGGGGCTAAAATCTTGCGTTGTTTGGTAGTCGTTAGTGATCAAATGCGAGCAATTCTTTAAAAACCAATTCCATATCTACCTTCGCTTTGGTGCTGAAATCCGTAAAACGAACCCATCTCTCGCATTGCTAAAAACGTATATAGTTCCTCGAAGCAAAATTTTATCCCTGAAAGCCCTTCTTTTTCCACTAAAGCGGCTTCTGAGTATCCCTTAATTAGCATCCCTGTCTTGAGTAGCAAACCACTAAAAAATGCAGGAAAATAACGACTTTAATTTAAACCGTTTTCTTTGCTCTGTAAACACAGCAAAACATCAAAGTGTTTTCTCAGCTGACGTGACATTCGGCCGTGTAACCGCGCGAAAAAAAAGTCTCGCTTTGGTTTCAACATGACGTCGTACGCGCATGTTTTGCGACGTCATACGCGCCCGCGAGCTAGTCCTCCGCTAAGATCCCGGATGTTGTGTGGCGTCATACGCGCATACGCGCTAGCCTTGCGTGACACACATGTTTTTTGTTGCAGACAGCACCCGCGAAACATTCCGCTAGCCATGACCATGAAAAATGACGGCATAGGTTCTATGAGTATGGGGCTGCGCTCGGCCCGGCTAGTGCTCGGCTATTAATTTTACCTAGTAATGTTAATTTTCTTCTTTTCCAGCTGCTTAAAGTATTTTCTAAGTCATTGAGCTTTTTGAGGAAGTTTAATTGCTCACTCACTTTTTCATTGTTAGAAAAAATGTATCCCCAAAGCATAAACGGATTCATTTGGCCATCTGAAACTAAAAGAAGTATCTTTTCTATCCTTTCATTTGCCCAACCACAATGCCTCCGACTTAGTAGGGTTAATTTTCAAACCACTACATCTTTCGAATTTTTCTGAGATGTCTAAGAGTTCCTTTACTGAATTAAGATTTTTTTTAAAAATGAGGTTGTATCAGCAACATGGTTTAAATAAAATGTACAATTACCAATGCAACAACCACAGTTGTGTAATATATCTTCTCATACAAATCACGAGTATCGGTGTCAGCCAGGACCTTAAAGGCCCAGTAATGACGATTACGCTCCGCGCGCCTCTGTTATTGTTGTTTATTTGAACACGGGATTGAGACTTACATTGTTTTTATCACGCAATTCATTATGGTCACTATTGGGTCTTCAACAGGAAGTTCTGGTATAAAAAGGGCTTAGCCCGGGGTCTGACATGGCCATTCTCACCTTCGGTTTTCAATCAAGTACAAAAATTCAACAACTGACAAACATACGTTATTCCTTCGACCATAAGTACAAAAATTGAAAATGTTTGGAAAACAAAGTCATTTTACCAATGAAAGTTCTATTACAAGTCCTTGGCTACTTCTGGTATTATATTATTTGCTGGGGCGATATTCTGGTTTGATGAGTTTTTTAAGCAAATTTCATTTATAGGACGCTCTGGTCAACAGCATACACTGACTGAAAGATGCTGAAATTTGCATTTCATACCGACCCTTTTCCAGTGGAACTTCGCATTGAAATCGAGTGATTCACTGATTTTATCAGAGCACCCCAAACCTATTGATTTAACGCCAAGTTGAAACTCGTCATCGCTTCTATACGCATTGCGTACCTATTTTTTTATAATTTTGTTCAGAGAACTCAGTGTCAGGTCAAGACCTTTTCAATGCCTCCTAGACATTACGTATCAATAACTCGTGGCTCACTTGGTTGAATAATAATTGTTCCGATGTTCTAAAACACAGTTCATCACAATACGCGGCAAGGATACGTTCTTTAAAAACGCACAAAGATGCAGAATAACCGAGAATAAATACTCGGCTAGCAGTAATCACAGATTATGGAGACGCGTTCGAAGGAATTTCCGGCGGAAATGAGCCCCTGAAAAAAAAAACAATAGGGGCGGCCATTTGGAAGACCGTCTACCAAAAAATTTCAAATTTTACTGCACATAAACCACAGGACGCGATAAGCTTCACGATAGTTGCCGTATTAAATGACTGAATAAATCCAAGGTGTTGTCATGATCCTCGGCGAACAACTATCGAACCCTCGATGAACAAGAACATCAAAAAGCATTTAGTGTTACATAAGTAGTTGTATTAAAGGGATGGTTTCACGGTTCGGCGCATGTGCACAGGTTAAAATGCTTTATTCGCTTTCTTGCCAATTTTATCGGTTAAAAGAAACACTCACATTTAATCACATACTATAATTAGTCCAAAGAAAGCGAAGGATGACAAAAATTTACAGAAAATTTCAACGGATTACACCGTCAAAGTCAACACTGATCATGAATAAAACCTTTGACCCGAAGGATTTATTCTACGCTCTGGTGGCTTTCATGGCGCACATGGGTATGTATAATCATCCATTTAATTAGCTGAATGACCGCGACATTTTCACGGGCAAATTTCCCGCCAGAGTTATCTACTCGCTTCCGATTGGTCTAAACAATGAAATTAAATTATGGGTTACGTCATAGCTTACACATGCGCCGAACCGTGAAACCCTCCCTTTAATAAACACCGACAATACAGGGCAAATAATAAGCCTACTAACTGCTATTTCTCAATAGCCAACGTATCAGCTTACCTTCACAAGATGCGCAGAATATACATATAGTAAAGAGAAGGAAGCCATGCAGCAACGCCGACATAACTAACAACGTATATGGTGTATTTTCCACACCTTTTCTTCGGCTTCAACGGGGTTTCATTCTTTCTTTTATAACGTATAAAACAGATAAAACGTTATAAATGCAACGAATTTCAGTCGACGCTCGGTGATTCAATTGTAATATGATCACGGATGAGCCAGAAATGATAAGGCAGATAAGGCGGTAGCATTCATTACGTGGTTAATGTTTACCTTTGAAGGTGTGAGGACCAATCTGAATTTACAGAACCCGTGGGGAACTCCCATTTAATAGTGATTGGCATTGTCAGTGAGATGTATCTATAACGACGTACCCTGGACGTCCATCATATTGCTCACCTCTTATAAAAGCCCGCGCGTAAACCCGTGGTTCTCGGTAATAATGCCTGAATACAATGACCCAGATCTTTCTAGCTGTAGCTTCCGCATGGAAGGAAACAGCCCCCCCAAAAAACCTGGTATTTTACACTTACATAGGACATCAAGTGTAGCAGCATTGGAGGTGACGTTTCCTTCACTGTTGTTCGCCACACATCGGTATTCTCCACTGTCTGTTGTGTTCACATTTGTTATAATCAGATTCTTTTGATCCGATGACAAACTGATTTTAGGTTCGTCACTTGGAATTATAAGTAATCCACTTTTTGTCCATAATATTGTCGGTACAGGATTTCCACTGGCGTTACATGACAAAGTCACGTTATTGCCTTCTGTTACTGATTGGCTCTGTGGATGTGTTGTGATCTGAGGTGCAACTGTAATAAGAAAAGGAACCATTCACTAAGTGCAAAAGATAGAATTTACAAGACTGTCCGCTTTGAGGTATTTGATCACGTGGTGAGATACCAACGTGGGTGACAAGCCCTATTTCGTATAAGTTGAAATACTTGTAATATGGTCAACGAAACGTCGTTCAAATGATCGACAGAAACATTCTCATCTTCCTTTGCTATTCCTCCCGTTAGAAGGGATGTCGAAAAACTGGAAATTTCGAGTTCATTAACGGTAATAGAGGTCTCGGACGGGAGACGGGGTACCCCCATATGTTAAAGCTAAATTGATATCTGTTGCGAGATGATGACTGTGCGAGATAGGGCTTAGAATTCAGATTGCGCAAGCATTGGGAACACTATTCCCAGAAATTAGGGTTCGTGGATTGTTTTGTCAAAGAGCATCAAGTATTTAAATTTTCAAGAGATTTTTATGCTAAATTTTGATGGCCTTTTTCTTCCGCACTTCTGCTCCAACGACCAAGTTTTGCTGAAACTTGGTAAGGGTATGTATTGCTGGTTTGCACTTACGTCATATCAAACTTCAAGAGCATTAAAAAACAGATTTCAATCCCAACATGTTTATGGAATTGTAGAGAGTTTAAAACTACACATCTGGACCAAATTTTTAAGCGCAAGAGCATTTCGTTCAAGAGTTATAGGCGAACTAGTATTGGTCATTTTTAGTAAAAATGTATGGAGTGGCCATCTTTGTGTCCCACTTAGGGACACAAACATGGCGGCAAAACTTCGAAGTCTTAATTACACCAAAGATTGGTGTAATAAAGATTGGATTCAATAAAAGTTCCATAAAATCAGCTTATAAGCATCTATAACTGCTTTGATTTTGTTTATTTTCACGGCTTATCTGAAATAGCGTGACGAATTGCGTGACACATGTCAAACCTTTCAAATCGGAAGCAAAACATCGTTAAAACCTGAAACTTTTTGTGAAGGATTGTAACACTGGTATCTACATAGCATATTAGAAACAGCTTTATATGATGTATAGTTAAGATTTTTGAATTTTTATGATGTCATATGAAAGCCAAGAATTAAGTAAATGTAAGCTGATTCCTGAAATTTAACACAAATATTTCGGCAAATTTTTTTTCACTGGGTGCGACTTTGTTCAAAAAGTGCATGGGGTTCACTTAAGCTCGATTATCACAAAAAAATTATTTCGCAGTTAAAATAGAATTCTATCATATCATTGCAAAATAACAGCTGTAACTTTTCGCAAAGTTTTATAGTCATCGGTTTAGGGCAGAAAATGTTATGACCCAAAGTTTGTCATGGGGACGAGAGTGTGCCTGAAATAATAACGGAGCCACCTTAAATATCTATTAAGGCTAACACAGCACATGTAGACATAAAACAGTCCGTATTTTTGCGCGAGTCCTCCGAAAAAAATGCGCGACCGAAAAGATCTGGAGCGAGTGTGGATACGTGGAGTGAGACTGGGGAGGGACGCTAAAAATACGGACTTTCCTGATTCGTTCCGTTCCTCAGAAACGGGGAATCCCATTGGCTGAAAAATGACGCTATCTGTCAACAAATGTCAGCGCATTTTATCACACCTCATCAAAATTATAACCGACGCCATATCAATTTCAGTTATTCGCGGCAAAATGGAAAATGTAAACTTAGACACGCTTGCTAGAGACAAATTGGGGATTGCGTTTAAAGCCGAACAGAAGGACTGGCAAAGAAAACCCTTTCAATTTCACGAGAATTTAGTTTTATCGACTGAGTCGATAAGGTAAATTGACCACCGTAAAAAGATTCAAATAGCTGACGTTTCGAGCGCTAGCCCTTCGTCGGAGCGAATCAAGGAATTGTGGGTAGTGTGTGGTTTTATATAGTAAGCGGTGGAGCTACGCTATTGGTGGAAATTTGGTGACGTGAAAAACAAATGTAGATTAGTTGAATGAAAAGCGTTCGTTGATTCCGTGGGGTTTGAGAGTGCCGATTTGAAAGATGATTTTTTGTTCTGGGTTTTTACGGCTTTCTGTGTTACCCTGGTGTAGGGAAAGGCCGCAGATTGTCATGTGTTGTTTAGAATGGTTAGTAAGATTAAAATGGCGCGCGACTGGTTTGGATGCGTCTTTGTCATTTTTTTTTCAATTTTTTTCAATTCTCGTGTTTCATCCCCTCACCGACGCAGCACCACGGTTTCTCTAGAAACTAACCCCATTCCTTTCAATTTCAGCTGAACAGCCCACGATCATCATGATCAGTCCCCTCAAAAGTATTATACAAGAGCAGATTGCAACGAATGAATTTAACCTGTCTGTCTAGCTCTAGGTTCCCCTTTGTCGCCGTCATCGCAACTCGCGGTGGATACCCGTGCGTTTTTTTTTTAATTTGCGAAGAATGAGGGGATTTGCTCATTCGCTTCCATCGTACTTCTTCGACATCATCACGGCAAACTGTTGGGTTGTGTACAGGATGCACTGTGCCACCAAATTTTTCTTTTAGAAGGCAGAACACAGCGGCACAGTTTCTTGTTTTCGTTATACACGGCAAACAGACTTTCGAACATTCTCCTTGTTTTTCCATCTTTGCGATTCGGGAAATATATTTTCTGAAGAAAGCCATCCACTTTTACAACTAATATATTGGGTTTTAAAACAACAGCCACACAGCCGGCAAAATCCGACACAGACGGCGGTTTCAGCTGCGGTTTAGGCTTTGATCCGTGTCCGCGGGTTGGCTTTTTGGGGGTCGTCTGACTCATCAAGATCTTACATTTTCCCGTAAGAGCAAGATAAAAACTTATTTTGTCGAAGCGAAAGAAGACTAGAGTTTTGCCACGTAGATCGACTGTCGTGTGCTTACCCGCAAATCTCATATTTACGGTATCAAATTCTCTAGTAGGCGGAGCAGCTGCGAAAGAATTCTTGATCGACAACTCGACGGAAGTAATCAGACCCCCTAGTCGGAACGAAACAGGACAGTCGGTTTTTTCCTCGCCTCACGCGCCCTGCGGGCACGTGAGGCTCGCGGGCAGATCGGCGCTTTGCGCCTCTCCACACGTGTCTCGGCGCTTCGCACCTCTTGCCTCGAACCTCGCATGGCTTTAAGAGGAAAAAAACAACTGTTTTGCAGTCTAAGAAACGAATGCTAACGAGTGATGATACAAGCAAACGCCGTTTTTTGTTACAAAATTGCAGCGTAGATGGTAAATAAAACAAAAAATGCAATCTTTCATAGAGATGGTGGCGGTTTCTGCTTTCTCCCGGAAGTTTTTTAAAGAACCGTGAAAATTTGCGAAGTTGGAAGCATATCAAATACTTTTACAACATAATTCAATTGAAAACCGTTTCATTGAGTCATCTTAACTGGATAAATGACATTATCTCAGGAAGCGACGTAAATTTAGAGACTTGTGAATTGTAGTTTTGTTCACTTGATCACTCCGTACTATTGTTCTTTCTGAGCAAACGTCAAAGCACTGATCATAGTTAGCTACTAACTATGCTGAAATACAACTACATGTGTATGCAAATTCGATGCATGTATTTCGACAACAATAAATTAAGATTGCAAAAGGCAGGTCAAGCATAAACCAAAGAAAGATTTATAAATAGACAGCGTCATGCTTTTCATTATTTCTTAGCGCTATTATGTTGGGTGTATTGATACTCTTACCTAGCGACATTTATCTAAATTTATGGACAGTTTGTTGTAGCTTACTGCCTTTAGAAGGCGTAAGCTACTATGTTGTCCGTCTGAGTGAGTGAGTGAGTGAGTGAGTGAGTGAGTGAGTGAGTGAGTGAGTGAGTGAGTGAGTGTAACAATAGAATCCGAACCCACAACGAACTCTGCCGATTTCGATCCGATATTCCCCGATTTTAGCTCCCTTTTTTCTCGGAACCTCGTCGTCGTATAGGTTTCCGGAAGCAGAAAATCACTGAATTCTGATACGATAAAGCCTTTCACTCCTTTGTTCAAGGGAAAGACAGTTTCATTCAAGGAAATATGAGTTTCATTTAGTAAAAGTACTTTGGATTAATGATCAAGAAAAACAGCTCGCGATCGAATTACATTTCACACGGTATCCTACGATAATCTAAGTAATAACAGGTGCAGTAAGCTTCATGCAGTCATAGACTGCCTATTTTTTATGTTGCTAATAGTTGAAGACGTAGCTTCACAACATCTCAAGTTACATTGCACTGGTAGCAGATGTTTTTTGTAAATGAAATAGTTTTAAGTTTATAGATTTCATTTAGGGGCCGGTGTAGCTCCCATTGCGTGCCTATATTTTGACGTCAACATCCGGGATACTTGCCATGTGCTTTGTCGAAGAAGAACAAGTCGCCATGTTTGTACTAGTGTAGTTTGCGTTGAATTCGAAACAGTTGGTAAGTTCTGTCGTATTGCATGTGAATTGTAATTTCGCTTATTAAAAGTGTAATTTCTGTTCGTAGAAAACCTTCCTTATTGCCTAACTGGATGAAAGTTTACCCGATGCGATGACTGGAATATTTGTGGAATTGTCAATGGAATACAGTATTTATAAATAAATGGTCGAGTTTTCGCTATCGAATCTTTCCCATATATGGTCTGGCGAACTGTGCTACAATTTTCTTTTCTTTCTATTCGAGGAACAGATCAATGGACCTTACATGCACGAGTGATTGCGAAAGACTGATTGACCTCCTGATTAAACGTTTCAAATGACGTAGTAACGTGCGTGACGGATCACCTTGTGTGACCGGAAAAACGACTGTAAAACCAATAAGGGACGGACCATTTTATTTTTGAGGGGGGGGGGGGGGGCAATTACAGCAAAAGTAGAGAAAAAAAATCACGCACAGCGAGCCAAAGGAGAAAAAAGTATCGAACAATCCCGAAAAAAAATTCTTGCACAACCTCAAGACGGAAGTAAAACTTATGCTCAGAAGAATTGCCCAACCCACCCCCCCCCCCCCCCCCCCCCCCCCCTCCTCCTCTCACACACACACACAAAAATAAAATGGTCCATCCCTAGCAATTGAATGAATTCTCTTGCTTTAGGGGCACTTACAAGACCCTTAAAGCCCGATTTCACTACTACTGAATGTAATCTTACTTTTCAGACATAATTTTATGTTTCTCCGTAAAAGCACTTAAAGTACTAAATAATGCACTGGGTTTAATAAAGACGCCACGAGTTCGAGCTATGTACAGCTTCTTTTTTTTTTTATTTTTGATCAGACAACTCAAGTGTTAGGTCAAGACCTTTTCAATGCCTCCTAGACATTACGTATCAATTACTCGTGGCCACATGGTTGAATAATAATTTTTCCGATGTTCTAAAACACAGTTCATAACATTTCGCGGCAAGGATACGTTCTTTAAAAACGCACAAAGATGCAGAATAACCGAGAATAAACATAAGCTTCACGATAGTTGCCGTATTAAATGAATGAATAAATCCAAGGTGTTGTCATGATCCTCGGCGAACAACTCAAGTATCGAACCCTCGATAAACAAGAACATCAAAAAGCATTTAGTGTATTTAGTGTTACATTAGTAGTTATATTAACAAACACCGACAATACAACGCAAATAATAAGCCTACTAACTGCTATTTCTCAATAACAACGTAACAGCTTACCTTCACTAGATCTGCCATATGCGCAGAATATACATATAGTAAAGAGAAGGAAGCCATGCAGCAACGCCGACATAACTAACAACGAAGTATATGATGTATTTTCTACACCTTTTCTTCGGCTTCAACGGGGTTTTATACTTTCGTTGTTCACGTACAACACAGATAAACCGTTACAAATGCAAGGTATTTCAGTCGACGCTCGCTCGGTGATTCAATTGTAATATGATGAGCCAGAAATGATAAGGCAGATAAGGCGGTAGTATCCATTACGTGGGTAAAAATTTACCTCTTGAAGGTGTCAGGACACACTCTGGATTCATAGAAACCCGGGGGAACTCCCATATAATAGAGATTGGCATTATCAGTGAGATGTATCTATAACGACGTACCCTGGATGTCCCTCACGTTGCACGCCTCTTATAAAAGCACGCGCGTAAACCCGTGGTACTCGGTAATAAGAGTAATAATGATGCTTTCACCCTGAATAGAGTGACCCAGATCAGATCGTTCTAGCTGTAGCTTCCGCATGGAAGGAAACAGCCCGAAAAAAAAAATGGTATTCTACACTTACAAAGGACATCAAGTGTAGCAGCATTGGAGGTGTTATTTCCCTTACTGTTGTTCGCCACGCATCGGTATTCTCCACTGTCTGTTCTGTTTACATTTGTTATAATCAGATTTTTTTGGTCCGATGACAAACTGATTTTAGGTTCATCACTTGGAATTATAAGTAATCCACTTTTTGTCCACGATATTGTCGGTACAGGATTTCCACTGGCGTCACATGACAAAGTCACGTTATTGCCTTCTGTTACTGATTGGTTCTGTGGATGTGTTGTGATCTGAGGTGCAACTGCGAATAAGAAAAGAAACCATTCACCAATTGCAAAAGATAGAATCTAAAAGACTGTCCCCTTTGAGGTATTTGATCACGTGACATATGAGGTACCAACGTGGGTGACAAGCCCTATTTCGTATACAGTTCAAATACTTGTAATATAATCAACGAAACGTCGTTCAAATTTATCGATAGAAACATTCTCCTTATATGTTCTTTAGCTATTCCTTCCGTTAGGCGCAATGATATTGGAAGTTCAAATTCGCGGGAGCTAGAAGGGATGTCGAAGAACTGGAAATTTTATTAACCCTTTGGCGACGGTCGGCTAGTAGCGCAAAAAACCGCATATTTTACCAATTCATCCTTTCTGGACAGGTTTTCAGCCAATTAGCATGGAAATAGCTCAAAATGAGATTTGCAACAGTGAAGCAGTATCTTCCTGCTGATTGGACGATTTGGTTTTGGTGCATGCGCATAAGCCAATTTTTTTTTGCGAATCTGTTCCGCTCCTTCTTTTTCGCTCTCTTTCTTTCCTTTGCCTTTCTTTCTTATATGCACTTTTGTTGCCCACTTCATCGTCTCTGTTTCCTAAGAAATTGTGGCTGGCTAACTTTTCGGGAAAGGGGGAAATGTTTCCTGGAAAAGTAGTAGGGGAATTGCGACATTGGCAATGGATTTTTCTCCAAAATATTAGTAGGTTTTTTGTGTGTAACTCTGGCAGGATTGATCAAAATTCCATGGCGAAAAATTGGGTGACATTTGTCTATATAGTATTTTCACTCGTCACAAGGCTCCAAATTTGACCCAAAAATCATTAGTTATTTTTTTTTAAAGGAAAATCAAAATTTCGCGCATTTCTGTGTTACTTTTCTGAAATCCACACTCGAATTCCAGTACTATGGTTATTATTCTATCCAGGAACGTTAAAATATTTTAATAACTTAAAAAGAGACCGTCATTTAATTTTGACCTTGCCGGTGAGCAATTTCGTATTAAGGCTTGTATGGAGTTCCACCGCGCGGTCATCGTTTTAAGTGTTTTAACTCTTTTTAACAGGGGCAATTTCAACATCCACACTCGGTTTTGGAAAGACTGGAGTCTAGTAAATATTTTGGTGGGAAATTTTCTTTGGTTCGAGCGAAAAAACTCCGTCATTTTGCACTTTTCAGCCGCACGATGCTTCGACTGAGTGTATTATAGCTTGCTTTGGTCGGCATCGTGTTTACGTTCGCTTGCTCGTCTGTCAGTGCCTGGCCTTGCGGTGAGAACGAGGGAAATAAGAAAGAAAGCGGAAATTACGGCTATCAAGGAAACCTCGCGCTTCAAGGTTAAATAAAGATAGTACTGATATTGGAAATATTTCCGTATCCTCATACATTAGCTATGCATACCGTTCTTAAAACTAAAACAAAAGCCAAAACAAAACAATAGTGCGCACGCCCGGAACAAATAGCGACCTTTAGATTTGACTACGAGTACGAAATCGAGTACGAGTACGACTTTGGAATTTCGAGATAATTGTTTGCCGTGAACTATAACTCTTTTCTGTTGCTGACTAACACATAAATAAACGTTAGGGATAAGATTGGTGAGATAAGAAATTATATGAGGCACACGAATTTGGTTTGAAAACTCGTACTCGTACTCAATCTCGTACTCGTAGTCCAATCTAAAGGTCGCTAATGTCTCGTCTGAGGGGTCAATATTTTGGTATGAAAATGGGGCCGATCTTTGCAAAGATTTAGCCTTCCTTGATTCGCTGATTTCCAGCTAATTGCTTAAAGTGAAAGCTAATTGGCTCAGAAAGGCATAATCTGTATCGTTCCAAATGGAACGAAAATGGCCAATTCCGTCGTCAAAGGGTTAAAGGTAGTAGAGGTCTCGGACGCGAGACGGGGTACCACCATATGTTAAAGCTAAATTGATATGTGCCGCGAGATAGGGCTTAGAATTCAGATTTAGCAAGCATTGGGAAGGCTATTCCCAGAAATTAGGGTTCGTGGATTGTTTTGTCAAAGAGCATCACGTATTTAAATTTTCAAGATAATTTTGGGGCTAAGTTTTGATGGCCTTATACTTTCGCACTTCTGCTCCAACGATCAAGTTTTGCTGAAACTTGGTAAGGGTATGTATAAGTCAATGAAAGCTGATTAAGAAATTTAACAAAAATATTCCGGCAACATTTTTCACTGAGTGCGACTTTGTTTAAAAAGTGTATGGGGTTCACATAAGCTCGATTATCACTAAAAAATTGTTTCCCAGTTAAATCGAATTCTATCATATTATTGGAAAATAATAGCTGTAACTGTTCGCAAAGTTTTATAGTCATCGCTTTAGGGCCGACAATTTTATGACCCAAAGTTTGTCATAGACGAGTGCGCCCGAAATATTAACGGAGCTACCTTAAATATCTAATATATATAGGTAGGCTGAGGCTAACAGCGTCGCTCTCTAAACAAGCTTAACTAAGATGAAACTTAACTAAGGTGAAAGAATTAAGATTGACGACCGGGCTATTTTTCAATTTTAGCAATTCTCAAAAACAGTATTACGCGACCGTCTGCACAGTACATTTACAGTACAGTTGTTGCTTGTCAAAAATTGTCCGAGAAACTGATTTGGAAATCAAAATTGCAAAAATACACAAACATATTTGCATAAGGCCACGCGAGTGAAGTTAGAACTGTATATGTATAAAATTCAAGTCTTGTTTTGTTTACATAAAATCGCTTTTCAACCTATGTAATGAATGAACAAGGACATAAAAATGGACAACACAATCTTCTTTCGAAAAATTTTATTCAAATCTCCTTAAGTTTCTGTTTAAACGCAAAACGCGAACCATTTATAGCGCATGGAGACCGAGCTTATTGTCTCCGATGAAAGAAATCATGAATAGACGAGTGAATTTAAGCACGTTTTATATAGCCAAAATTGCACAATATAGAACAGTAAAGTAATGATATTAAGCTTAACTAAGGTGAAAAGGTTGGAAGCACAAGAATTAAACTCAAAAGAGTTTAGCTGTAAACAAATGCTTCGACAATCTACTAGCTTCAATTTAAGACGAAATCAGGTTTAAAAATAAGCACTTAGCTCTACATTCCTCCAAAAACGCTTGACTTGCAGAGTTACGCAGCCTCAAATGCGGTCTTGACCACTGTTTGAGAAATGTGAAACCTGTCTTGAGTAGCAAACCTCGGATAAATGCCGGGAAAAACGACTTTGCAAATGGTTTTCTCGGCTAACAAACTCAACAAAAGTGTTGAGTGTACAGCTGACGTGACATTCGCCTGTGTAGTCGCGCGAAAAACAAAATTGCTAAGATCCCGGATGTTGTGTGGCGTCATACGCGTATGTTTTGCGACGTCATACGCGCCCGCGAGTTGGCCTTGCGCGAATGACACGTGTCACGGAGGCGCGCCCGCGAAACATTCCGCTAGCCATGACCATGAAAAATGACGGGCATAGGTTATGGGGCTCCGCGCGGGCCTTCGGCCCGCAGAGCTCCGCTATTAAGGCTAACACATCACATGTAGAGATAATTAAGAAACGAATACTAACGAGTGATGTTTCAAGCAAACACCCATTTCTGTTACAAAATTGCAGCGTAGATGGGAAATAAAAAAAAATCACTCTTTCATAGAGATGGTCACGGTTTCTGCTTACTCCCGGAAGTTTTTTAAAGAACCGTGAAAATTTGCGAAGTTGGAAACGTATCAAATACTTTTACAACATAATTCAATTGAAAATCGTTTCATTGAGTCATCTTGACTAGCAAAATAACATCTCGAGAAGCGACGTAAATTTAGAGACTTCGATCACTTGATCACTCCGTGCTGTTGTTCTTTCTAAACAAACGTCAAAGCACTGATTAAAAGCAGCTTATCTCCTTGTGTGAACGCTAAAGTAAGTAATAACAGCAACAAATTTTTTAACACCATCTTTAGATGCGAAGACACAGATTTCTTTTTTCAAATGTACATCAGGATTTCTTTAACGTTCGCTCCCATGTATCACGAACGGAACGAAAAGTAAATTGATTAGCCTGAAATACTACATGTATATGAAAATTCGATGCATGTATTTCGACAACCGAATAAATAAAGATTGCAAAAGGCAGGTCAAGCATAAACCAAAAAAAGATTTGTAATTAGACAGCGTCATGCTTTTGTTAGTTCTTAGTGCTATTGTGTTCAATCAGTGTAATATTTAATTTGAATGACGTTTATTTATAAAGGGCATATCAGACTGACTTTTTAACTTGAGACTGAAAACGAGTTATTGTATTACAAGTTTATCAGCCCATATCACTTGGCTGAAAATTCTACCCCGGTCAGCTCAAACCGGCTTTTTAGATCAGACCGGGTTTAAAATTCTATCATGAAATCGCAAACTTGATTAATAAAAAGATTTAACGAAGCTAGGCCCTGAAATGTCAACAACCTTACAGACCGATTAGTATGTCGTTTGTTGTAATTCTGATACATCGTTATGTGGTTCGGTTTTGGCACTATGTTATGAAGTTTCTAAATTATGTTTCGAGGTTTTGACATTATGTGATGAGGTTTGATCATTATGTGTTGTGGTTCTACCATGATGTGGTGTGGTTTTATCATTATGTGGTGAGGTTACTTGATTATGTGTTGTAGTCTTGTCATTACGTGATGCGGTTGTTTCAATATGTGGTGCGGTTCCTTCGTTATGTGGTTTCACCATTATGTGTTGTGGTTTCAGCATTATATAATGTGGTTTCTTTATTTAGGAAATCGAGTTTACTTCCGGTGTCAAGTATTATTATCCAGGTTCCTCTCGTCCTAAGAACCCATTTATCCAGTTTTTCTCGCCCACGGACGCTTTGCGCGTAATACACAGAGTCAATAAGATAAAAGATACCTTTCGGAGGTTTGAGCGCGGGCTCATTTCCTCCGCTGGAAATCGAGCCTTCTTCGTCTGTCGTCGCGAAATCATGGAAAACATTTTGAAAAGCTCGGTTTTGACTCTATCATTCCACATAGATTAGACTGCCAGAATAGACCTTCACAGCCAGTAGTCCATCTCTGCATAGTCGAGTAAACCCGGAGTAAATGAGCTGATAATGCGCGAGCGAAGGTTGCGCGAGGGTGCTGATGAGGGTCACACGAAGAACACGAGAAAGTGTAGCGGGAAGAGGGTCCCTTCTTTCCCGCCTTCTCGCTCAGACCCCTCACGGGATCTTCGCGTGCTAACCTTCGCGTTCCCAGGGTCTCTCTTCTTCCCGTCTCTCTCTCGCTCCTTAACCGCGGTCAAACGAGAGAAATTTGCAGAGGTTAGACAAAGTACTTTTAAAAAAGTTAAGGTTGTATTTTCACTGTTTAAAGTTTAATATAAACAAGAGGCTAAACATGGCCTATACTCATGCGCATGAGACTCTAAGACACGTTGATTGAAGCAAGCAATTTTTCTGTAGTCGCTTTGAATATTTAATTTATTGATTCTGATCAAACTCACACTAGTGTAATACTTCCCAAACGTTAAGTCCAAATCGAAATGAAATTTTTCTATAAAGCTAGTTCTTTAAATAACTGCTTTGATTTTGCCATGAATTAGTTTTTTCCAGGCTTCACAGTTTTTTCAAAGTGTTGTCGCAAATACACGTCATTTCGTGTGGCATGCAATTCGATCGTGCGCTGCTTGTACCAAAATATTTGTTCTAAAGGTCAAAACTTTTTAATGAAACTCATATTTCCTTGAATGAAAATGTCCTTCCCTTGAATAAAAGAGTTAAACGCTTATCAGAATTCAGTGATTTTCTGCTTCCGGAAGGCTTGACGATTTATTTATCCTCATTGCAGCGCGCAGCGCTGGCGTCTGCGAATTATATTATAAACATCACAAAATAATATTTAAATGCAGCAACCTCAGCTTTAGTATATCTAGTGTTTTCTAAAATTTCCGACTTTTCTTGTGTATATAGAATGCCATTCTTATCCGTAAAGATGATTCGCATAATGTTTTCGCGAATCAAAAAATCTTGAAAGCAAACTTTACAATGTATTTCAGAAAGCGCTATTTAATTCAATTATATTTACTAGTGTGCCTTACCATTATTATTGGCTTCACGAAGAAAACATTCGAACAAGTTTGCGTCTAATGTTTCCCAAACCGTGACTGCTTTCAGTTACATTTGAAAAGACTACTTTTAAAAGCAATAAAATCAGTAAACGACCGGGTTATTTTTCAATTTTACCAATTCTCAAAAACTGTATTACGCGACAGTCCGTTGACTCTGTGTTTAGAGTGCACAAAAGCTCACAAAAACATCTTTTTCTCGGTCTAGAATAACAAGTATGACACAAAGAAAAAGTCAACCACAAATTGGTATCAACATAAATTCTCACCGAAAAATGAAATTTCTTTTATGGTAAAGTGCCTCGCCTGCTTGAAAATTCTTTAAAACTCCGCTTCTTCGGATTTGATCGCCCCGCACTGATAAAACTTGAAGCAAGATTTCGTCGCTCGTCGCTTACAGCTCTCCTTTTTCTCCACTACAGCGGCTTCTGAGTATTCTTTAAGGCTTTCTCTTTCCATTTTGAGTATTTTGAATGTGTGTTATTATTCCGACAAGACAAAACTATGGTTTTGAAAACCAAGCACATGCCGAGCGCGGCAGCCATTTTTGTAGAATTTTTATGTGACCTGCGACCCGGGTAGTAATAATATATGCGTACATAAATTTGCATGCACTAATGCGACAAAAAGACGAAGAAACGCGACCCATTTTCTACCTCATGCGCTTACTGCGCATGAGTAATTATTGCCAATACACTGTCAATTTACCAAACGTTTTGAAAGTTTACCAAAAACGTTCTAAGCGTTTAAAAACTGTGAACTGCAGAATTGTCGGCGCCATTTGCCAACATTTTGATCATGCGCAAAGAGTTTTGGACAGTTTTCAACGGAAAAAAGCTCATCATTTTGAGAACAATTGAAAGATAGTAACGTCAACTAATTTTTTTTATACATCCTTGCCCATATTTCCATTTAATATTAAGTAAAATCCCACTAAATAAAACGAAAAACGCCTCGGACGTTTGACCGCGGTAGATTTCGCTCCAGGGCACGGGAAAAAGAGAGACCCTGGGAACGAGGTTGTTCGCGTGCGCGCTTCCTCGCTCCCTCGCTTAACTTTCGTTCACGCGCTTTTTAAATTATTTCGGTTCTTGCCGGTCTTACAAACTTTAACTAAGCTTGTTAAAGTATCTCGACCTATTCAGGCCGTAAGCTGAACCCACTAAACCGGACCCACTGTTTTTCTCTTCTGAGAACAGGAAATTAATGATATTTTTTGTTACATACCGATTTTAAATTTCATTTTGCATTTTGTTATTTAGGAAGACTAAAGGCAGTTTCATAATATTTCAAATTAACTAAAAGTGAAGGCGAACATTTTTCTGTGGCAAACGTTTGGCATGTATCTGATAATTGGTCGTTTCCAAGTTCACGAACCCGTCTACAAATTCTTCGGCTGCAGTTCGGCTGTGTTAACCACACTATGTTTCCCAAATGAAAAAAAAAATCATCTCATTTGTAAACCACTGGGTGTGCTCTGTTAAGATAAAAGAGTGTTTGCACGTGACGTCACGGCGGCCATATTGGTGTGGCTAACAACAATGAAATGGCGGCCATATTGGTGTCCCAAACGAATCCTATGGGACTAGTTTTGGTCTAGAATAGGATTGCAAAAGCAGCTGAACATGGTCGACTCATGGTCTGGTTTTGGACTTAATAGCGTTTCAGAGTTCCAGCGGCACCCCACCACTCAAAAATATACATAGTACTCCACCCCGGGATATTTACTAGTATACCTAAATCTCCTAACCATTCTGCAGGATCGGGGTGAGATATACAACTGTGTAGTGGCGACGAGCTGTATTATGCAGTTATTTTTTTTCCATATGACATAAAGCTAGGACAGAAAGGTCTCATGCAAACCACGAAGACCACGAAGGCTTTAGATGCCCCCCCCCCCCCCCCCCCCCCCCCCCCCCACCCCACCCCACCCCAGTTTTAAATTAACTTGGCCTCCGGGACTGGGGGTTTCTCTGCGTGACATAATATGTACAGAAGTGAAACAAAACTGAGAAACGGCAAACTGATCCTTACGGCAGAAAAACAGAAGCAGAAGCAAATAAAATAAAATAAAATAAAAGTGGAATATAATAGTGCCCAATATTTCGGTTTGCAAAACAAAGCTTCTTCAGGGGCAAGCACTATAAATGATTATAAACGTTATTCCACTTTTATGTTATTTTATTATATTTGCTTTTGCTTTTGTTTTTCTGCCGTAAGGATCAGTTTGCCTTTTCTTTGTATTATCGTAAAATCTTGCGAAGGATATGTCCATATAAGTTCACCGAAACGTAATCATGATACCTTTGATGATTTTCAAAATTCCGGCCGTTTCAGCCGCAAGAACGACAGAACCCAACCGATACGACCGATACCGGAAATGTTCTGTTAAGGCCCCCCTGGAGATAACTAAATTTCATGCATAGAGAGGGGGGAGTCTACAATAGAGCTTTTAACAGTATGGTAAGATCGAGTTTTTTGTTTGCACGCATATGTAAATTCCTTAGCAATATTTTCTGATAAAATGAACCTTTAGGCATTCTTATACATTTAATTGTGTACTTAGGTACTTAGAACTAAGAACTGGGCTCCTTGTGTGGGCTCCTTCTCCTCTTCCTTAGCGGCTTCTCGGGGCTGCCCAATGTCAAATTTTATTTTTATCCTTTATCTGCATAAAAACAAACTGAGACTTAAGGGGACTGCAGTGGACTGACTGGCATCTTACTGACAAATCCCAATCACTATTATATGGGAGTTCCCCCCCCCCCCCCCCCCCGGGTTTCTGTGAATTGAAGCCACGTTTCCAGAGCGTGATTTTACTCAGATACGTAATGAACACCACCGCCTAATCATTTCTGGCTCATCATATTACAATTGAATCACCGAGTGTCGACTGAAATACGTTGCATTTGTAACGTTTTATCTGTTTTATTCGTCAAAAACGAGAGAATGAAACCCCGTTGAAGCCAACGAAAAGGTGTGAAAAGTACACCATATACGTTGTTAGTTATGGCGGCGTTGCTGCACGGCTTCCTTCTCTTTACTATATGTATATTCTGCGCATCTTGTGAAGGTAAGCTGGGCATGTGCCGTTGCTATTGAGAAATAGCAGTTAGTAGGCTTATTATTTGCGCTGTATTGTCGCTGATTGCTAATATAACAACTTATGTAACACTAAAGATACAATAGATCCGGGAATTGTTGCTTCTTGATGTTCGTTCATCGAGGGTTCGATAGTTGTTCGCCGAGGATCGTGACAACACCTTGGATTTTATTCAGTCGTAACTACCGTGAAGCTTATTCTGCATCTTTGCGCTTGTAAGAATGTATCCATGCCGCGAAATGTTCGAAACAGTGTTTGAGAACATCCAAACAATTGTTATTCAACTAAGAAAGCCACGAGCAATTGATCTGTAATGTCTTGGAGGCATTGAAAAGGTCTTGACCTAATGCTAAACTCTCCAAACAAATTTATAAAGAATGTATTCACGTGATGAGGAGAATGTGGCTTGTTTTCGATTCCTTGGAAGAAACAGTTTAACCAACGGCCTGCTACCCTGCAGTTTTGTTACAATTAGAAAAGAATTGAAAGTGTACAATCTCTTGTGATATTGATTTTGTTTCGTGAAAGAGTATAGGTGTTCAGTTAATACCCGACTTCCGCATTTTTGGCGAAATATGTCATAATATTCATTCGTCACGAAGACGATATATTAAACCCGAACGGAATTTTCATTCAAATACAAGAAGGAAATACAAAAGCTACGTATACCGTGTGATCGATTTCTTTCAGTGTTTCTTACAGTTCACTTTGAAATTTCGACATAGGCGCTGGTTTGTATGGCATTTATGAGAATTGTATAGTTCACTAAAATGCCTGAAAGAGTTTTACCAAGCATAAATATTAAGTCTAGATCTGTCTCACGAAAGACTAAGCGTACTCTTCGGGACAGTTGAAAAGCCTGGTAAAAAATTCAGCATTTTCAAGATTGATTTTCAAGATTTTAAATATGAAATAGCCGACGACATTGTTTAGCTTCAGCGAGCAGACATTTCAAACAATCTGTGTTGGTATATAAGCTCTTCTTAGCCCGAGTTCGCGGGGGAACCAGTGGTGGCGCCGCGAAACGACGTCTCAGTGTTTTCTTAGCTTAGGCTAACATATTCTATACCATGACTCTAAACATAACAGGGACTGTTGTAAGGCTCAGAAACATTACAAAATTTCATCATTTTCAAGACTGGACGGTATTTTTTATTTAAGATCGTGCTACACGTATTTCCAAATGAAAGGAAACTCGGATATTTATAACAAAATGATACAGACAAAGGCATGCCGCCGGATCGAAATGCGCCAATGGCTGTTAGGTGTCTTAAACAAAAGGTTTAAAGTTACTGTAGTTTTCGAGTTAAGCAAATTTAACTTACTTGTTGTTACAGATAATTATCATGAAAGTTAAAAGGCATTCCAGGACAAATGCAAACGGGTATTCATTCGTGTATGTTGCTTCCGCGCGCAGATTAAACTAATGCGTGTTAAGTCATAATCACTTCGCTCGCGCAAAGATAATGATACTTTATTATTTAGTAGATTGCAGACATTCAGGAGCACTCGCTACTTTTGTTCAAAGAGAGTGGAGAGCGTGGCGATCGATAGAAAATGACGCGCGCGTGAGCCACGAGGAACGAACAAAAGTATCGAGCCGAAGAACTGAATAAAAAAATATTCTCAGGTTGGTGCCCCCCTCGCGGCAAGCGCGGCGATTCTCGATCGATCTTTTCTCGCTCTATTTTCTTTGAAAAAAAATGCCCCAAAGTTCAAAGAGAGTGGAGAGCTTGTCGATCGATAGAAAATGACGCGTACGTGAGCCACGAGGAACGAATAAAAGTATCGAGTCAAAGAACTGAAAAAAAAATTCTCAGGTTGGTGTCGCGGCGAGCGCGGCGATTCCTGATCAATCGTTGCTCGCTCTGTTTTCTTTGCAAAAAAAAAAATGCTAGCAGTCTAAAAACTCGAACGGAAATTCGTTTGCTGACACCAATTTAAATTTTGTATGTGCATCGAGCAGTCTCAAACCCTTTCATTTTGTCTTTTCTGATGCTAAAAAATAATATGCGGGTATTAAATCGTGTGATTTTGAGAAACAAAAGCTGACAACAATAGCGCGCATAGTTCATTGTTTGCTTTGCCCGCCCACTTCAAATTAATGAGTATAGCGGTGCGTGCCTGGCAACCAATCAATTAAGCCGCTTTTTGAGCGTCTATGAATACCTGGTGAATAATAACGACCAATATGTCAGATCTATAAACTTTCTGCGCTGTAAGTAAATGTCCCGAGAACAATAGGCATTCTATGCGATGTCAGATTTTAAAAATCTAAAATACATGTACATGTAGCAAGATTTTGTTTAGCTTCGGTGACTAGACATACATCTGTGTTGCGTGAAAAAAGAAATCTTCACATATTCCACATCATGACTATTAAAAACATGACAAGAACTGTTGTAAGGCTAACAAACATTAAAAAATCCAGTATTTTCAAGACCAAAAAAACTCTTTAGACATATTCTCTACAATGACTCAAAACATGACTCTTTTCTTCAGATAATTTAACATTTGGACTGTCAGATTTGGTTCCTATTGGAGTGGTTGGTTAGAGATGAAAACCCGCTATAAAAGTCGATAGAAACCTGAAAATCTAACAACAACAGTTCAATTTACTGATCAGATAAATCACAGAAAAAAAGCATCGTTCAAAGAACGATTTCTTGTCGGCTTTGTTTGAAAAAAAAAAAGAAACACTGCGCGTACTTCCATGGTTGCATCTGTTCTTCTAAAGGAAAACATGAGATCGGTATCGTTTTGGGTTTGAACGGCCCACAACTCTTAACCCTAACTCAAATTTGGACCATAATATATGTTTTTATTGGTATCGCTATTAAAATCCTTTCCTTTTTTCAGGCCAAATTGGCAAAAAATATTTATCAACTATTCACCGAAGTGGAGGTGGGTAGTGGTGGGTATTTATCGAGCCGCTTCGCGGCTCGGTAAATATCCATCACTACCCACCTACACTGAGGTGAATAGTTGTTTTAGTATATACTGAAACAGTGGGATAATATAACGAAAATGATGCTTTTTAACTCATTTATTCCTGTCAACGATTACATTTTTGCGCGCAAATTGCTGGGAGGTGAATAGCACTTGCTATTCCGAGTTTCAGTAGCCAATCAGAGCGCGCCAACAATGCTATCCACTGTTTCAGTATATACTAAATACACTTATCCCATTAATTTTCGTGCGAGATTTAATGTCGTTATTTTAGCGCATCGTTAAAGGTTCATTAATCCAAAAAGGAAGTGTAAGACACCATTGGGCGGTTAGCATGTACCCTTTCCTAAACTCTGTCATTTCAGCTTCTTTTCAGACCTTACATCAATTTCCTCGCACAACCTTTGTCAATAACAGACATCAAAAGAACTAGAAAAAGAGGCATTAGGCTATTTGGCAGTTGCCGCCAAATTGTTAACAATGCGTATCAGCAAAAAGTAATCTTACTAAGAGAATATATCCCCGATGCATGGGCCTCTTCCAATGAAAATTATTTTGAATCTATTATAAGTTTGGTGTCATACTGCGCGTCATACTGCGTGGGTTTAAGTCAGACACCTGATTGGTCAGTTTGAATGACGTCATTTAATGAGATGGTGGGTTTGTTAATTTTTACAGCCTCTCACACAACACGCGATTTCCCAGCTTCGCTGTACAAATAAAATACGTACAGCAATGATGAGAGCTATATTTCATATTATATCTGATCTCTGTGGAATATAGACCGTGCGTTCATGGGAGCGAGTATGCAAATAAGCTTCACAGCATGGGGTTCTGTTCTTTTAGACCCTTTGCTATTGTGTGTATACAAACACATTACCTGAAAGTTGAAACACTGAAAGGGTCATCAGAAGAAACTTGTTTTCACGCCTCTTCAGAGGGGCAGATCGCAGCTCTTACAATGTCTTCTCTGATTTGCTGAGAAAACAATAGAACAAACAACACAACAATGGACCCTAGCTCTGAAAACAATAGAGCTGCGTGATACCCAGGTCCAATGAAATTAGAAGTTAAGTAATGATCCGCATAAGAAGGATAGTGCTGAACGGCAATGCACGATGGAATGTCAACTATTTTCATTGTTACAACTAGTGATCTCATTGGCCTAGACTCAAAAACTGCTAAAAAGTTAAGGTTCAAGGTACATAAAGTCTAAATTTTTTAAGGTTTCAAGTACTTTGAGACCCAATCGCACAACATGCAATTTATAAAAGATTCTGTATTTGGGGAACTTCATCAAAGAAGCAAAATTAGTAGCTATTGTCTTCTGCTATTCTGATTGGTTAAGCACGAACATTTCCTAAAATATATTTGACGCAAATGGATTTTCTGTATTTTTATAATGAAATATAATTATGAACCATCAGCCCCTCCTCTATTCTTAAAATCAAAGATATTCTATGTAGGAAAGAGTCATTGCCGCAGAACAATGAAGTTTACTATAGTTCTTATGTGAAGCATTACTAAATAAGAGCTGCGTGGTATCTGCCTTCAGAACAGATAAATAAATTAATAATTCACGGAGATCACCCAGACATTGCTTCAAAACTTTGTTGGAATTGGATCATGAATTCGGCGAGTCCATCGTAAGTGGAGGGGGGGGGGGGGGGGGGGGGGGGGTGCGCATAGGGGAGGAGTGAAAATATTAGTGACTGATAAGGCTAGATAACGGGAGGGGGGGCACCAGGTCTCTTCCCTAGATCCACTACTAATGATGACATCACTCTCAGATGATTTATTCCACGGCCCTTCTATTTTGTGAAGTTTCTTGAACGGTGTTAGAAGACTATTTTCTAAATACATTCGTATTTGACTTGTTCATGTTTAGATTCACCAAACATCACTACTTATCCGCAAAATAAAACTGAAAAAGAAGGCGATAACGTGACTTTATCTTGTGAAGTTACTGGAAATCCCACCCCAACAATAACATGGATTAAAAGCGGATCCGCTATAAATTCAAGTGGCAATTCCAGAATTAGTTTTACTGAACAAAATGCGAAGCTTATGATAACGAAAGTGAGCAGAGAAGACAGTGGAGAATACCAATGTGTGGCGAACAACAGTCTTGGAAATGCTACATCCAGAGCTGCTACATTAGATGTCCAATGTAAGTTCACTGAACGTTTGTTAACATTATTATGCACCTGTTGATGTCACAGCCGATTTGACTACAGTGGGCAGGCCCGGGTTTTTCAAACATTATCCGCCCATTATCAGACAGTTGTGAAGAAATTCACACAAAAACTGAGTTCACTAAGTAACTGCTCATTTCCTTAAAGATCATTTAGTGAAGTGTGCAGAACCGTTCTTTTTCTCAAACAAGATTCGCGCGTGCTTCTCCTTCTTACCGAGGATAAGTGCGTGTGTGTGTGTGGGGGGGGGGGGGGGGGGGGGAGGGGGGGGGGGGGGGGCAGGGTCCGTGGAATTAATATTACAGGTTCAAGTCATGAGCTCATTCCGAAACGTTTTATGAAACCCTTATAACCCCTCCTCGGATATAAGCCTCCCGTTGATAAGCCCACCCAAAAACCTTACGAAGAGGTATTTGAAGGTATTTGCACCCATTGTTACACCTAATCCCAAACGTCTTTTGCCTTCTAAAGAGCTAATCAAAATAAAAGTTATGTCAGACCAGTTGGCAGAAACAAACCTTATATTAGTTCAAATCAAACAGGCATGAAAACCACAATGTACCTTTCAAGGCTGCAGTTTATTGCACTCCTAAATAAGAATTAATATTGTGATTTGAGATGACTGACAAAACGAAAGTCGGTATGTTGGATAAGTGTTACATGCATTTAATGTTGTCCAATTTAACATATGGTTTGATATTTTTACCATTACAGATCCACCAGAGATCAAAACTCATCCACAGAATGTGACAACAAGCAAAGACAGTCACGTGACGTTATCGTGTGACGTTAAGGGCAATCCTTCGCCGTCAATATCATGGACTAAAGATGGAAAGCCATTGATCAAGACTGGTGATCCCAGAATCAGTTTTTCTGCTCAGAATAGAAATCTGACCATAACGAATGTGAGCAAAGCAGATAGTGGAAAATACCAATGTGTGGCGAACAACAGCCTTGGAATTGCTAACTCGAGTGCTGCTACATTGGATGTGCAATGTAAGATCATACTATGTTCAATTAACTTTACCAGCTAAAGCAACGCTTTTCAAGAGTAAATGTAGTTGGCTTATATCAGCTCTTTCGGCCGAAGCAGCCGTCATTTGAATTAAGAGCCTGCGCACGCCTAACCAGGCAACCGAGCGACTTGGAGCAAGTCTAGGGATTGTAGGGTGGGAGGGGAGCTTCTGATAGCAGATTACATAGGCAACCACCCGAGCTGCTAAAATCGTGGAAGGCGCCTTGGAGGGGTGTTCACTTGCGAGAGATCTCAACTATAATAATTTGACTGGAATAAAAAACATACTACGGTATATTGTATATTAGACGGATGTTCACCTAAGACAGATGGTATTTCAGACCTAATCACTGTGACAATTTAGCGATTGTCCTTGGTCAAATGGAATCCCCCGTTGATACTTAACCACAGATCCAGTTTCTGTATAACAGATTGAATTGACAATTGAAGATTGACAATTTATGGATTGTCCTTGGTCAAATGGAATCCCCCGTTGATACTTAACCACAGATCCAGTTTCTGTATATTAAACAGATTGAATAATTTGATAACAGACTGTGCTGTTTTCTCTTATTAGATAAGCCCGAGTTCACCACAAAACCGCAGAATCAGACAAAAGAAGAAGGAGAAAACGTGACTTTTTCTTGCGATGCAAGTCCTGTACCAACGACATTTTCATGGACCGTAAATGGATCTGCTGTAATTGTAGCCGGTAGAATCAGTTTATCAGCGGATCAAAAGCAGTTGACTATAACCAATCTGACCAGACTGGACAGCGGACAATACAGATGCGTGGCTACCAACACCGTTGGGAATCTTACTTCCAGTGCTGCCACTCTTGATGTCCAATGTAAGAATACTTTTATCTTGTGTTTATTTTTATGTAGAATCAAGGACGGGATAGTTTGTGTAGCAGACTGGTATAAGAAACATAAAATTGAAGAAATGTGCACTGTTAGGAAAAGTGCAAAAACAATATACGATCCTCAAAGCAAGGATAAGCACTCCAAATCTCAGCCAGCATACCCAGAGTGTTATTAGCTACAGTGACCGAATGGAAACGTCCGAGATTATTGGTGATCCGAAGGAAGATTTCGAATTGGTTTTTAAAGAATTGCTTGCATTTGATCACTAACGACTACCAAAAAACGCAAGATTTTAGCCCTAAAGGTTGGCAATTTGGCCATTGTCTTGGCTCAAATGTAATCCCGCCGATGATCCTTAACCACAGATCCAGTTTCTATAATTTGATTATAGTCTGTGCTGTTTTGTCTTTTTAGATAAACCCGAGTTCACCATACAACCACAAAATGAGACAAAAAGAGAAAGAGAAAATGTGACTTTCTCTTGCGATGCAAGTGGTAATCCTGTACCAACGACATTTTCGTGGACCGTAAATGGATCTGCTGTAGTTGTGGCTGGTAGAATCAGTTTATCAGCAGATCAAAAACAGTTGACTACAACCAATCTGAACAGACTGGACAGCGGACAATACAGATGTGTGGCTACTAACACTGTTGGGAATGTTAGTTCCATTGCTGCCACGCTAGATGTCCAATGTAAGAATACTTTTACCTTGTGTTTATTTTCATGTGGAACGAAGGAAGGGATAGTTGGTTTATGAGTCCGGTAACAGGAATCCATGAACTTCAGGGGCGTGGCCAGGAATTTTTCAGAGTTACGCACGATCACTGTTTTCAAACACTCCCGCTACCTCCTCCCCCCACCCTCAAGTCCCAAACGTTTCTTTTTTTTTTCCACTTTTTCAGGTACGCACGTGCGTACGTGCGTACAGGTAGCTACGCCCCTGAACTTAACTGCAATCTATAGTTTCAATAAGTATATAATTTACGTATTCACGTTTTGTGTGACGGTCTTAAATTCTAGTTAGTCTCTATTCAACATTGCCACAATGTCGATAGCTAAATGTTAACGGTTATCAAAACCCCTGTACCTATAGGTCTTGCCCACAATAATTACTTGGTCTCTGATAACGTTAATGTCTCAGGAGGTACTGCATTTGTTTGATCGCACCCGACCACCAATAAAACGCGAGGATTGACAATTTAGCGATTGTCCTTGGTCAAATGGAATCCTGCTGAAGTTCCTTACTACAGATCCAGTATTTGTATAATAGTTTGAATAATTTGACAATAGACTGTTTTGTTTTCTCTTATTAGATAAGCCCGAGTTCATCATACAACCACAGAATGAGACTAAAAAAGAAGGAGAAACCGTGACTTTCTCCTGCGATGCAAGTGGTAATCCTGTACCAACGACATTTTCATGGACCGTAAATGGAGCTGCTGTAATTGTGGCCGGTAGAATCAGTTTATCCGCAGATAAAAAGCAGTTGACTATAACCAATCTGAGCAGACTGGACAGCGGACAATACAGATGCGTGGCTACCAATACTGTTGGGAATCTTACTTCCACTGCTGCCACGCTAGATGTCCAATGTAAGAATACATTTAACTCGTATTTATTTTCATGTCGAACGAAGGAAGGGATAGTTGGTTTATGAGTCTGGTAACATGAATCCATCATTATATTGGTGAAGAAACTGCAATCTATAGTCTCAGCAAGTATATAATTTACGTACTCACGTTTTGTGTGACGGTCGTAAATTCTAGTTGGTCTCTATTCAACATCGCCACAATGTCGATAGGTCAAGTGTTGACGGTTAACAAAACCTCTATACGCATAGGTCTTGCTTACAATAATTACTTGGTCTCTGACAACGTTAACGTGTCAGGAGGTACTGCGTTTGTTTGATCGCACCCGACCACCAAAAAAAACGCGAGTTTTTAGACCTAAAGATTTAGCGATTGTCCTCGGAAAATGGAATCCCGTGACTTCTACAATTCAGGAAGCAGAGCACAGGAAGCAGAAATGAAAGACGATATTCCACTGTACGAATCAGCGATTACACAAACCGTAACAGCGAATAACATTGCTTGTTAGCATGCAATCATAGTTTTATTTAATATGTTCTTTTAAACTTGTTCTGACGAGAACCTAATTAAAAATGCAAAGCACACAATAGTCTACCGGCGCTACGCTACGTGTTGTCTGCAAAAAGATATTTCTTCAGAACAATGACAAGAAAAGATTGAAGGTAACTGGTGTTAAGCTTGTAGTTTTGTACTTTCTTTAAATCTTTTACTTGATATTTTGTATCCAAATCTTACATTACTCATTTTTTTTTTCTTTACTCGAAAGAATTTCATCTACCCTTAAACAGCCCTGGCACTGGAAAGCTTCTAAGCTTCTAATTTTAACAGATTTTAGCCCTAAAGGTTGGCAATTGTCTTCGATCAGATGGAATCCCGCCGATGATTCTGCACCGCAGTTCCAGTTTCTGTATAGAATATTGAATAACTTGACAATAGACTGTGCTGTTTTCTCTTATTAGATAAGCCCGAGTTCACCACACAACCGCAGAATGAGACTAAAGAGGAGGGAGAAACCGTGACTTTCTCTTGCGATGCAAGTGGTAATCCTGTACCAACGACATTTTCATGGACCGTAAATGGATCTGCTGTAATTCTGGCTGGTAGAATCAGTTTATCAGCAGATCAAAAGCAGTTGACTATAACCAATCTGAACAGACTGGACAGCGGACAATACAGATGCGTGGCTACCAACACCGTTGGGAATCTTACTTCCGGTGGTGCTACGCTAGACGTCCAATGTAAGAATACTTTTAACTTGTATTTATGTTTATGCATGTCGAACGAAGGACGGGATAGTTGGTTAAGGAAACTGGTAACAGGAGTCGATAAGATTGGTTGAAGAAACTACCATCTATACTTGTTTCCATATCCACTTTTTTAATATACTCATTATGGTTTATCACCTGAGATAACACGCGGTATATTTCCAAAGAACATCTATTGACACATTTGAACTGGCGTTAAAAAATGCAACAAGTAAAACTGTTCTGTGTGGTATACAGAGAAATTGTATTGCTTATCTAATTTGCAGACACAAAAAAAATTGTAGGTAACTGACGATAGTACGAAACTTTAATTTGTATTGTGTTAAATTAAAGCTCTACAATTTAAAGTTCACAGCAGACCAGTTGAACGGTTTTTTGAACTTTGGCAAAAACGCGAAAAGTCGTCAAAAACATATTTCTACTATCTTTTTCTATATTTATAGCTTTAGTCACCATTAGACTGTGAACAAACATAGGGCAATGCGTTTCCGTAAAAAAGGGAAGTTAATAGTTTCTGCTTAACTTTAATCATACAGGATAAGCTTACTTAATCGCCTTTCGAACAATCACTTGACCTCTTTACCTCTTGACTTTACAAACATTACTGATTCAGTTTTCAGGGTTAAATTATCACTGTAAAATCTTCGTGAAAATTTCTAAAATTTATTCAGAGAAAATATGATGCAGAGAGTACCAAATCCAACGACTTGGCAACTTTTTATGCGTCTGCTATTTTGGTGTACCACTTTGGTCTGATCTTTGGTCCTCGTTTAAGAAAAGTCTACAAACAGGGTGAAAAATAGTTGTTTTTGTTTCGCAGATAGAGACGCTTAGCTGCACTGCCAAAACTTTTAACATAGTATATCTTGTCTACTCAGTAGTTTTCATTTTAATTGGACACCCTTTGGGATATCATCCACAGACTCAAAAGTTATAACCACCTTGTACAGCACAATAATCAGTACCACAGAAAGTACTGCTCAGTAGTTATCATTTGAATGGTCACACTTTAGGATTTCATCCACAGACTCAAAAGTTAGAACCACCTTATACAGCATAATAAACAGTACCACAGGAAAGTACTGCTCAGTAGCTTTCATTTGAATGGTCACACTTTAAGATTTCATCCACAGACTCAAAAGTTAGAACCACCTTATACAGCATAATAAACAGTACTACAGGAAAGTACTGCTCAATAGATTTCATTTGAATGGTCACACTTTAAGATCTCATCCACAGACTCAAAAGTTAGAACCACCTTATGCAGCTTAATAAACAGTACCACAGGAAAGTACTGCTCAGTAGCACTTGAATGAACACACGTTAGGATTTCAACCACAGAATCAAAAGCTAGAACCACCTTGTACAGCATATTAAACAGTACCACAGGAAAGTACTGCTCAGTAGCTTTCATTTGAATGACCACACGTTAAGATTTCAACCACAGAATCAAAAGCTAGAACCACCTTATACAGCTTAATAAACAGTACCACAGGAA
The DNA here is from genome assembly GCA_024195265.1 of Dendrophyllia cribrosa. Taxonomy (NCBI): domain Eukaryota; kingdom Metazoa; phylum Cnidaria; class Anthozoa; order Scleractinia; family Dendrophylliidae; genus Dendrophyllia; species Dendrophyllia cribrosa. The sequence goes on from JAJLRJ010000013.1 coordinate 28,755,647, forward strand.
AGTACTGCTCAGTAGCACTTGAATGAACACACGTTAGGATTTCAACCACAGAATCAAAAGCTAGAACCACCTTGTACAGCATATTAAACAGTACCACAGGAGAGTACTGCTCAGTAGCTTTCATTTGAATGACCACACGTTAAGATTTCAACCACAGACTCAAAAGTTAGAACCACCTTATGCAGCATAATAAACAGTACTACAGGAAAGTACTGCTCAATAGATTTCATTTGAATGGTCACACTTTAAGATTTCATCCACAGACTCAAAAGTTAGAACCACCTTATACAGCTTAATAAACAGTACCACAGGAAAGTACTGCTCAGTAGCACTTGAATGAACACACGTTAGGATTTCAACCACAGAATCAAAAGCTAGAACCACCTTGTACAGCATATTAAACAGTACCACAGGAAAGTACTGCTCAGTAGCTTTCATTAGAATGGTCACACTTTATGATTTCATCCACAGACTCAAAAATTAGAACCACCTTGTACAGCTTAATAAACAGCACCACAGGAAAGTACTGCTCAGTAGCATTTGAATGAACACACGTTAGGATTTCAACCACAGAATCAAAAGCTAGAAGCACCTTGCACAGCATATTAAACAGTACCACAGAAAAGTACTGCTCAGTAGCTTTCATTAGAATGACCACACGTTAAGATTTCAACCACAGAATCAGAAGCTAGAACCACTACTTGCACAGCATAATAAATGGTACCATAGCAAAGTACTGCTCAACAGCTTTCATTTAAATAATTACATCCACAACCTGAAAAGTAAGAACCACCTTATACAGCTTGATAGTCATCACCACAGGAAAGAACTGGTCAGATTTTATTCTCGAACTTAACAACTGAAAATTTTGAGGATTAAAAATATCGTTGTGAGCGTATTGATCTTTTCAAATGACATTTTTGTAACAGCATTGTTTCTTTTTTTGTATTTTCATCCTTCCAGATGCACCTGAGTTCACCAAGCAACCGGCAAATATCGTGAAACTAGAAAAAGAAAATGTTGTCTTTAACTGTACAGTAGATGGAAACCCTCAACCCAGCGTTAAATGGACAAAAGATAACGTGGTTCTGAACATAACAGCAGATCCACAACTGAGCACAACTTCATCAGGAAACACTCACAGTTTGACAATACAGAATGTTCACCGATCAGATGAAGGACAATACAGATGTGTGGCTAGCAACAGTGTTAATTCCACCACTTCAGAGGCAGGGACCCTAACAGTACACTGTAAGTAGTTTAGGACCTAGCACTAAACTTACGTTGGTATTTATTCGAAAACCGGTTTTAAAACCGTATTTCTAAACGTTTTTCGCCCACTTCTATGCGCTTTTATTCATTTTTGTCGTATCCACAAGAAAACGATAGTAAAGACTACTTTGTTTTGGGCTCATCTACACATACGTAACCTGTGATCTGGCCCAATTGTAGGTACCAAGAAAAAAAAAAGGGCCTGGTAGCAGGTTAACACATTCGAGCGTTTTCTGCGTTTTTATTTGAAAACGAAAGTTTTCCAATACGGCCTTCCGTCCACATTTGTGCAATTCAAAAGCACAACAAAAAATATAGAATTTAAAAAATGCTGTCCAAATAAGGCATTTTTGATAAACAGATATTTGACATTTACGCGTTGACGGCAAAAACGGACTTCCAATCTAGCAGTCTCCTTTTCCTTTGTAAAAAGGGGGAAAAAAAGAACACGTTTTTGCGGTTTGGTGCATGGCATTTCGTCTGTTAATAATAATAATAATAATTTAATTCTGATATTGCGCGCTTTCCATGAAATGATCAAGCGCGCATTACATGATTTCTATCTATAATAATTAAATACAAAATATCTCAATAATAATTATTAAAAATATACTATGGTAAAATTGAATATACAAGATAAAAATTAATAAAATTAATAAAAAGCTTCCTTAACGAGGTGCGTTTTCAGGTGGCACTTAAAAATCCCTAGATCTGTAATAGAACGAATCTCACGCGGTAATACATTCCAAAGTGCCGGAGCTGCGACCTGGAATGACCTGTCTCCTAATGTAACCCTACTTCTGTAAGTTGGCATTGCAAGCAACAAACCATCCGAGGAGGTTCTTAAATTATAATTTCCTGGTCTTTTAATCGACACAAGTTCTCTTAAATACGTTGGCGCGGTTCCATGGATGGCCTTAAAAATCTTAAAACTAATGCGTTGCCTAACACGTAACGAAACGCGGATTCAAAACGGAGCTTTTGGGAAGACATGACGTAACAACAAGGAAATAGGTCGCTAGAGAATCACCGTTTCGATCAAAGGTGTTATTCTCTAAAGAAACTGTTGTGCTGCGTAGGTGGGGGTGTGAAACACGAAAATGTGGATTTATCAACTCAGTTGGGCTCTGAGGAAGGGCTCGAAACGTCAGCTTTTGAAGGCCCTCGAAACGTCAGCTGAAATCTCTTTACAGGGGGGAAGCGGGAAGGTGAATTTTCACGTTTTTGAGCGTTTGCAATCGTTTAACGATTGTTAGTTTGTTGGATATAAATATCATTAATGTCAAGCCTGGTTTTCACTGTATGAATGTTCGTCTGACGTCGGATTGACGAGTTCCACTACAGCTATCCAGGGGTTTTTACTAGTGACATGAGCATAAGCATAATAATTTGCGTGACAACGAATAACGATAAGCACAAATAAGCACTAAACAACGAGATACCTTCATAGACGTAAGTGTCTTCAAAGGAAAATACCAAGTTGTCTTTCTCTTCGTTTAAATTGTTTTGTATGCGTACACATGTATAAATTAATACCGTGGCTTTAAACTGGCAGTGGTTTGAGTGCATTTTCCTTTGTGTTTTCTTTGTTGAAAATCATATAAATTAAAGATAATGAATGCCAGACAAAAGAAAATACAAATCAAAGTAAAAATCAAATTTGAACCAAAGCATATACTAAACAGCTGTTGATCTGAAATACCACATTACCTTTGTTAATTCCTTTGTCCTTCGCTTCTTTTTTCTTAGCTTATCAGCTGTTGTTTATATGGTGAAAATATAGCGCTTAATTTTTATTTTTAGCTTTAGTATTGCATTTTTAAAGAAAAATATAACGTACTACCAGAAACCCATAATTGGGTTGAAACGTGCAACTGTCTCTTGTTCGCTTCAAAACAAGCTTCCGATTATTCAATTTGCTAAGAAGTTGTTACAGCCATATTTGGAAAATCAAGATAAAAATATTAACCAATCAATTTGCTAGAACAACTTTTTTCCAATCTCGAGGGACCGAGGGGTTTCCAAATATGGTACTAAGCAAAAAGTGAATATTCGAAAGCTGTGAATGCGCGTTACACGTTTCAACCCACTTATGGGTTTCTGGTACTACTTGGTCTAAAGTATCATGCATCGCTCGAGAAAAGCAATACCCGGAGCAATGTAACTTTGTTTATCCTTATATTTAACTTTTGACTTCTCTTATTGCTCCAAACAACGTTAAATAACCTCATATCGAGATGGAACTAAACTGAAAATACAAGGCTTAGCTCGGTCTTCTGTGCAAATGAAACAGCGACTATATGTCTATAAATAATATGAATATGTATATTCAAAGGCGACAGACTTCAAATAAATGTGGCTTCTGAACATATCTGAATTTGGTAACTGTTCATCAGTAGGATGCCTAAAATGTGTGCAATTCCACAATTGGTTTCGGCTCCATTAAATTTTATGTAACTATGTCAAAAAGGTATGAGTTAGATCTGTTGCTTAATTGAAATCATTCCCAGTTCCAAGGGGATTTTGTCAAGATTTATCTCAAATGTTGATTAGCAAATTATCCTTATTGCTTTCTACTTTCCCCTTTTGAAAAAGAGAAGAGTGGTTTTTGTGGCATTTCGCAAAAACCTATTACTTTCCGGTTCAAGAATTTTGCCGGTCTACTTTCGAACTGCAATGATTTGTTAATTATACATGGTTAATCGTAAGATCACATTAGATAGTCCATCTAATGTAACCTTTTGTTGGCGTCATTCAAACTGAACATTTCCTAAATCGTACTGTTGAATTAATTGAACATATTTACGCTGTGAACTTACAAATGGCACTTTCTGTTTACAAACCTTTCTTTAGTTTACGCTTGATCTGTCTTGTGGACTCTTCTATTATTGGTGGTCGTAAATCGATCGAATTTGCATATAGCTGTATTTCAGACTAATCAATTTACTTTTGGTTCCGTTCTTGAAACATGGGAGCGAACGTGTTGGAAACTCTGGCGTACATTTGAGAAAAGAACTCTGTCTCTTTGCGTCTTAAAATGGTGTTTAAGAGTTTGTTGCTGTTTTTACTCGCCTTACCGTTCACACAAGGAGGTAAGCTGCTTTTAATCAGTGCTCTAACGTATGCTTAGAACGAATAACAGCAGGGAGTGATCAAGTAATCGAAGCTTCATTCACAAGTCTCTAAATTTACGTCGCTTCTTAAGATAATGTAATTTCTCTAGTCAAAATGACTCAATGAAACGATTTTCAATTAAATTATGTTGTAACAGTATTTGATTCGCTTCAAACTTCGCAAATTTTCATGGTTCTTTAAAAAACTTCCGGGAGTAAACAGAATGCGCGACCATCTCTATGACAGATTTCATTTTTTTTTTTAACTTATTTCATCATCGATCAAAAATGGGCGCCGGTTTGCTTGAATCATTATTCGTTAGCATTCACGATGAGTATTCATGTCTTAGTTATCGCTACATGTGACGTTCTAGTTCAGTATAATGTTCTTCACAACTGGTCACAATGTGTCGTTTTCGTTTTTTTTTTTTCTTTGCGGTGAAAATAAGGCGATTTACTCTCCAACATTTTTTTAGAGAAGTTGAGTCTTTACAGCGGGTGTTTGTTTATAAAATATTGCTTTTTTCAGTGGATTTGTCGTCTTATCTATAACATTCTTCACAAAATTTGTTGGAACTAAATGCCTTTAAAAACAGCCAAAACGTGCGGGTTATCTGATGAAGGAATGTGGGAAAACTGTTCTCATTTATTTATTTATTTTTGCACGTTTAGTTTGAAATTAATAACTGAGATTCTGGCGATTCAACTGAAAATAAGAGAAACGCTATGGACACGTCGGAGCAGATACACAAATCGTATTTGCTAAATTTTGTGAAACGATGCTCGCATCACAGTCGCAAAGGTGTCTAAAGCAAGGTCTTAAGCCGTGTTAGCCTTAATAGATATCTTAGGCAAACTGAAATCAATGTTAAGCTTTTAACTAATACGTGAAATCGAAAACACATTGTTAAATTCTGTTCATACTTTATTTATTAACTGATGAACTAAAGTCACGAATGAATGGTCACAAGGAATGAAAGAATATTTGACGAAGTTTAACTGAATTCTACTTAATAGGTGGACTAATAGTTACTTCACGTTTTCGCCAGTTAATTCCTTTAAAATTCAATATTGACCAATATTAACTACATGTTTTAGCAGAAGCATGCTTCTGGTTGCGGTTACAGGCCCAAGAGTCTGTTTTGAATTAAATCGCTCGTTTATTTTGCATCGAGTAGTTCAGACTTGTTTCATTTCTTCAAACTACTGTGCTTATTATGATCTCTCTCTCAAAATATTCCTCGGTTTTACGTGACTTATCCGTTTTACTGATATTGCGTGTGGAAATGTTTATCGAATATACTAGAACTGCATAATCAATTTACGTCACTTGACCAAAATTCACCGCAAGCTTCATCTGACTTTGTTTACAGCACTGTTTTCATGTGGTTGATCTTTAGAAATTACACGATTACAATTATCGCAGTTTCACTTTTTGAGAGCGATCGAAATTAGCAAGCTTGGGATGAATAAATATAAGAACAATCACAAAGGCGAAAAAAGTGGCATTCCTGTGGAACTTAGGATTAGTTTGCACAGGTCACCAGCAACCATTTCCTTGTTTTGAAGCGTGACTTATCTTTGTGGCTTATCGGTTTTTGTAAAATAAATATTCCTTAGCTTGTAGAAATATTTATCCAATTTACATATGCACGTATACAATCAAGTCTCACGAGAAAGAAGAAAGTGGTGTTCCAGTGGTGTTGTGATTTGCACAGGTCGGACGAATAGCAAACATTCCTCGGCTTTATGCGTGAACCATATTCTGAGGGGATATTGTTTTTAGAAATGTTGTAGTAATATCAAATTTGCACGAAGACATATAGTGCTTAACGTAGCAGTTGCAATGAAAAACAGGACCAAATTCCGGTTGAAAAATCTAAACGTACTTTTCATCACGTTTCGAAACTCTTGTAAAATGTGTGAGCTACCCGTTAGAGTTTTCCAATTTTTCCACTCTTTTCGGTCTTTCCGGTTAATTTCGTAACATTTCTATTTCCGCCGGCAAGTTTAAGTCCTATCGATTTCCACTGACGCATTAATCTTCAACCGGTATACGCTAACCACTCCCGGTTTTCTTGTTAGAGAAGAAAGCTGTTTCTATGGGCTTCAGAATGAATGTTAAAGGATTGCTGTTGTTATTACTTATTGCTCCGTTTACACAAGCAGGTCAGTCAGTGCTGTTGTTTATGTTAGAATGAATGCTGGTTTTCTCTGATAACTAACCATAGGCTTTTACTTTTTATTGTTAAACATTTATATAGCTAAACAATTCAACTTGAAGAATAATAAATCTGTCGGCTATAATCGCTTTCTGACAATTAAGTGACTGGCCGCTGACTGTTTTCGCAGGATAAGGGTCATTTTGTACTTTCTCTAACCATCTTCATCTTCATCGCTCATCGACAATTATTCGGCAACAACAACAGTGCTTATTCGACTTAAATTTAGCAAGAAAAACGGTATTTTACCTCTCTCTCTTCCCTTTTAAAAAATGTAAGATGTAATACAATTAATTACCTGTAGACTGATTGCATAGTCGCCTGACATTGCTCGCCGCTACTTTGACCGATGGTAAAGTTATTTTCGCAAGATATTGTACCAACAAAATATTGTGAACTGTTGTAAATTACTTGAATGTTTAAATTAAATGTTTAAATGTTGTAAATTACTTTAATATTAAAAAAACATTCACAATACTTTTCATTTATCCGCGCTTGCGAGCAGCAACTAACTAAAGTTGATTTGAATGGTTATGCTTCCAAACGTCACCTAAAACGTTTACAATTACAATTGACATGATTTAAAGACTGTGTAGATTAATTTGAAACATTGGATTTAAACTATATATGAAACAATATTGGTCTTAAGCGACAAAGATCAACAAACTTTAACAACGCTGAAACGACCCCGCGTCCCAGCCGATATAGTAATCCCGAATCACGGCTGGATTTATTTTGTATTCCCGAATCACGCACTCAATTTCGACTAAATCCCGGATCACGCAGAACCCCTTCCAGACCTTGATGGCTGGCTAGGTCCTTTAATGGTTCCATTCATCAATGTAATTTTACTACATGATGTCTAGTTCAATAATACTCAGTAATTGCAATTGGCTGTACGTGTAGTTCCGTCTGGCTATAAAAGCCCAAGAACATTGTGCAAAGTACAATTTGCCTCGTGGCCGGCACTGTAGTCAATTCTAGTGTAAGCTTTCAACAAATTTTCCCACCCTCCCATCCCGGAACATTATTGTTTTGCTGTAATAAAATTGGTGCACTCTCCCGTGCGGTTGTGAGATTTTGCCAGTGTTTTTCACTAAGCTTTTTCGACATGCCAATACTCTGGTCCGACCCAGCACTAGCTTTTCGTGTGGTGGCAGCGTACGGTGCTGGGTAGACAGGAGACGCTTTTAGGTCACGCAATCTAATGGACCTGCCAATACTCTTGTTCTGTCCTGTCAGCGTGCAGTGCGGGGAAGACAAGTGAGGCTTAAAATGGTCTTACATTACTTGACCCGACAATACTCTTTCTCGATCCAGCATGTAGTGCTGGGGAGATAAGTGAGGCTCATGGTCACGCAACGAAGTCGCTTGTCATGCCAACCGCAGGGAATGTGTCCCCCATTACACCAAACAATATGGTTGTGTTGTTATTGTCTACTTATATTGACCTTAGTCAACTCGTAAAAAACAAATACGGAACAGCTACATTAACAGCCATGTTCGGTCACTGCTCACCTAAAACGCGCGAGCTCTGAGGACGAGATGAAAGTAACTATGAGGCAAAAAGTAACGCTGAGAAGACCCTGGGGACGAGTTTGATAAAAAACATGGCGGCCATCGATCGATCTGAATTCGTTTCATCTCTGAGCGTAAGTAGTTCTTTTTTTCTTTATTTTGATTTTTTTAAAGTAAAAATATGAAATTTAGGGTGGGCCATAGGGTAGGCCATAGGGTAGGCCATTGAGAAATGTTGTTTATGCGTGTCAAATGAGTTATTCAACTTTTGATTCGACTTGCTAACGATGTAGAAATGAATCCTGGTCCTTGCTATTTTGTAGATATACCTCAAAGATAGTTACAGCTGATTTTCATCAGGGCAATGTCTCGCTGTTTGGAAGTAATTCTGGTAAACAGTGTGTAGCTATGTGCTTGACGGCCGTTGTTTACAATTTTAGAACGAATGCATCGACTTGGATTAGAAACAATTTAAATGAAATATTGTTGCTTGGAAATTCACTTTATTCCCATTTATGTAAGTTTGCAGGAAAGACTATTTGTTGCTGTCCGAGATTCCTTCTGCTTTATCGATCAACAATGAAACATTTTTATTAGGTTCACTGATAGCTGAGCAGTACTGGTGATTTACAGATGTCTCATATAAGAGATGGTTATTTACCATTACAACATACTTTCGATAAATTATGTTGATGACACAGTATAATGCTTTTCTGTTGATCACTGAAATAAACACAGTTGCTGTTATTGTTGACAACCATGGTCATTACAAATTATTTAATTCCCAGTCACGAGATAGTCACGGAATTGTTGCTACAAATGGAACAAGTGTTCTGTTGGAATTTAACAGTATAGGGGAAGTGGTGCAATATCTTCAGAATTTCTACCAAAGTGTTTTCCTCATGCGTTTTTCATGAAGTACATAACTGAAACTTAAGAAAGGGTGAGAACATTATCTTGTACATATTGGGCTAAGGGATGGACCATTTTAATTTTGAAAGGGGTGGGGTGTTTGGGCAATTTTTCTGTTTTTTTTTTTTTGCCTTGAGGTTGTGCAAGAGTTTTCTTTCTGTCTTCACCGGTTATTACATGTGACTAGCCACATGTAATAGTTTTTCAATACATAAAATGAAATCTCTCAGTTCCCGAATTGAATTATTCACCATCCATTGTATCTCTAAATGAAGCATAAGAAGAAAATAAGTCATGGCTAATTAATGTCATTTTGTATGAAACGAGAACTTATAAATCGAAAACCGTTTGATAAGGTGCGAACCATTAGAAGCTATTAGATTTCTGATGGAGGCTGGGTAATTCTGAAAAAAAATATACTGAAAGCCAACTTCCGTGGGGCGAAACAATGAGCACGGGGTTATCTGGATTTAAGTGCAAGCGGAAATAGCATTCGCATGACCTTTTAGGAAGAACGTGTTAGGGAAGTGGTCATAACAAGTATACTCGACGAGGACCCACCTTGTGTAGGGGTATGGGGGCTAACAAGATACCACTCCTATCTGATAAGTGTAATGGACAAAATTTATTGGCCTAAAAATTCTTCTTCAATATCTTCAGAATTTCTACCAAAGTGTTTTCCTCATGCGTTTTTCATGTAGTACATAACTGAAACTTAAGAAAGGGTGAGAACATTATCTTGTACATATTGGGCTAAGGGATGGACCATTTTAATTTTGAAAGGGGTGGGGGGTTTGGGCAATTTTTCTGTTTTTTTTTGCCTTGAGGTTGTGCAAGAGTTTTCTTTCTGTCTTCACCGGTTATTACATGTGACTAGCCACATGTAATAGTTTTTCAATACATAAAATGAAATCTCTCAGTTCCCGAATTGAATTATTCACCATCCATTGTATCTCTAAATGAAGCACTTTAATTCCTCTTTTAAGAGCGGCCGTCCGTAAATATCGCCTGGAGGTGTGCAAAATGAAAAAAATGAAAATCCCCAAACTTTGTCAGAATATAGGTCTAGGTAAACTCTTTCTAGAAAAGTAACTTTCAGTTCGATCAGATTTTTATTTTACGCGAACAGCGACAAAGTCGGTTCGGTGGCTCTCGCATCGATTTTACGGGCTCCACACCACGCATTACTTAAATATTTCCAAAAACTTCAAAATGGAATTATCTACACCAGTTAATACCTAACTAAGAAAAGCACACATTCACCAATAGTTTCAATGTTAAATTGTTCAATTCGACCGTTAACTTAATATTTTTGAGATTTTTAATAATTTTACTTATTTTAACGATTTTCGCGAGTCAAAAAAATGGCAAAATCGAGAGGCCAAAATCATAACTTGGTACATGGCTTAGTGCCATATCAGTCAAATCCAGAGAAAGAGCAATGTTTCTTCCTCAAATAAATGCAATAAAATTTTTGGGCAATCGAAAATACGAAATTTTTGAGCGCCAAACAAAGGTGACACAAAAGGTCAAAACACGCCATTCTTGTAACGGCCTTCAAAAGCGTTAAGGTACTTGCACTGGTAAATTTTCATGTTTTTTGGGAAGCAAGATATTACAAAGTATTTAATAAAATGATACTGCAATAACACATGTTGTAGTTTATTCCTTGAAGAATATATATTTTGTAAAAAAAATGTTCAAGTTAAATATTAATTGAAATATTGGAAGAACCCCTGGGGTGTCAAAAGATACGTTTTCAGTTTTTATGGTCCTCCTATTATGCCAAAGCTATATTTTTCGGTGGAATATTGTTCAGATAACAAAGAGGAACAGTTCTGTGCTTGCCACAGACAATCCACTGATTTCCTCTGTTTTTATTTCACTTTGTTTAAACCTGTTAATATTTAACTCACAACTTGGAAAATACTCACTCAACAATATGTGCCAAGCACAGATTTCTGTGTCATACGACAACAACGCATATACCCAAGTTTCAAGAGAAAATTCTAAAAGGTTTTGGAGAAAAACAGGTTAAACCGATGCTGTGCATAGTCCAAAACATTATTTCTTTTGAAAATTGGCCTCTCGCAGAACAAAAAAGTCGTAATTTGGTCGAAATTTGCGTGCTCTGTCGGCTGGAACCATTTTGAGAGAGGAAATGACCCAAAAAGACTGGAATCTAGCAAATGTTACACATTTTAACCCACCCCCCCTAAAATATGTTTTGTTCGTTTATACGTTGTTAGGTGTTTTCCATTTCCGGTTTCTATTGTGCACGTTCTTGCGAGTCACACGCACTCATCGCAAATATGGCGTCGAGACCGAAGAAGAAGAAACTTTCATCTTCAGAAAAACGAAAAATGCAACAGGAGAAAGGAAAGAGTGGTGCAAAGAAGAGAGGTTTAGGTGTTGCTGGAAGATTAGATTTTGAGCTGCCGGCAAATTGGAGAACGGAAGAGGTTCCTTCGTCGTCTAAAACTTCTTTGCATTTGATTTCACCGGGGAAGTCACGATACCGTAGCCAAAGAAGTGCGAAGGCAGTGATCAAGGAAAGAGGATTGAATCTTTGTTTGAATGAAGCTTCCGAAGATTCTGAATCACAAGAATCACAGTCAGATTTCGAAGGCAGTCCGAAGAAAAGTGTAAGCAAAGTCAAATCTGGACAGCAGATTGAACATCGTCTGTTTGTTTGCCAATCTTCCCAATTTGAGAAGCTAATTGACGACATCAACAAAACTTCAAAGTGCTCAACACAGGATTGCAATGGTAAGTTTTTCTCACCTTTCTTTCGTTCTCGTGCATGAAACGGGGGATAAAGTTCGCTTTTCACGTGCACTCACAACACAAAGGTGTTTTAATTTACGGAATTTCATAATATTCCAACAAAAGAAAGAAACATTTTCAAATCTTCACCGTTGCTCACTACGGAAATATATATTTATTATTTGCATTAGCCACGATGAGAGGGTGTATTTATATGTTATATGAATGTTATATAATTTTGGAACTTGGCATATAAATTTATACAGAACGTGTTCCCTGTAGTTTAATTTTTGATTATCACAAAGCTGCTCAAAGGAATGGATTTTGATTTATGAAAGACATTATATCCATCAAAATAGTCAACTAGAATTTACTGTTATAATTTCCTGGTGGTGTGTGCATGAACCATAGCTTGTTATTATTGCTTACTTTATATTTTTATTCTCTAGGTATCTTGGTGCCTACGAAGGTTGAACAGACTGGATTAGGCGGGTCAATGAATGTGACCTTTAGCTGCAACAGCTGCATCTTCAGGAATATTTCCTTTCAAGCATCAGCTATGGTGGAAGGATCTAAACGGACAGTTGTTGGCTTGGCTCTTGCAGTTGCTTTCGTAATATCTGGGCATGGATTTGCTAAGTTTTCTAGAAGCCTTCAAGAGTTCCTGGGGATAAGCGTCATTTCAAAAAATCGGTACTATGAGGTCATAAAGCTTATTTATCCCCACATAACTGACATTCTTGACGAAATGTGCAACGATGCCAAAGAAGAAATGAAAAGCATGAGAAGTGATGACCTTGGCAGTTGGAAGAGAGCTGTTGTTACGTCTGATGGTGTGTGGCACACACGTGGTCATTTTAGTAAAAATGGCTCTTTTGTTGTCAAAAATTACATTTCTGGTGGCCTTCTGTGGTATGGGCATAAATGCATGAAGGGCGGCGATGACGTGATAGAGGAGGAATTGTATCAAGGGACTTCGAAATCAATGGAAGGTAGACTAGCCGATGATTGTTATAACCGGGCAAAGAAAGAGGGATGCAAGATAGAGGTAGTGTGGCAGGATGGGGATTCCAGTTCATCTAAGTCGGTTGAGAATGCCTTTGGGCCAGGCAAAGTTTTCAAGTGTGGTGGCCATGTGGGACGAGCACATGCCAACAATCTAAAGGACATGTCAAAACAAAAAGTCTTCGCGGCACAACAGATAGCAAATCACAAAGCCAAGTTCCCTGCAGTTGAAAGTGCAAAATGCGAATGCAAACGTCATAGCCAGACATGTGGGTGTCTTTCAGAAACATTTATTAAATCCGCTCGTATAAACCACTTCTGCTGCTTGCAACAGTGCTCGACACCTGAAGAATATGCCAGAAGAATGCGAGCCCTGGGAGAAAAACACAGCCAGAACATCCATCAATGGGAGGGTGGAGAATGTGGCTTCCACAACCTGACCTCCTGCTCATGTGGCAGTTGTGATGAAGACAACGACATTGAATGCAATGGAAAACCGTATTCAACTAAGAACATTCTAAAGTGCAAGTTTCACCATCTGGCATATCAAATAGAGTGCGAAAGAAGAGCAGGAGATGCTGCTTCCGTGATCCACCGAGAAATGGGACGTGGACACTCTAACCTATGTGAGGCCCACTTCACTGTCCTGCCACATTTTCGAGCAAAAGAACAAAATTTGTCAAGGTAGAGTGAATTATATTGGTTTTATTCAGTGACAGTGCCTGTGTGCAAATCATACTATTTACTCGTGAAATTATTATGATTGTCAATGAGCTGAATTTTGAATGAACAGCCCCCAAAAAAGAGGGAACCAGAGCAATTTACATTAAAAAGTCAACAAATAGACCAATTTCAATAATTAAAAATTCAGCGAAAACAATAGACACAACTATGAGGCTCTGGGGAATAAACCCAACAAACTCTATAGAGCCTCATGCCATAGTCTTTTGTTTGAAGCTGAATTTTAAAATATCTAAATTTGGCTTTATTACTTCAATGAAATCCTAACTTTGACAGTAGATTGTTTACTTCAATTTTATTCATTCAAGAGTGTACAATGTACATTGTCTGGATTGTTGATTTGAATAAAATTTTCATCAAGACTGGTTCACATTGCCTTTACAATACATGTATAAGGGAAAATAAGATATTAATAGGTACAAGTCTCACAATTGACAGATAATAAAATGATACAGACAAATATTTAATTATTATTACTTGTGGTTTTGTCTAGGTTGCACTATATCACTTCTACCAACTGTGGCCTTGTTCAAGGAAATATGAGTTGGTCGATCAAATCTAGAGGAGAGGCGTACCACTGGGTAACCGATCTGTACGAGCGCTTAAAGTTGCCTATTTTTCCAGCTGTGGTGGAAGCATTGGTAAAGCAAGTTCAAGAACACATCAATACCACAGCAAGACAGCAGTCTGATGAAGGCAAGAAAAAGAGAGTGCAGCAAAAGATTGCCAGAGCTGAGGACCAGGCTGAAAGAAAAAAGTGGGGGAAGAGGCAGGCAGTGCAACATTCATATGGTGCTGATGATAATGATGATGGAGCAGGGGAGATCGAAGATCCAGGTTTGATTGCAGATGCTCAGAGTCTTATGGCAGCCATTGGTGATGCGAATGAAGTCACTATTATTAGTGGTAATAAGTGTCGATGTGGTTCCACCCAGCACAAACGCACTTCACATAGTCTCTGTCCACTGAACCCGAAAAATGTTTCCGCTAATTAGAATGAAATATAGGAGGTTGATAGGGGGATGATTACAATAACGTGAATCCATGCTAGCCTTTGTACAGATATTTGTAATAATTTCAAATGTTGATTTGGAAAGTGTACTCAGTTATGCCAATTTCATGTAGTCACTCACAAAAATTATACTTTTTGAGTGCTTGATAAAAACAGTCTGGCATTGTGGGGATGTACTAGAGTTCTTTGAATGATTTGGTATTCATCAGCATCCATACATGGTGGCCCAATTGTAAGTGAATTGTAAGTGAACTCCAGATCAAGTTGTCCAGGTTCAAGCCCTGGTCTCTGGGTTGTTGTGTTTTTTTGGCAAAACACTTTTTTCTGTTTTATTGAATAAATCAGTATTTTTGGGGGTAGGAAATTTTTGGGGGTGTAAAATTTCAGGCTCATCTAATTTTTTTGGTTCGCAATGTGAGGCTCCGTCTGACCCCCCTGTTAAGTATTCTGAGAGTACCCCCCCCTGACCAAAGGCAATAATTATAACATTTCAAAATGCAATGGATGAATGAATTTTTGAAACAATATCATATTTAATTTACACAGAGGTATATGTATGAACTTGTTTATTTTTTTTGGTTGGAAATAGAACTACAATCAATTTGTTGTGCATATTTGTCAATTTATAGCTACAGTGTAATAACTAGATTTTTATCAGGTACAATGTTTAGTTATTTCTTCTTCTTTATGGTGAGCCATTGGGCTACACCAAGATCTGCGCTGTTATCAAACAGACATTCAAAAGTACAATAATATATAATTCAATAAGATACCTTTCTTTTTTGGATCACAAAATCAAGAGTCCAAAAAGATAATTTGTACATAATCTAACTTACAATAACAAAATAATTTTTATTTGTTTTTGCTATGGTTTTATAGAAACAATGTTGCTTTCCACTGGTATGTGTAGATAAACAGGAACCCTATATACAATATTTTTTCAGTTTTTTATAATTTTGTAAATATTAATAAAAATATAATTGTATAAATTTCATACATTTGATTTGATTACTGATCTTTTAGTATTATACAATTTGCCTTTCGTAAAAAAAAATAAAAATTGAAATTTGTTGCTGTTGAAAAATCTCTATTTCTTTTTCTGCGAAGATTTCTTTCCTGCAGGCCACTTGGCAGCAGCAAGGTCACCTATGGTAACACGATAGACCTGCAAGAGAATGAAAAAAAATTCTCAACACCAATCTCATATCAGTTTAAAAATCAAGGACAATCTATAAATCCTTGTTTGTTTAGTGTTAGCAACCCACTTCAATGTAAAATTACTCTAGCAAATTTCAAAGCACCTAATGTCACCTTTGTGAACATATTCAAAAGCAAGTGAGGTAGACTCATCGACTTACAACAAAATTCAAATTATCCTGTGAAATACCATGTCAACATATACACGAGCAAATTATTAGCCACTGGAATGTTGAATGTTTTTCTTACCCTAACACCTGAAGGATCTGGCCTATCAATCAAATTTCCTTCCACAATTCTCCTGACAACCTCCTTCAGGCTTTCAGGGAAAACGTAAGTCGGGCTCCTTGACTGTCCAGGCCTTGCACCTAATGTCTGTTTGCTTCCGTACTGAAATGAATGACAACACAAAAACTAAGTACTAAAAGGAGGACGAGAAAACGAAAAACGTATGACAATGAGATGGATTTCCCTAGATTGCAATGTCTTTCCAAATGATAAATATTTCAAGGTAAGTTATCTACCCTGTGAACTAAGCTTTCTATCTTTCGAGTCCTATAGCATTTATCAAGTCTTTTGCCTTTGATTATTAAACGGGCGACCAATCCAAAACGAAATGCTCAGACTCCACAGATGGAGACGTCTTTTCGCAGGGAAACAAAATAAATCTAGCGGCGGAAATGCGGTATGAAGATAAAAGGCTTTGAAGCTCAGATCGATGGCTAGGGCTGAGACAATTGCTCACAGCGAACTCTCGACAAAACAGAAATAGTTCGTTCAAAAGAACAGTAACATTGAACCTACCCAAAGTAAACAGAATAGGCGTTTGTAGATTCGACTTCTTGCCTGATCCGGCGTCTCCCCTTCGTTTATTTTTTGCTGTCGCAATAGTGCCATCAAACCAGGCGGCGCAGATCCATAACTAAACGACATACAAAACACAACATTGTATGATGGCCGTAGGAAAAATAAAATATCTCAAAAAATACGAGTTTACTTACCCATTACGAGAAAATTCGGCATTAAAAGCCTCAAGAGCAAGCTCAAGCGTGGTGCTATTTACCGCCATTGCAGGACACAGCGGAAAAACCGCCACGCATGCGCTCTGAAAATCTTGACCGTTACAAATTCAAAATGGCGGACGACAAATCGTATTTTGCTACGTAATTAGGGACCAGTTTGCAACCGTTTACATGAGCTGGAGACTGTGCCTTCACGCCGAATTTCAAGTTCAATTCTTTGACGTTTGTGAGTTCGTTTCTTTCAGTAATTCGACTTGGTTTTCCAAACATTTTGGCCTTTGCTTTACGGACCGTAACGACAGCTGTATATGATGATAGCTGCCCCAATCGTCCGTGGTTTTTTCCATTTATTAAGGTCATTCATAAATGATTAAGGCCAGGACTTCGGTTGTCGAAAGTTTGTGAATTTTCAAAGAAAATATCAAATATGACTTTTTTTTCGTTCTAATGACTTTTTGTAAATGCCTTTGAAAGATGGAAACCTAAATACATGCGAAGGAGTCTCACTGGCTTCGAATTTCGTCTTCATCTTCACGCTTACCTTCCCGACGAGCAGTCTTACGAACGGTAAGCAGATCATCTTGTTTATCTGGGCTGTTGTCTATGCCTTTTCTTGTGTTATGAGATTTTCTCATCAATGTAAACAGCTTGTTTCTTATAAGCGTTATTTTCAAAGTAATGTATTTAAACATAACTTGGATGAATAAACATTTTTTGAGTTCAAGATCTTTCTTGTTGTTGTTCTTGTTCGTCCATCTTATCTAGTTGTGTCGCGAACGCGGCGACGATTTCCCGCCTTTTTCGTCGGGACGCACCCAATACGATGTCAATATCAATTAGGCTGGTGACTTGACAGCAAACCGGCTAAACTGCAACAAAAACATGGCAGTTGTGTTGACGTTTTTTTAAGAAAATGTTTTGTGCTAAAGCACCCAGAGTTTTACGGAGCAAGGAAAATGTTTTGGCAAGTCCTCAAAATATAGATTGTTGGGGGAAAATTTCCTGTTTGACTAAAATAGTCTTTAAACTGTGGATTTCAAGAACGTGTGAGCCTCTGTGTGCGGCATTACGAAGAGGAAAAACAAAAACACCTAAGTGTCTGCTGTTTCCCGACACGCTCCTGCAATGACAAGTGCTCTGGCAAACTTACCGCTTGTCCACAGCGTCTTATTACAGTGTTCGAGGGATTGTTCAGTGGGGGCAAGATGCCGTCGGGCAGAATTTGTCAAACCCATTTAATGCAGGCCGACAAAGATGCTCGTATCATTGAAAACAAAAATTATATTTCTCCCAGAAAGGTGAGCCACTCTGCACATTTGTTTTTTTATTATTACTATTTTGCAAGAGAGCAAAAGTCGAAAAAATATTTTTTTTTGTAATAGCGTCGACATTCAAACAGTCCAAGGGAAGACACCGGAGATGTGAAGGTCTCGCCAAGGGATCCCCCAAAATGGTGTGAACTAATTAAGCAGCTCGAGAGGCTGGAGCATGAGAATGAACGCTTAAAGGAAAGGTCCAAAAAGTTAGGTATTGAAAACTCAAACCTGAAGGACCAAATTAAAGGTGTGTTGAATTTTAATGGGTTTGTAAAAATTATTAAAAGTTTAAATGGGTTTCCATAACATTTAAAGGGTTTTTCAAGCCAGCTTTTTCATGAAACATTTTGTTTCAGTTGAGACCCACTTAATTGTACTGTTGATAAATTCAAATGCACCTCACAACTACTTTAAATGCTACAATTTGACCGGTCATCTGAAGAAGTCTAAATATAGTCTATAGCTATTTTTAGCAAGGATAACATTAACATTTGCAGATATGGAACAACAAAACAAGGACAAACAGAAACATCTTGAAGAGGCAAAGGCTGAGATTGACAGTCTTTTAGAGAAAGTCAGAGGTACCAGAATATAACATGATTGCCTTCAGTCGAATTCACACTGTGAACTATGTATTTTTACCCAAGGCATAAAAAGCCTAAATGCTGTACTAGTACAAACTGACAGAGATTTTTAACAACATACAGATCTTAAGGAAAGCAGACCTCATGATTGGATTTTGACTGAATCAACCTGTTTTTTTTATAACATTTTACTTCGCTAATATTCCCCCTAAGCTCACAGGGAAATTTTTCTACACAGGTTTTAAGGGGGAAAGATACTGTTATTTCAACTAAATAAATAATAATATTTTGAAATGAAAATAAACATGGAGAGAGCAATTACTTTAATTACACCCTGTAGATTCTGTAAATAAAATTAACAATAACTTTTAGGTCAATCATCATTCAGTGAGTCAGTGCACAGTTTCCACAAGGCACTGACACATCATTACACAATGGGTGGCAAACATCTGTACAACCCCACTGACATGGAAGAGTTTTGTGAAAGTCACGCTCCGGATTTATTCAAGCAAGTGTACACAGCAATTGTCAATGACTCAAAGGAAGCACCTTCAGTAAAAAGGTTGGAGCTGCAAAAAATAAGGACTGTTGCTATTCTACACAGTCTGTGTTTTTATCGCAATCAGGTATTTTCCTAGCAATAAAATATTTCAATATTGACTTCGTGAACTGGTGATATAGTAAAGTGGTTTTGTTTGTATGTTCAAATTTTCGTAAGGTTCTCTTGTAAGGCAATATAACTATATAACTGCTGTAGATTTGTACTCTTTAGTGGTTTTAATCCACAAATTATCATAACAGTAGGAGAGGCCAACATTGCAAATGACCACTCATTGTTGTTTTAACTGTAAGAATCTACAACTGGTACTTTTCCCAAGAAGAATGTAATTTTTAAATGAACCACATTTTTTTACTAGAAAATTTGCCCCATTCAAAAAGCAAATGGTCTAAACCTGAAGATGAGTGGTGCAAGCTACAGTGCATTGATGTCTGGAATGATCCTTGGCTACAGTTGCCACCCAAAAACTGTAAGGAATCATGAAAAGGCATTAGCAGAAGCAAACAAAAAGGAAGTTTCAAAGAGAATAATGGAAGCCACAGCTGTAAGGAAGATAATTAAGTTTAATTTTTTTTTTGTGCCAGAATAAAACTTACATGTAGGCTGACTCCAGCAAATCTTGCTTAGCTCCACCATTAGCATATTTATGCCAGTTCCCCAACTCATCATAGCATTGACAATGAGGATAATGGCTTACTGAAATTTTCTTTACAGTATCTTTAAATTTTTGGTTAGTCTTCTCAAAAAAAAAACATGAAGGTAAAAAATGGACAGGTTTTAGAAAAATTCCTCCCATACACAGTCAAACATATATTAAACCATCCAACTTAGCCAAAGTACTTGTAGATGTAGTGATATTCCTTATTGTACATACAGCTGCTAGCCATTTTGACTTTGCACAGAATACTGCTGAAGTTTAACACTACATGTTTTCTTCCACGTGCTGGATGTGAAACTTCAGTTCTACCAGGTCCAAAAATAAAAAATGACCTAACAGTTCAAGGAGACAATGATATACATTCACAAATTACTTGGCTTTCATTCCTTTTTTAGAAAAAGCAGTTTATGCTCCTCATTGAGGATGATATTCATTTCATTCATACAATCGGCCAGCCTACAACCAGTACCACGAGTACTGCTTGGCACATGTGCACAGGCTTACTGGATGTGCAAGACCAAATTCCAGCAGTGCCAAAACCTCAGAACACCAGCAAGCTTCATCGCACTGTTCCAGTAACCATGAAGAATGGCACAGTAAGACAGTGTAGGGGTGGCATTGATGTAACATCCATACTGCAACACTTTTCTAAGGCTTTAAATCAGTTCTTTTCTTCAAGCTATTTAAGTTCCTTGCCAGTGGGACACAGAACTTTGGACATGACAAATGCACAGCAAAGTTGTGAAAACCTGAGGTAAAAAACAGAAAAAAAGCAAGAAAACCAACTCTTATAAATTTGTCTCTCAAAATAATTTTATGTTTAATAATTACTCTGAGTTGGCTTCAGATAGGCAAAGTGCGCGAAACAGAGAAAACATCTACACTGCCTTCAGATTCCATCACAATTTCGTCAGGCTAATAAAATTCAGAAAAGAAATATCTTTCAGAACTCATAGAAGATATGTGTTTTGTTCAATTTCCTGCTTTTTTAACAAGGTTTCTTTGAACAAAAGTCACTCACTAAGTTGCTAGGTTTTGTAAACAAAAACCGTGGTGGGAAAAATCTGTAATGCCTGTGGGCAATCAGAGTGTGCATACTATTGCAGCCATATAAAAATGCTTAATAAATCAACACATTAAAGAATAAGAGACTGATAAGCATTTCATTAAATAAATAAAATAAATAAGTACATCAATCCCTCTTTTCAGAGTGTATTCAGATGAAGACAGACAGGAGTTAGAACTCCTGAGGACAACGTGGCTCATTGATGAGTTTGAACAAACCCTCAAAAGTGTCCACAACTACCGAGAGGCACTCACACACCTTCTAAGGGAGGCTCCCACACTAGAGGAGTACTTGCAGAAGTTTGTTGTCGTATTGAGTGGCGACTTCCCCACCTGGAAATATAACAAGATTATTGCAGAGGTTTGTTACATGTCAATATACTGTAATTCTGGGCTTAAAATTGGTACATGTAGTTGCATGATTATTTGCCAGCTGTCTGACATCCTGTATCATGCAGCAGAAAACAAAGACCTGGTGGAAAACATCAAGCTGTTTCTACATGCATTCACCGAAAAGAAGGTTGAAATATTTCATTCCGTTTTAAGAAGGTTTGTTAAAACATGACAATTACTTGTATAATTACATTTACAAACAAATTTAAAGCCATAGAGGATAATAAACATTCAGTGGTAGGCCCTTTACCAATTTCATTCAAATCATATATCACTGTATCATACAAATGCCATCATTCAAATCTTATTTATTGTAATAAACATTTTTGTAGAGATTATTTTACCTTTTGTTAATTTCCTAGAAATGTTCCTGTATGGGCAGTTCCTGCTGAGATCCAAACAATGGCACATGCTTTGAGTGGCAGGAGGTTCAATGATGACTTTTTGGAGTGGTTTCTTCCCGAATATGCAAGAGGCCGAGGTACCAAGCATATGGCTGAACTGGTTTTTGCTGCTGCAGAATTCTTCATTGAATTGTTTTGTGAAGTCTGGGCCACACAGGGTCAGACTAACAAGATTCCTAGAGGAAGGAAGAAATTTCAGGTTAGTAACTACATGTTTACTGGCTCCTAGAGTCTTTAGGTTTACTCTACCTGCCCATTCAGTGTACATGATACTTAAATAAAAGTAATTCACAACACATTCAGCGAATGGCATTCACTTAGGGAAATATGCAGGGCCAAAAAGCTAACATAATATCTAGACAACTTATTTTTTTTTGTTTTGTTTTTGTTTTGAAGTCATATTATTTACCTGCGCTTGACGCAACAATGGATCAACGGTGCCTTCCCCTGGGCTATTTGTTTCTGGGAAAAGAGCCGGATCCCATGCTAGCATGTGACCTTAGCACATGCCCAGTCAGCGATGACTACAATCACACAGTTGTACGTCTCACATGTGGCCACACATTCCACAAAGGATGTTTGTTGCAGGAGTCTGAACATGATGTTGAACACAACTATGCAATGGATCACACAGTGAAATGTCCTGTTTGTTATGGACCATTGCAGAAACACATGCAAGAACTTGCGACCACGTTAAACCGGTAAGATACAGTGCTGTATACATGTAATATAATTGACCTATTATTTGATGTATAAATGTATTATTGACATATTGATGCACATGTACTTTCCTAAGAAAAGTGCCATCAGGAATCAAAGTACTATTAATTTAAATTGGACAAAAATCGAGTGCCAGAATAATTTAAATTCTATTGCGTTTTTTGACATCCTTTTAAGGCTAAAATTATTTAGCAAAGATGTAAGTAACTATCCGTGATAACCCCAACAACAATTTCTTATCAGAGCCAGAGAAAATGAATTTCGAAGCTCACAAGCTATAGGCACAATCTCATGTGATTTTTTAAAATCGTCTATAAAGCGATTCAGTGGAACTTCGAAATTTGTTTTCGATGTTTGGTGTTGTTAGAGAAGATTTCTTTTGATAATACGTCACACAAAAGTTTGCAATAAGGTGTAAATAATTTTGGTTCGTACTTTTGTCTACTAAATACTCAAAGTCCTGGCGGATTCCACCTTAAATATTTATTACCAACCTCCATCCGATTGTTTGAAGTTCTATTTCAAACAGAAACGATGACTGACAACAATAACTGCGTAAAATCGTTTCAAAAAATGTACCTACCTGTGACAATTCGATGTCTTGTTGATTTCCAAACTTAGATATCTGGCAGGAGGCGCGGACGATGTTAGAAATGATGATGATGAAGACGACGATGAAGACACCACCAAAGATGAAACAGATGATGAAGAAGACTTCAGTGACGACAACATCGATGACAAAACGTACAAGGAACAAGTCGAAAAAATTCAGCAACAGGCGGTCGCGCGTTTCTCGTCCTTAACCAGGATAAACAGGAAAGATGAACCATCCGCCTAAGAACTTTCCTCGTATCTAAATCTCGCAACTGTCCCATTTGTCAATGGCCGGAGGATGAAATGTGGAAGGTGAACAGTTCCACACAAAACCACCAAAAACACGGAGGGCAACAGCCTTCCTTCGCGTTCGTTCCACTGCATACGATGGCTAAAAACTGTTATTTCATGAATGGGGTTAGTTTCTAGAGAAACTGTGGTGCTGCGTCGGTGGGGGGATGAAACACGAGAATTTAGTTTTATCGACTGAGTCGATAAGGTAAATTGACCACCGTAAAAAGATTCAAATAGCTGACGTTTCGAGCGCTAGCCCTTCGTCGGAGCGAATCAAGGAATTGTGGGTAGTGTGTGGTTTTATATAGTAAGCGGTGGAGCTACGCTATTGGTGGAAATTTGGTGACGTGAAAAACAAATGTAGATTAGTTGAATGAAAAGCGTTCGTTGATTCCGTGGGGTTTGAGAGTGCCGATTTGAAAGATGATTTTTTGTTCTAGGTTTTTACGGCTTTCTGTGTTACCCTGGTGTAGGGAAAGGCCGCAGATTGTCATGTGTTGTTTAGAATGGTTAGTAAGATTAAAATGGCGCGCGACTGGTTTGGATGCGTCTTTGTCATTTTTTTCAACGTCTCGGAGATGTTCACGAAAACGGTCGCCCAGTCTTCTCCCTGTTTCGCCAATGTATATCTTTTTGCAAAAAGTACATGTTATGCAGTAGATAACATTTACGGAGGTGCATGTAAAACGATCAGTGATTTTAATAGATCGTTTGGGTCCTGTTATTTTGTCCGCGTTGTGAATGAAAGGACAAGTGTTACATCGTGTGCGTGTGCATTTGAAAGTTCCCGGTACATCGTCAGATTTCAGTGCGCTCGTAACTAGAAAGTTGCCAATGTTTTTGTCACGTTTGAATGAAATTAGTGGGGGTTGTGAAAAAATTCTGCCTGTTTCGGGGTCGTTTTGGAGTAATTTGAAATTTTTTAAAATGATGCTTTTGACTGTGTTGTTGTGTGGGTGGAAAGTGAGGGTGAATGGAATTCTCTCGTTCTCATCCTTCTGTGGCGTTTGTAGTGCTGATTGTCTGTCGATCTGTTGTGCACGTTGTTGGCCCGTATTAACAACAGAGTCAGGGTACCCACGTTTCTTGAAAAACTGGCACATTTCTTCTGATTTGTTGGAAAAGCTCAGAAACACTGCTCCGCTTAGCCGAATTAGTTTTGACACTTAACTGTTTTTCATTTTCCCAAAACTACTACAAACAAGTAAATGGAGTCGCCATGGGCACCAAAATGGGACCAAGCTACGCTAACCTTTTTGTAGGCCACATCGAAGACAAATTTTTTAATCAGTACCACGGAACCAAACCCGAACTCTACGGCCGCTACATCGATGATTGCATTGGCGCTACCTCTTCCAGTAAAGAGGAACTTAATCAATTCATAACTTCTGTCAATACTTTTCATCCCGCTCTAAAATATACCTGGGAAATTTCCGAAACCTCAGTCGCTTTTCTTGACATTAATATTTCAATCAACGGTAACAGTTTATCCACAAGTGTGCACTACAAACCTACAGATTCCCACAGTTATCTGTTACATTCATCCTCACATCCATCGCACGTTAAAAACGCCATTCCGTATTCTCAATTTCTCAGACTTCGACGTCTATGTAGTGATGACTCTGATTTTTCCAACAAATCAGAAGAAATGTGCCAGTTTTTCAAGAAACGTGGGTACCCTGACTCTGTTGTTAATACGGGCCAACAACGTGCACAACAGATCGACAGACAATCAGCACTACAAACGCCACAGAAGGAAGAGAACGAGAGAATTCCATTCACCCTCACTTTCCACCCACACAACAACACAGTCAAAAGCATCATTTTAAAAAATTTCAAATTACTCCAAAACGACCCCGAAACAGGCAGAATTTTTTCACAACCCCCACTAATTTCATTCAAACGTGACAAAAACATTGGCAACTTTCTAGTTACGAGCGCACTGAAATCTGACGATGTACCGGGAACTTTCAAATGCACACGCACACGATGTAACACTTGTCCTTTCATTCACAACGCGGACAAAATAACAGGACCCAAACGATCTATTAAAATCACTGATCGTTTTACATGCACCTCCGTAAATGTTATCTACTGCATAACATGTACTTTTTGCAAAAAGATATACATTGGCGAAACAGGGAGAAGACTGGGCGACCGTTTTCGTGAACATCTCCGAGACGTTGAAAAAAATGACAAAGACGCATCCAAACCAGTCGCGCGCCATTTTAATCTTACTAACCATTCTAAACAACACATGACAATCTGCGGCCTTTCCCTACACCAGGGTAACACAGAAAGCCGTAAAAACCTAGAACAAAAAATCATCTTTCAAATCGGCACTCTCAAACCCCACGGAATCAACGAACGCTTTTCATTCAACTAATCTACATTTGTTTTTCACGTCACCAAATTTCCACCAATAGCGTAGCTCCACCGCTTACTATATAAAACCACACACTACCCACAATTCCTTGATTCGCTCCGACGAAGGGCTAGCGCTCGAAACGTCAGCTATTTGAATCTTTTTACGGTGGTCAATTTACCTTATCGACTCAGTCGATAAAACTAAATTCTCGTGTTATTTCATGAGCCATTTAAAATGAAAACGCCAGTGATAAATCCATTAGTTTTAGTCAAAACCTAAGAAAGATTGAAGGTAACTTGAAATATTCCCGAGATCAAATATTATTGTGTTTTCTCTATTCTCGAACCGCGTGGTCATCCGCCATTTTGAACTCAGTTAACGATTCGCGCAGGCGCATTACTTGGTAATTACGTCATAACAATCAGCCAATCAGCGGTTTTTCCGCCTTGTCCCATTGCAGTGATCTCGTGGTAATTTCTCGTGTCCTCGTGTGCCAATAGTACTGACCGCTGGCTAATATCGCGGGCACGTAGCAACCGCTGCAATCCTTTCGGTCCCGACCCGGTCCCCCAAAGATATTTTTGCACGAAAATTCCTATATTTTAACCCCGGATTCTAGCCCTACCTTATAAGATATCAAGAAACTAATTTCAGATATTAAAATCACTAGTAAAGGTAGGTTTAGTGCCCAATTTTCACTTAGTTCTGAGGACCTCAAAATTTGCCAGTGCAAGTACCTTAAATCGACAATAAGCTCGTTTAAAATATATAACAGCCCAACATTCCCCAAAAATCACTAATGTCGCTAATATTAGTTTGCTTTTGAGTAACTGTGTCTTTTTTGGGAGTTGCACTAATCGTCGCGGGTCGCGGGTTTCAAGTCGCGGGTCGCGGGTTTCAAGTCGCGGGTTCTCAAAGTCGCGGGTTTCAAATGTAAAAGTGTGCTATGGCTGCGGTGCTGCGTTTAAACACGAGAACCGGGTGTCACCTTATAATGTAGTTGTTAGGCATCGTGACCGTAGATTTATGCGGCGTGACCAAACAGGACAGCCTGTGTTTTCTGTAGACTTTCAGAACACATATTACCATTTGGATTACTCGCACATCAGGCGCAAAAACCCGTGTTTCGATGGAAACGTTTTAGTTTCTAATGAAGAATATCAGTCCCTTGACACTGCACAAAGTGCCGTCATTACATCTAGTAATTTACGTGTCATCTTAGCGATGCAGTAATGTATAACACGTGCATGCATTGCCTGCTAGTCAGTAGGTGGTGTTAAAGAAAATTTGGTTTATGTCAGTCTGACAGTTACAGACGGCCATTTCACAAGACTACCCTCCTTATTTGGTCTTTTTGGCAGAGTATTTATCGTCTGGAGAATCGTAACCACTGTCCGCCATCTTGGATTTGGGGATTTTTTATTATCGTTGTTTTATTATCGTTGTTTTTTATTATCGTTGTTATTATTAGGCATCGTTTCCATGTTTTATCTGAATCGGTACATTAAGCTGTTTAAGTATATGTATACGTATACGTTTTCTGCCGTGCAGTTTACCTGGTTATTGTTACACTAGAAGCCATCTAAAATTATAGCTAATTATACAAGAATAACCAAGAGTACATTAATAAGGAATTGTGGAGTCTCCATGGTAATCTTATGAAACTACTTTATCTGCTGAAAGTCCGTATATAAAATTTAGGTACGACCTAAAGGCGGAGCATCCGTCATGTGGACCCGTTCCAGTGCAGCAGAACCGTTTCTCGATCATTTTATTTTTTTACCGGGTACCCTGTGGTTAATTTTTGGAGATAAAGTGTTGCTATGTCACCGTGTGTGTTTATCTCCCCACTTGGCTCCTTGACAACTTCAACATAGTCTGGTCACCTAATCGATGACGTAATCGATGACCTCATACCACGTGACTACGAAACAAAAACCAAAAAAAACAAGCAAGAATCCGTCAAAACGCGGCCGAGATATTGGCGACTGAAAACATAGTTTTCTCTAACAAATCACTGTATTTTGCTGTATTTTGGGCTCAGTTCAATTTGAAATCGGAGGAACAAAAACAAAAGGGCTGAGGTTCGCTGAAATGGCAAAAAAGTTCCACAAGGGTGAATGTATTCGTTCTTTAAAGCGCAATTCATAGCCTAATAGTAGCCGGGAAAAGAAATAAATAAGAAATAAAAAATAAAACCCCGCGACTTGAAACCCGCGACCCGCGACTTGAAACCCGCGACCCGCGACCCGCGACGATTAGTGCAACTCTTTTTTGGCGTTTATTTTGTTTGGAATCAATCGTAAGCGTTAATTTTGCGACAGATAAAGTCCAAGTTGTATTTACTATTTTCTGCAAACGGCCGACAAACCGGTCTCGACATCATCAACATTAGATTTATACTTTCAAAATACGATAACTCCTGCTACAATAAACCACAATTATGCCATTTCTTATTGATATTCCGACACAAGTATCACTGATTCTACTCAGATACGTACCAAATTTTCAGCGAAAAACATACAAACTGTCTTCCCATGGTATGCTTGCAACTGTTCCGAAAGAAAAGATTGCGTGACCTAAAGCGCCAAGCGCGCCGCAAAACAGGAAATGCATGCAGTGAAACAGGAAACTCGCTCCTATGTGATTATTACTCTCCCTTTCATAAATTTTATCTTTCTGTTTTGATGGGTTGAGATGTCCTAAAAACGAATAAGCGGGTTCTTTCTTCTTGAACGATTATTGAAACAAATTGGTGCAACTGCGACATCCATCCCCAACAACAACCCCCCACCCCCTCCCCTAACGTGTAGCTGATGACGAGGGCCATAACCTGGACTGCGAGCAGTCTCTCTTTCCCAGCTTAGTCCGTCGAGCGAGAAACGAAAAAACATTTGCGAGCGGATAATGGTCACGCAAAACAGGGCGCGAGGCAGGCGAGCGCCTGCCTCGCCCCCAGTTTCGCGTGACCATTATCCGCTGCTAATGTTGTTTCTCGCTAATGTTGTTTATGTTGCTAATGTTGTTTCTCGCTCGACGGACTAAGCTGGAAAAGAGAGACTGTTCGTAGTCTAGCCATAACCGCTTGAGCGAGATGCAGAAAATTTGACAACGCACATCCAAGTTTTTCTTCTTTCAAATCATATTCCGGCAAATATTTTGAAGAAGGGAGGAAATTGGACCGCATGCGTGGATGAATAAATGTTGCTAAAGAGGATAATATTGTGTTTGTGGTGGTGGTTGTGGTTGTGGTGAGGGGAGGGGAAGGGGGAGGGGGATGTCGGTTTTCTATGTTATGAGTTCCATACATGCGAAATTCGATGATTAAGTACAAGACCATGATTTTACAAGACCTTCGAGTAACTTCACATAAGGTGCTTTCAGGACCCCATCATGGGCTCCTGGTGCCGTTACTTTTCAGTGAAAGATCATCAATTTTTAGATCATAGTAACCGCATATATATTAAGCCGCAACATGGCGATGCTGAGCCTGTTCAGTTTACTTGTTGCATACATATCGCATATATTGTATGAATCACGCGTGATTGGATAAACAAGCTTGTGTTCTTGGATGATGCGGGCACGAGCAGTAGAGTACGCAGCTTGTTCTGCCACAGCTTGAGAATCACACCCAACAGCATCTTCCGCTGTTTCGACAATGGCTGTGCACTGGCCCCTTCCCACCTCTGCTTTGTCCAGAAGGGTGTGCTTTTTCTCCGGGGGAGGGACTCCCATATAAAAATGACGGGGGTACTCGTCGGAAATTTCGAGAACAACACATGTCATATTCTGTCATGTTTTTCGGCTCAATACCCTAAAAGGTACCGTGATAATTCTAACGGTGGTCATTTTAGATTTTAACACCCTAAGTGGTACCAATCTACAAATTTTGACCCCTAAAAGGTACGAAGAGCAACCCCCGTTATTTTTGTTTGGGAGCCCCCTGGGGCTTTTCCTCCACGAACTTGCATTTCCCATAGTGCATGTGTCGTTCAAGATTACGGTGGCGCTGAAAGGTTCTAACGTATCCTTCGACTGGGCAAGGGAAAAGCCGGATCTCGTGGTCAGCGGTCGTATCACTTTCCTCTTCTTCTACTGCGTGTTCCTCTGTTTTTTGGACAGACGACCGCCCACTGTCAAATGAGACGTCCTGAAAATCTTCTTGCGAAATTGGACTATCAGCGAAGACTGGTTCTTTCGGTAAGCCAATTTGGAATAAATTGGAAAGGAAAATAAAAATTTTGCCTCCACAACTCAACCGGACACACAAGAATGATGATATCTGGGCGCGCGAGCCAGCCAAGCCACCGTGCCATTTATTTAACTTCAACATATGTACAGATATCAACTGTGATTAAAGGAAGAACAAATGCACCAAAGCCGGACACGAATACCCCTAAAAACCAGCAGGTGGAGAAAACGAGGAACGTGTGCCCCCGACCAAGGCAGTGGTGCCACCCTTGGGGTTTTAGGGTATCCTAATTTAAAAACGTGCTTTCCACTAATAAATAGAGGTCACCATACGAAGTATCTAGACACTTGAGAAGCGTAAAACCTAGTCTTCACAATATGATATGAATAGAAAACTAAACGTCACCCATACACGGCGAAGGCTGACCGTAGATTGTCTCACCCTCCTAACGGGTACAAATTACGAACTCTAATCCCATAACTCGCTGCGCACCTGCTACCCTCCCCCAGACCTCTGATACGTGTCGGCAAAATGGTAATTTATGCTAATTTAGGATCATCGCAAATTACATGATGCGACCAGGTTATTTACGTTTCTATTTATGTTTCTATTTTCCCTAGGATAAAAGATTCCAGTGAACTATGTTGGTACATCCGCAGCATAAAAATAAATTAGTATGGGTTTACCCAGGCTATAAGGTCTTTTGACACTTAAATAAAGTTTCTATCTATCTATCTATCTAGCATGTTTAATATTTCTCATATACAGGCTTTCATGCCTTTTGATATTTAAAGTCCTTTATTACACGGACGTCGTTGCATTGTTTTGACCACGCGCAAGGAAAAACACTTCCGCACCAACGCGATTTTTATCAGTACTTGGATGAACGCAACATCCCCACCTAGCTTGTGTATATCTAACGTAAATCCTCTTTTAAGCCCCGCTCCCTCTCTAATAATAAGCCCCCCTTTTTTGCAACACAATCATGCAAGCCCCACCCTTTCTCCTTTTTCTTTCACAACCAGGAAACACTGTATTATCGGTACATTTTTGCATTACTAATCCAGCCGGGAATGAATTCGCACGGTACCAGGGAGCATTGGGGAAAATATTACCAGTATTTGTACTTGTACATGGAAATCTCGGTGACGGCGTTATACGTACTTTTTTACTTTTTTATGCACTTATGGGAGCCTATTGAAATTTATGTATTACAAAAAAAAAAAGAGTGGTGAACTGCTTGCGTTTTGCTAAATTATTAAGCCTCTCTAGCTTTCTCTCTCTTTCTCTCGTCCCCGTCCTCTAACACGCTTGAAATAAATAAGCTCCTACGGACGTTGTAGAGGATTTACGGTGTCTGGTAATTAAATACGTTTCTTCGCTAAAGATGTCGTATGCCGGTTATGAAGCCTCCGAACAAGAATTTCGCCGGCTATCTATAATTTTAAGGGTCCTAATTTTCGGCTTTGAGGCTGGTTCTATTAATCGATGTGGCCATTACACATGCACAGGACACCACACAAACAGGGGATGGTTAGCCTGTGGTTTGAGTCGCACACCCATGTACCACTTTAACAGAGAACTATAAGATTCATTTTTATTTTAAATAAAACCATACCAACCTTAATTTGGACGCTTAATGTATTCTAATAATTCAACTATCCCCACCTCCCCTCTCCTCTGTATCACTGTCCCGTCCTTCGATGCCTTCGTTATGGGGGATGGATGTCGCAGTTGTACCAAATTGTTGCAATAATCGTTCACGAAAAAAAAAAACCTCTTATTCGTTTTGTGGGACTTTTAAACCAATCAAGACAGAAAGATGACATTTATATTTTATATCAAAGTAATATTCTTTATATATGAGCGAGCTTCCTGTTGCACTGCATGCATTTCAGCTTTGCGGCGCTTGTCACGCAATCTTTTCTTTCGGAACAGTTGCAAGCACGCCATGGGAAGACAGTTTGTATGTTTTTCGCTCACAATTTGGTACGCACCTAAGTAGAATCAGTGATACTTGTGTCGAAATATAAATAAGAAATGGCATAATTATGTAGTTTAATGCAGCAGGAGTTATCGTCTTTTGAAAGTATAAATCTAATGTTGATGATGTCGAGACCGGTCAGGTCGGCCGTTTGCAGTAAACACAACTTGAACTTTGTCTGTCGCAAAATTAACGCTTACGATTGATTCCAAACAAACTAAACGCCAAAAAAGACACAATTGCTCAAAAGCAAACTGATTTTAGCGATATTAGTATTTTTTTTGGGAATGTTGGGCTGTTATATATTTTAAACGAGCTTATTGTCGATTTAACGCTTTTGAAGGCCGTTACAAGAATGGCGTGTTTTGACCTTTTGTGTCACCTTTGTTTGGCGCTCAAAAATTTCGTATTTTCGATTGCCCAAAAATTTTATTGCATTTATTTGAGGAAGAAACATTGCTCTTTCTCTGGGTATGACTGATATGGCACTAAGCCATGTACCAAGTTATGATTTTGGCCTCTCGATTTTGCCATTTTTTTGACTCGCGAAAATCGTTAAAATAAGTAAAATTATTAAAAATCTCAAAAATATTAAGTTAACGGTCGAATTGAACAATTTAACATTGAAACTATTGGTGAATGTGTGCTTTTCTTAGTTAGGTATTAACTGGTGTAGATAATTCCATTTTGAATTTTTTGGAAATATTTAAGTAATGCGTGGTGTGAAACCCGTAAAATCGATGCGAGAGCCGCCGAACCAACTTTGTCGCCGTTCGCGTAAAATAAAAATCTGATCGAACTGAAAATTATTTTTCTAGAAAGAGATTACCTAGACCTATATTCTGACAAAGTTTGGGGATTTTCGTTTTTTTCATTTTGCACACCTCCAGGCGATATTTACGGACGGCCGCTCTTAAGTCCCCATAAAGCCATTTTGGTTTTAAACTTTAATATGACAAAACACTTAAAAAATGAACTTAATCTCAAGGTATTCATTTATTTTCCTTTTAAGGTACTCAATCACCTCCAGTCAATGCATCTGCAAACATTTAGCACATCAACTAATGCTGGTAACAATGACGAAAAGTCTCAAGTGCTGAAGAAACTGGTGACCTGCTGTTCATGCATTAATGAAACCACAAAATGTCAAACTACCAATAATCTCTGAAAACATGTTCAGAGCTGACGAATTCTTTTCAATTTGTGAAGCACAAACATGGAAACAATTTCCAGTTGTTGTCATTTAGCAATTGTAACAATTTTAATCATGTACATCGTACAGTTCGAATTGTGCTTCTTGTATTAACACTTCATAGTAACGCTGTAAGGAATCAGAAAAACAGCTATCCGGACAACAATGGACTGATTATCAATTGTAACTTGCAAGATGTACAAATATTGAATTGCACACAAGTAAAACAAACTCAGATGTAATTTTAATCTCTTAAATAATTTGAAAATGAAAATGTTAACTGTTCTTGACAGGTGTGTGACATATATTAAGCCTGATCAGC
Organism: Dendrophyllia cribrosa; assembly: GCA_024195265.1. NCBI lineage: Eukaryota > Metazoa > Cnidaria > Anthozoa > Scleractinia > Dendrophylliidae > Dendrophyllia > Dendrophyllia cribrosa. The sequence goes on from JAJLRJ010000013.1 coordinate 28,789,072, forward strand.
GCAGAATTATACCAACCAAGTATGAAAAAATAAATTCCAATCCATATTTGTCACAAATATGAAGGAAAAACGATGAGTTATTTTGATTTTGCACACGCGTTTGTGCAACATGGTTTAAATAAAATGTGCAATTACCAATGCAGCAACCACAATTGTGTAATATATCTTCACATGCATTATCACGAGTGTCGGTGGCAGCCAGGACCAGGAGCCCAGTAATGACCATTACGCTCCGCGCGCCTCTGTTGTTGTTATTTATTTCACGGGATCGAGACTTACATTGTTTTTATCACGCAATGCATAATGGTCACTACTGGGTCTTCAACAGGAAGTTCTGATATAAAAAGGGCTTAGCCTGGGGCCTGACCTGGCCATTCACACCTTCGGTTTTCAATCAAGCACAACAGAATCAACAACTGACAACCTACGTTATTCCTACGACCATAAGGACAAAATTGAAAATGTTTGGTAAAAAAGTCATTTTACCAATGTAAGTTCTATTATAAGTCCTTGGCTACTTCTGGTATTACATTATTTGCTGGGGCAATATTCTAGTTTAATGAGCATTTTTAAGCAAAATTCATTTATAGGACGCTCTGGTCAACAGCATGCACCGACTGAAAGTCGCCGAAATTTGCATTTCACACCGACCCTTTTCTAGTGGAACTTCGCATTCAAATCCAATGATTCACTGATTTTATCAGAGCACCCCAGACCAATTGATTTAACGCCAAGTTGAAACTCGTCGTCGCTTCTGTACGCATTGCGTACCTATTTTTTCTCAAACGTCCTTGCAACTTTCAGAAATCCCAAGTTTCAGATTAAATCTTCAATCTGGAAGTGAAAAGTTTTGTTTCTAATAGCTAACAATTTAATTTTTACCATATAACAATATTGTTGTCGACGTATTGATCTTTTGAAATGCCATTTTTCTAACAGCATTGTTTTTTGTATCGTATCTTTCTAGATGCACCTGAGTTCACCAAGCAACCGTCAAATATCGTGAAAATAGAAAAAGAAAATGTTGTCTTTAACTGTACAGTAGATGGAAACCCTCAACCCAGCGTTGAATGGACAAAAGATAATGTGGTTCTAAACATAACAGCAGATCCAAAGCTAAACACAACTTCATCAGGAAACACTCACAGTTTGACAATACAGAATGTTCACCGATCAGATGAAGGACAATACAGATGTGTGGCTAACAACAGTGTTAATTCCACCACTTCAGAGGCAGGGACCCTAACAGTACACTGTAAGTAGTTTAGGCCCAGTCAATACACTAACGTTGGTACTTGTTCTTAAAAGGGTTTTAAATCCATATTTTCAAAATGTTTTCGGCCGTCCACTCCCATGCACTTTCATTCATTTTTGTCGCAACCACAAGAAAACGATATAAAGACTACTCTGTTATAATTTAGGCTCGTCTAAACATACGTAACCTGTGATCTGGCCCAATTTGAGGTACCAAGCAAAACGAAAAAAGAGCCTGATAGCAGCCTTATTTTGGCTCGAATTTACACAACAAAAACATCTTATCTTTTGATGAAAAGAACTTTCTTAGTTTCATGAGTAAGTTTGTTAAAAAGATGCGAATCCATGGATTAAATCATTACTTATAGCCTGTAACTTTATTTTCCACGACCGCCATTGTAGTTCAGTTGTTATAACTCCACTCCGCAGAGCCAGATTTTGTCCAGGGAAGTAGCTAGCATCAGGCGAACCGAGGCACTTGCCTCGATAAAAACAAAATCTGGAAATTTAGTACAAGCATTGGATCTTTCTTTTAAAAGGCTATATGTAAAATAAATGGAAGGAGTGTTTTTCTTTTCTGTTATTGCCCTCTAAGAATTTTCGTCTGGCTACCGCTCTGTTGCTTTTTCGTATTCCGGCCAAACTAACACTTAGGGTTTGTATATAACTCAGGAAGAAACTTGAAGGCTGAGATTAACATTTTGGAAATGTCAAAAACAAAGAAACTAATTGTTAACAGGCAGATGTTAAACTGTGAATAAACAGTTGGTAATGCTTAAAAACAAGAAAATTAAAGCTTCCAATCAACTTTAAAGTTACGGAGTCCCTTTAAATTGAATATTTTCTCAATATTTGTTTTTGGGGGTCATAAATTCAAAGGTTTCAGAATGAGGTCCTTCATGCAAAAAAAATATTAAAAAGAGTGAAAATTGACGGAGAAATGACGGTATGACGTTTTGTCCGGAGGTTTGTTTATGACGAGCGATATATTTTTTAAGTGCTGATTTCTCAAAGCAAATTTTTGGCCTTTAAGGGACACTTTAAAGAGCTACAACTCAAAGGAAATTTGTTATATGAGAAATCGCAGACATTTTTTTTAGAGCTGCGCGTCCGGACTCAAATGTTATAACCATGTTTCACAGAATTATAAACAGTGCTACAGCAAAGTTCTGCTCAACAGCTTTCATTCATTCTGGAACTTCAAAGGTAAAGCTACGTTACAGTAATGGCTCCAATCTTGCGTCTGGGCGTGGCTAAAGGCTCTGTAATAGCCAACAATTTAAATTTTAAGGATGAAAATTATCGTTGTGAACGTATTGATGGAGTGAATTGTAATTTTTGTAACAGCATTGTTTTTTGTATTTGTATCCATCCAGATGCACCTGTGTTCACCAAGCAACCGTCAAATATCGTGAAAATGGAAGAAGAAAATGTTGTCTTTAACTGTACAGTAGATGGAAACCCTCAACCCAGCGTTGAATGGACAAAAGATAATGTGGTTCTAAACATAACAGCAGATCCAAAGCTAAACACAACTTCATCAGGAAACACTCACAGTTTGACAATACAGAATGTTCACCGATCAGATGAAGGACAATACAGATGTGTGGCTAACAACAGTGTTAATTCCACCACTTCAGAGGCAGAGACCCTAACAGTACACTGTAAGTAGTTTAGGCCCAGTCAATACACTAACGTTGGTACTTGTTCTTAAAAGGGTTTTAAAATCCATATTTTCAAAATGTTTTCGGCCGTCCACTCCCATGCACTTTCATTCATTTTTGTCGCAACCACAAGAAAACGATATAAAGACTACATTTTGTCTCCACTCCACAACAAACATAACACAACGCGTTATGACAAATAAGTTTATTTTGGGAGTGCCTGGCGTAACCAACCCGAACCATTATCCTACTAAATACAAATATTCTCATACAGAATAAGTACAATTTACGTAGACTAGAGTTTAGATAAACCGTCATCACCTATTTACAGATTTACATGCCCACTAAGCTACGCGACAAAATGAAAAACCCCACAGGGAAATTAGAAACTCTACTATCGCAAGCCATTCTTGTCCTGCACCATCTACTATCGCAAGCCATTCTTGTCCTGCATCATCTGCATCATCATCATCATCATCATCATCATCATCATCATCATCTGCATCATCTGCAAGTAGTAAGGCTGTAAGGAATCAGAAAAACAGCTATCCTGACAACAATGGACTGATTATCAATTGTAACTTGCAAAATGTACAAATATTGAATTGCACACAAGTAAAACAAACTCAGATGTATTTTTAATCTCTTAAATAATTTGAAAATGAAAATGTTAACTGTTCTTGACAGGTGTGTGACATATATTAAGCCTGATCAGCGCAGAATTATACCAACCAAGTATGAAAAAATAAATTCCAATCCATATTTGTCACAAATATGAAGGAAAAACGATGAGTTATTTTGATTTTGCACACGCGTTTGTGCAACATGGTTTAAATAAAATGTGCAATTACCAATGCAGCAACCACAATTGTGTAATATATCTTCACATGCATTATCACGAGTGTCGGTGGCAGCCAGGACCAGGAGCCCAGTAATGACCATTACGCTCCGCGCGCCTCTGTTGTTGTTATTTATTTCACGGGATCGAGACTTACATTGTTTTTATCACGCAATGCATAATGGTCACTACTGGGTCTTCAACAGGAAGTTCTGATATAAAAAGGGCTTAGCCTGGGGCCTGACCTGGCCATTCACACCTTCGGTTTTCAATCAAGCACAACAGAATCAACAACTGACAACCTACGTTATTCCTACGACCATAAGGACAAAATTGAAAATGTTTGGTAAAAAAGTCATTTACCAATGTAAGTTCTATTATAAGTCCTTGGCTACTTCTGGTATTACATTATTTGCTGGGGCAATATTCTAGTTTAATGAGCATTTTTAAGCAAAATTCATTTATAGGACGCTCTGGTCAACAGCATGCACCGACTGAAAGTCGCCGAAATTTGCATTTCACACCGACCCTTTTCTAGTGGAACTTCGCATTCAAATCGAGTGATTCACTGATTTTATCAGAGCACCCCAGACCAATTGATTTAACGCCAAGTTGAAACTCGTCGTCGCTTCTGTACGCATTGCGTACCTATTTTTTTCTCAAACGTCCTTGCAACTTTCAGAAATCCCAAATTTCAGATTAAATCTTCAATCTGGAAGTGAAAAGTTTTGTTTCTAATAGCTAACAATTTAATTTTTACCATATAACAATATTGTTGTCGACGTATTGATCTTTTGAAATGCCATTTTTCTAACAGCATTGTTTTTTGTATCGTATCTTTCTAGATGCACCTGAGTTCACCAAGCAACCGTCAAATATCGTGAAAATGGAAGAAGAAAATGTTGTCTTTAACTGTACAGTAGATGGAAACCCTCAACCCAGCGTTGAATGGACAAAAGATAATGTGGTTCTAAACATAACAGCAGATCCAAAGCTAAGCACAACTTCATCAGGAAACACTCACAGTTTGACAATACAGAATGTTCACCGATCAGATGAAGGACAATACAGATGTGTGGCTAACAACAGTGTTAATTCCACCACTTCAGAGGCAGAGACCCTAACAGTACACTGTAAGTAGTTTAGGCCCAGTCAATACACTAACGTTGGTACTTGTTCTTAAAAGGGTTTTAAATCCATATTTTCAAAATGTTTTCAGCCGTCCACTCCCATGCACTTTCATTCATTTTTGTCGCAACCACAAGAAAACGATATAAAGACTACATTTTGTCTCCACTCCACAACAAACATAACACAACGCGTTATGACAAATAAGTTTATTTTGGGAGGGCCTGGCGTAACCAACCCGAACCATATAGACTGTCAAAGTATTGGGCGAAGGCATGGGCTTGAACTGTGACCTCGGGAGATTCAGTATCACTCACAGCCCGAGAAACTTAGAAACCGCAAGCCTTTGACCTAGATCATCGTCCACGTAAGTATCCTTTGCTTGCACAGACTTCCAACGCCCGTGCCGTTGAAAAACTCTGTCAGGGACCCCATTGTTGGCTGCCATAGCGGCCTCTCCCGAACGCAGAGATTGCAATCCGAACTTAGATGGGTCAGCTCCAATGCTTTTTAAGTCACGTCGGAAAGCTTCGCGAATGGTGCTATAGTTGATAGGTTTATCGGGAGAAACTAGTTTAGAACAAGCCTTCCCTCTAGAATTGGGCCTGAAAAGCAGCTCCCCTGAATCGGGGGAAATTTGAAATGTGGTAAGATACCTTCTGAGCAGTTTGACAGGACATGCGGGACTGGACAGCTCAGAATAATTAATGATAACTTCGTCACCCCTACGAAGCTGGTCGTTCTTACTTTTTTGGACTTTGATAACTATAAAACCCTCGTTAAAGAAAATATCATTCCTGCGTATTCTAGAAACATCGTCAAACCTAAAGAAGCCAGCAAAGGACAAAACATACATAGTGACATTGCGTAAATCAACAGGGTTGTCAAGGTTAGACTTGTCAATAATGTCAGGAATCAAACTGGCCGAAATAGGTTCTTTACGGTTGGCGATGCTGGTGCCAAGAATTCTCTTGGACGCAGATCTAACTGCCTCGACTATCGGGTTATCCGTAGGGGAGGGGATTCCAGCCATACCATGGGCCCATTTTAGACCATAAAAGGCGGAATCTATTACACTGGAAGAATGCGATTCCTCAATAGGGTGTTGCAAATATAAAGCAACGTGAAAAGGGCTAGCAGGGAAAACAGCCCCATTAAGCTTACTGACAGCGAACTCCTTCCACTTGCGAAACGCACGGTGGTACAATAAAGTTGTACTGTCAGCCTTGGAGGAGAGGACTGTCGTCTGTAATCGGTCAGCCAGCCCCGTGATTGAATCGTCAGTCGGTACGTCCTGGACACGCCAGAAACCAGCGCGGAATACGTCTGAAAAATAAACAGCAAACAAGGCAAAACCGGTGAGGCGCGGTCAATATGAAATATCTATTAATAAATACCTAAAGGAACCGAAAGGAGAGTGCGCAGAACGAGTCGAAAAATGGAACCCTTTAATAGCAAATATGGTGAAAATATACAAAACAGGCAAACAATAGCCTGAGTGACTAGTCATACAACTGCATTGGGATGACAACCAACGAACCGAACGCAGGCCGCTCCTAAATACAAGAATTACACTTTCCATAAGGCTTAGTGCAAAACCCCGCGATAGATTTGGGAGGTCTAGGGCGGCGAAAGTCGACTCGAAGAGCGACAACCTCGAAATCTAAGGATCTGGAACCGAAAAGGGTATTGCGGGCTTTCCCCTTAACAAACAACTCCTGAAACTTAGGCAAATAGACCCAGTCAGTAACAAAATTGTTCCAGTGAACTCCGTCTCTTGTGCAAGCATTCCAGAAAAAGGATGACTGCCATACGGGAAGAACTATGGTTCCCCTGCCTTGACAAAGTTCCATGTGCTTTAAAACTCTAATAATAAGACAAACTGGGGGGCAAACCCAATTGCAATCATTTCCCCAATGTTGGCAAAAGGCGTCAACTGCTTCCAGCCGGGTTGAAAGAACCGAGAATTGAATCTTGGTAACTTGGCGTTGTAACTACAGGCGAATCTATCAACAGTGTGCGGACCCCAGAGATTATCGATCCCCTGAAAGATAACATCGTTAATAGCATAATCGTCGAAATCGGTTAGTTTGCTAAGAAAATCAGCTTGGACATTAAGATCCCTGGGGATCCATTTAATATCAAGAGATATGCGAAACTTGAGGCAAATTTGAAACGCTTGAAGAGCTAACTCCTGCAAATGCAATTTCCTGCTGCCGTGAAGGAGAATAGATGGAACATTCTGGTTATCGGAATACCAGATGACCTTGGAATCGGAAAAATGACTTGAAAAAGCCTCCAAGGCTAGACAAACAGCTTTAAGTTCTCGCCAGGTCGAGCTTTGGGCACTTTCTGCTGGCGACTAATTCTGATGAAATACCAAGTCAGAGCCAGGCTCAACAAATGCGGCACAGGCAGAATCAGAAGCATCGGAGAAACTAACTTTGACCGGAAGTGACTGCGCTCCCCAATAAGTTTTGCCATTAAGGGACTCAAGATTGTCCTTCCAAAAGACAATTTCTGAAATAGAATCTGCCGACAGTGAAACTTCACTTTCCCAGGAAACTGCTGAGTTCACTACTGAGAAAAGGGACCTGGTCATAATGCGGGCAATCGAACCGACGCAACTCGAAAGAGAAATAATCTGGCCGGCTAAACTGGCAACGCTTTTAACGTGGATTCTGTGAGGAGACGGCAGAGCAGATAAGTCCGCGAGGCTGGAATTTAGTTTGGAGATACGTTCGTCGGTAGCTTTGACAGAACCGTCAATGGTATTAAGAACAACTCCTAACCAAGTGATGATTTGAACGGGCTCCCAAACAGACTTTTCCTCGTTGGGGACGAAACCTGACTTCAACAGATCGGAATGAACGGCTAAACTGTTAATTTTGGCGGAAACAAAATCTGCTCCTCCTCCCAGACCATCGTCAAGGAAGATAGCAATAGGTATACCCTGACTCCTCCAGGATTTTTGAAGCGGTTTGAGAATCTTGGTAAAGATAAAAGGAGCGGATGAGAGGCCAAACGGAAGAACACAAAATTGAAAATATCTGAAAATACCGGTGCCAAAATCCCAGGAGAATGAAAGGAATTTACGGTGATCGGGAAAAATTTCGATATGATGATGTCCAGATTTCAGATCGAATTTGAATAAATTAAAGCCACGGACAAATATTTGAGTGGCCACACTCAAGTCCTCACACTTGAACTTTTGCTTGTAAATAAAGGCGTTCACGTGCCTGAGATCGAGAATTAACCTTTGTTTGCCCGAACTGCGGGTGGAAACAGAAAGAGGATTGACAATGGTAGACACGCAAAAAATCTCTTCAACAAGGTCCAAATTGAGTAGGTCATTAACAGCTCGGGACACAAAAAGACTGTTAGCACGTGCTGAAGCATTGTTAGCTTTAGAAAAAGGCGTAGGCAACTGGAAAAAAGGAATTTTGTAGCCTTGACTAATGACATTCAAAATAAACTGAGAAACTTCCAAGGAACGCCAAAAATCGATGCATAATTAATGTATGGGGTTGTACGGAAATCTTGCCGAGTTGAACTATCAACAGTACAGCATGAATCTGTGAAGGTGTCCAAAACTAACGGCGTTAGACAACAAGAATCATCGAGATCTTGCTTACTATTGAGCTCCGCTTCTGAAACTAAATCACTGGAATCAAAATGGGAAATAACTACACCTAATTTGTAATGTTGCTCGTCAAGTCATTTTGAAGCTGTAAAAGCTTGCTTGGCCATCGCTGGGCAAGAGGAGCGCCAATGCCCAAGCTTTCCACACGCGAAACAGGTGCCTGTATTTGGTCGACGGGGAGGAAAAGCAGGAACGCCTGAGTGAAAAGGCTGAAATTGACTCTGCGTGTTTGAAGACGGAAGCAGCGCGTGGACAGGCGAAGGTTTCTTGTTTGCGTTCATAAAAGCAGTCTTCTTCTCCTTGCGATTCGACGAGACCGCCGAGCGAGCACGCCTTTCGGCGCTGTAGATACGCTTTTCGTCGTCCGATCCATCGGCCAGGTCGTGCTGTTTGTATTCTTCTACCGTACTCCAACCAAACTCTGACTTATCGGCCAGAAGGATGTGTTTCTGGCGTTCGGCGAGCAGTTTCTCACCTTCTTCGAGGTCGGACTTGACTTTGTCAAGCTGGGACTTCTCAGCAGCAGACTTGGCGCTGTAAATAGTTTCAGCTAGTTTTGAGTTAAATTTGTGCTGGTCTTCGTTGGCTTTTCTTTTGAACTTGTGTGGCTCGTTAAATTTAAGTTTCTTGATCTCTCTCATCTGTAACTCGGTAGAATCTTCATTGGCGCGTTTTATTTGGCCGACAGTGTCCTTAAGAAGATCTTTGAAGGAAGCCATAAGCTTATCGTTGTTAGCCTTTATAAGGTCGGACACTTCATCTTTGCTGACCGACATCATGCGCGTACAAACGAAGGCGAAAGTTGAAAGGCGAAAAAATTAAGCGAGACTAACGAAGGTTGGTTATGAAGACCTAGATGGCCACCGCGTGCTATACTCTACCTTATATACCCCTATATGACTACCTATAATGCACTGGCCTGGACCCAGGCCCTGTTGTACCTCGTGCCGACAAAATATTTATTTCAGCCTTCTTCGCAAACTCATTCATCAGAAATAATATTCTGTTTTAATTTAGGCTCGTCTACACATACGTAACCTGTGATCTGGCCCAATTTTAGGTACCAAGCAAAACGAAAAAGGAGTCTGATAGCAGCCTTATTTTGGCTCGAATTTACACAACAAAACCATCTTATCTTTTGATGAAAAGAACTTTCTTAGTTTCATGAGTAAGTTTGTTAAAAAGATACGAATCCATGGATTAAATCATTACTTATAGCCTGTAACTTTATTTTCCACGACCGCCATTGTAGTTCAGTTGTTACATTGTATAACTCCACTCCGCAGAGCCAGATTTTGTCCAGGGAAGTAGCTAGCATCAGGCGAACCGAGGCACTTGCCTCGATAAAAACAAAATCTGGGAATTTAGTACAAGCATTGGATCTTTCTTTTAAAAGGCTATGTGTAAAAAAAATGGAAGGAGTGTTTTTTTTTTTCTGTTATTGCCCCCTAAGAATTTTCGTCTGGCTACCGCTCTGTTGCTTTTTCGTATTCCGGCCAAACTAACACTTAGGGTTTGTATATAACTCAGGAAGAAACTTGAAGGCTGAGATTAACATTTGGAAATGTCAAAAACAAAGAAACTAATTGTTAACAGGCAGATGTTAAACTGTGAATAAACAGTTGGTAATGCTTGAAAACAAGAAAATTAAAGCTTCCAATCGACTTTAAAGTTACGGAGTCCCTTTAGATTGAATATTTTCTCAATATTTGTTTTTGGGGGTCATAAATTCAAAGGTTTCAGAATGAGGTCCTTCATGCAAAAAAAAAATATTAAAAAGAGTGAAAATTGACGGAGAAATGACGGTATGACGTTTTGTCCGGAAGTTTGTTTATGACGAGCGATATATTTTTTAAGTGCTGTTTTCTCAAAGCAAATTTTTGGCCTTTAAAGGCCGGCACACACTAGGGGACATGTTGCGGGGACATGAAGCGGGTACAAGCCCCTTCGTGTGTACAGCATAGGCGCATGTTGCAGGGACAGTACGAAAGCTGGTGTACACAAAGCGGATTGAGGTATAAAAATCACATAAATCACTACTACTGAAGGCTCATGGGATATTGAATGGCGCGTTTATATTGGTTCATTTCTATTTTGTAGCGGGAACAGTTGCAAGAGCAGTGCACACGATGCGACATCGAAATGGGGGTCATTTTGTCCCCGCTTTATGACGCAGGAATTCAAACCAGCTGAATTTCATGCATTATGTTGCAGGGACAAAATTGTGTCCCCGCAACAGAACTCTTTCGCAAAAACGGCGATGTCACACGAGGAAAACTGTCGCTGCAACATGTCCCCGCTTCATGTCCCCGCAACATGTCCCCTAGTGTGTGCCGGCCTTTAAGGGAAACTTTAAAGAGCTACAACTCAAAGGAAATTTGTTATATGAGAAATCACAGCAATTTTTTTTAGAGCTTCGCGTCCGGACTCAAATGTTATAACCATTTTTCACAGAATTATAAACAGTGCTACAGCAAAGTTCTGCTCAACAGCTTTTATTCATTCTGGAACTTCAAAGGTAAAACTACGTTACAATAATGGCTCCAATCTTGCGTCTGGGCGTGGCTAAAGGTTCTGTAATAGCCAACAATTTAAATTTTAAGGATGAAAATTATCGTTGTGAACGTATTGATGGAGTGAATTGTAATTTTTGTAATAGCATTGTTTTTTTTGCATTTGTATCCATCCAGATGCACCTGAGTTCACCAAGCAACCGGTAAATATCGTGAAAATAGAAAAAGAAAATGTTGTCTTTAACTGTACAGTAGATGGAAACCCTCAAACCAGCGTTGAATGGACAAAAGATAATGTGGTTCTAAACATAACAGCAGATCCAAAGCTAAGCACAACTTCATCAGGAAACACTCACAGTTTGACAATACAGAATGTTCACCGATCAGATGAAGGACAATACAGATGTGTGGCTAGCAACAGTGTTAATTCCACCACTTCAGAGGCAGGGACCCTAACAGTACACTGTAAGTAGTTTAGGCCCAGTCAATACACTTACGTTGGTATTTCTCCTTACTTGTAAACGGGTTTTAAAACCATATCTTCAAAATGTTTTCGGCCGTCCACTCCTATGCGCTTACATTAATTTTTTGTCGTATCCACAAGAAAACGTTAGTAAAGACTACATTGTGTTAGGCTCGTCTACGCGTACGTATTCTGTGATCGCAATTTTAGGTACCAAGCAAAACGGAAACAGCCTGATAGCAGGCTTATTTTGGCTCCAATTTACACAACGGGAACGTCTTATCCTTTGATGAAAAGCCTTTCTTAGTTTTATCAGTAAGATAGTTTGTTAAAAAGATACGAATCCATGGATTAACTCATTAGTTATAGCCTGTAACTTTATTTTCCACGACCGCCAGTGTAGTTCAATTGTTAGAACTTCACTCCGCAGAGCCAGATTTTGTTCAGGGAAGTAGCCAGCATCAGGGGAACCGAGGCACTTCCCTTGGTAAAAATGAAATTTGAAAATTTAGTGCAAGCAGTGGATCTTTCTTTTGAAAGGCTATGTGTAAGAAAAAATGAAAGTGTTTTTTTATTTTTCTGTTATTGCCCCGTTAAGGTTACAGTGTACCTTCGGGGGTGTCTCCAGTATAACAGCTCTAGCGTCTTAAGATTACACTTAATATACCTAAACCCAGATATCAAATTAAAGCTTATAGAGCTGGCTATCTTAATATGGAAACCATTTGGTAATAAAATGAATTGTCGAATTTTTTACGACGTCTAAATTCGAACGTCCGAATCAGCTTTAAAACGCTATAACTCAAAGCGATTATTGTATTTTGCTAATTTGATTTGTTCTCGGATTTCCGGACACGAAGCGCTAAAAAAACGTGTCGGCGATTTCCCATATTCAATTGCAGTGAAAAGTGACAGAATATTTTCGAAAAAGGAGAAAAAAAGTTGGAGTGATCGCACGGAAATGGCTCTCGACGAAAATGTTTTCGGAAATAATAAATTCGCCGACACGTTTTTGTTGATTATATGTTAGCCTAGCTTGTGTCCAAATTTGAGGAAAATCGAACAAATTCCCTTTGAGTTGTAGCTCTTTAAAGTGTCCCCTACAAGCGAAAAATTAACTTTGAGAAAACAGCGTTTAGAAAAACATATCGCTTCATAAACAAACTCCGCCCACAAAAGTTATACCGTCATTTCTCCGTCAATTTTCACTATTTTTCGATAATTTTTTTTTGGATGAAAGTTCATTCTGTAAACTTTATTTTGACGCCAAAAAAAAAATTCAATAAATTTTCGATCTGAAGGTACACTGTAACTTTAAGAACGCTATAGAACGCTCTTCCTACTAGCCTCCGCAGCATCAAATGCATTTCTACTTTTAAGTCACATTTAAAAACTCATCTTTTTAACTTACATATATATAACTATTATAGCGCGAAAGCGCGCGTGATATCGCCTAATACTTAGCCGACGAGGCCGTAGGCCGAGTCGGCTAAAATTAGGCGATATCACGCAAGCTTGAGCGCTATAATAGTTTTATAATTCAACACATTGATAACAAAGCACAGTTTGAAGAGAAAATATCGCCGACAAGCCTTTTATTTTAAAAAAGCTTACATGCTCCTGATATGTTTTAACGCGCGAAACTTGCAACATCACACAATTCATGAATGAAAGTGGCGCCTTTGTCAATATTGCGCAAACTTGAACATTATAACTGTTTTATAATTCAACACATTGATAACAAATCACATGCAGTTTCGAGAAAAAATTCATTGAGATATACAACCTTTCATTAAGTAAAAAGGCTAACAACAATATTTTACCTCGCACCATTTCTTAAACAACAAACAGCGAATGCCGAAACCTTTGCCAAGCTAAAATTAATTTAGCGTACACAATCAGTTGAGAGTTTCTACGAAGAGCTTTCGTCTACTCAAAGAACGGGACAGAGTAGTGAGTACAAGAATTAAAACACAGTAAAATGGCATAGAATGTCTTAGTTACAAGTGTTTCGTATCTTAAAAAGTTCAATTCAGAATCAAAACAAACTGAACAAACACACGGCTACGAACCTAAACACAGCGGCGAAAAGTCGGAAAGAACTGCACCGTGGACAGTATGTCTTACAAAAATTCACAGCTAAAGGATACAAGAAACGGTTACAACATCGTACCTGTAGTTGATTTGGCGTTTTATTCCCTTCCATCAGCACCAAATTTTCAAACATCGAAGTACAAGCTGAGTCGATCAATGTTGTTTACAAACTTTATGGTTTTTTAGCTCCTACAGCCGTAATGACGAGATCAGAAACTTTTCTGAGAAAGCATCAAGTCTATATCATATTCCAAAGGTGATAACCAAAGGAATTTTACGAAAATTGTGCTCCTTCATTCACTCCTTGTTGAGCGGTTAAACTATGAACCAGTTTTCATTCAGCTACGCCAAGAAACACTGCGACCGCGACAACGCGAAAATTTCGCGCCTTTTTTGTCCAATCATGTTAACAATGTTTTTTCTCTTTTCTTTTCTTCTCTTTTTTTCTTTCTTTTCCTATTTTAACTAATAGTTCACTCACTTTTTCGCCCAAAAACACGAAATTGCAGGCAGCAGTCATTTTCACTTTCCTTCAAAATGCGAAATTTACCGCCATCGCTGGTTATACGTCATGTAGACATAACATATATCGATAACATTTTGACCATATTTGGGCAGTGTATCAATGTGTTGAATTATAAATATATATATATGTTATGTAATTATTATTTTCGTATTGTATTGTATATATTTAATACTTAAATAGATTAGTTTATTTATCGTTGTAATGCGCCTTTGATCATTACAGGGTGTCTCTTGGTGTTGCGGAAGCCATTGTTGGTTAGCTTTTGTGTTGTGGTGTGGGTATTGTTCAGTGTCTTTTGAATCTTTTGTTTCACGTCATTTGGTGATCACACCATCCGCAACACCAAGAAACTACCTCATTACATATTAAAAAGCGCACTATAAATTAATAAATTATTATTACTATAAGAATTTTCGTCTGGCTACCGCCCTGTTGCTTTTTCGTATTCCTGCCAAACTAACACTTAGGGTTTGTATGTAATTCAGGAAGAAACTTGAGGCTCAGATTAACAATTTGGCCATGTCAAAAACAAAGAAACTAATGGTTAACAGGTAGTTGTTAAACTGTAAATAAACGGTTCCTTGGTAATGCTTCAAAACAAGAAAATTAAAGTTTCCGATCAACTTTAAAGTTAAGGTGTCCCTTCAGTTTGAACATTTTCTCAATATTTGCTTTTGGTGGTCATAAAATCAAAGGATTCAGAATGAGGTCCTTCATGCAAAAAATTATGTAAAAAGTGCTAAAAATTGACGGAGAAATGACGGTATGACGTTTTGTCCGGAAGTTTGTTTATGACGGGCGATATATTTTTTTAAGCGCTGTTTTCTCGAAGCAAATTTTTGGCCTTAAGGAGACACTTTAAAGAGCTACAACTCAAATGAAATTTGTGATATGGGAAATCGCAGACAATTTTTTAGAGCTTCGCGTCCGGACTGAAATGTTATAACCATCTATAAACAGTTCTGTAGTATTTGATCAGGACACAAAATGAGCGCAGCACAATTTGGCTGCCCACAGCCACGCACACAATAAAACTTTAATGAATAATGAAGCCTCAAATACTCCGCATACTAATTTACAACATGAATATGCTAATATGCAACACCACTTTCCCGCCAAAGAAGTAAACAAAATACAAACAAAAAAACAACTTAGAAAATAAGTAAACAGTGATAGGAAAAGTACGACATTGTTCTCTGTCCTTATTTTTGTCTAATACAAGTCTGTTTTTTTTTTTTGCAAATCATCTTTACGACCGGCTTCCTTATTCTACTCGAGCGTCTCAGAGTTAGGAGTGGCGATGACGTTATTTCTGGTGCGTTTCCTATTTGTGCTTCTCCAGGAACAGGCAAGCTTGCTGTTTCGGGTGCAGGCGCGAGAGACGGCACAGGTTCAGTTTAATTACTCTCAGGAATCAGTTGTGAGGTACAACTTGACTGTGACTCAAAATTACTTCCGGGAACCACTTGCACGCAAACATAAGGCTCAGACACGCTTTCTGTTGGCTTAAAGGAATTTCCCGGATCGGTTGAGGCCTCCTCATTATCAAGTGCTGTAATGAGATGATCTGCGTGAGCGTGCCTTGTCAAATTGCCCACTTGAACCAGATACCACCGACTTCCACATACCTTCGTGACAACACCTGGAACCCACTATACTAACTCCGGCTTGAACCCTCTGACAGCACTGCGAACTCGAACAGGATCATTCACCTTGAATACTTTCTCAACCTTTGACTTGTCATGGTACTGCTTTTGTTTCATCTGTTTGCTCTCAACAGCTTGTGCCAGATTTGGTTTCAGCAAAGTTAATCTGGTTGGCAGTTGTCTCTTCAACTTAAGTTCAGCTGGAGTTCGCCCGGTCACACTGTGGGGTGTAGATCGGTACTTGATCAGAAAATTGGCCAGTCTGTGCTTCATTGACATGTCTCTAGTTCCCTGCGGTACTTGATTCTCCAAGGCTTCCTTCACTACACGGACTGATTTCTCCGCTGCGCCATTTGAAGCCGGGTGGTATGGGGTACCAACGTATGCTTGACACCGTTCTGACTCATGAACTTAGCAAATGCATCTGACGTAAACTGTGGACCGTTATCGGACACCAATTGTTCCGGTAAGCCATCCTCAGCCAAGATGAGTCTTAATTCATCAATGGTTTGCTCAGTTGTGGTGGAGGTAATATGCTTTACGTCTATCCATTTCGAATGACTGTCAACGAGCACAGGGAAGCAATCTTTCCCCTTCTAGCAGAAGTTAACGTGAACTCTCTGAAAGGGTCTTCTTGGCCATTTCCAGGGATGCAAAGGCATTTTGGGTGGCAAACTTCTCACATTCTGACACACTGTACAGCTCTTGACCACTAATTCGATTTCTCCGTCCAGTCCAGGCCACCACATGAAACTTCGAGCAATGGCTTTCATACTACACACGCCCGGATGTTCTCGGTGCAACTCCTTCAGCAAGTGACTTCTAAACCTTATAGGAACAATCACTCGAATTCCCCAGAGGACACATCCTTGCTCACAGGACAGTTCATGCCTTCTATTATGGAATGGTTTCAACTCCACATCATCACACAACTCAGGCCATCCATTTAAAGTATTCTCATACACCTTGCATAAACATGGATCCTTTAGTGTCTCCTGTGCAATGTCCGCGGCCAAAACTGGGAAATCTTAACGAACAGCTCCAATTGTGTAGATTTCACCCTCCATGCCCTCACTTGAGTTCTGATAAGGCAATCTCGATAAAGCGTCAGCGTTGGAATGTTCCTCCGACCTGCGATATTCGAGGTCATAATCATATGCCGATAGCACCAGTGCCCATTTTGCATACGTGCTGCTGCTAAGGTTGGAACTTCAGATCTGGGACCCAAGATTGCTTGCAAGGGCTTGTGATCGGTCACGAGGGTGAATTTGAGCGCATACAGAAATTGATGGAATCTCTTCACCCAAAATGTCCGCGGCCAAAACTGGGAAATCTTGACGAACAGCTCCAATTGTGTAGATTTCACCCTCCATGCCCTCACTTGAGTTTTGATGAGGCAATCTCGATAAAGCGTCAGCGTTGGAATGTTCCTCTGACCTACGATACTCGAGGTCATAATCATATGCCGATAGCACCAGTGCCCATTTTGCATACGTGCTGCTGCTAAGGTTGGAACTGCAGATCTGGGACCTAAGATTGCTTGCAAGGGCTTGTGATCGGTCACGAGGGTGAATTTGAGCGCATACAGGAATTGATGGAATCTCTTCACACAAAAACCAAGGATAAAGCTTCTTTTTCGATTTGGGCATAATTTTTCTCACTGGTTGTCAATGTTCTTGACGCAAATGCAATCGGCCTTTCGTGCCCGTCATCCATCACATGACTGATTACTGCACCAAGTCCATAAGATGAAGCATCACACGCCAGTCGAAGTTCCCGTTTGGAATCATAATGAACAAGGAGGGCGTCGCTGGTTAGACTTGTCTTGCACTTTTCATATGCTTTCTGTGCTTCACAGGTCTACTTCCACAGTATCGTTCTTTAACAACTGATGCAAAGGTGAGAGAGTGGTGGCCAACCCTGGCAGAAAACGTGAGTAGTACTGTACCATGCCCAAGAAAGATCGCAATTCACTCATATTCGTCGGAACTGGGGCATTTTTAATGGCTGCAATCTTCTCCTGAACTGGGTGCAACCCATCACCATCAACACTTAGGCCAAGATACACAACTTGCTTCGTCAGGAAAATACACTTGCTCAGCTTTAATTGCACATTGTATTTGTGTAGTCTTTCTAATACCTCGGCCAGAATTTCTAGGTTCTCTTTAGTGTCAACTCCGCCAATAAGGATATCATCTTGATTACACACACATTTCTTAACCCCTTGTAAAATCTTGTCCATGGTCGCTTGGAAAATCTTTGGCGCAGATTTTACACCATATGGCACCTTCGTGTAGGCATACAGTTCTTTATGAGTGTTAATACTTAAGTATTTCTGGCTGACCTCATCGACACTCATTTGTGCATAAGCATATGAAAGATCAAGTTTGGTGAACACCTTGGATCCAGCAAGAGTGGAATACAGGTCTTGCGCCGTTGGAAGAGGATACTGTTCATCATCAACCACTTGATTAATGGTCACCTTGTAATCACCGCATATTCGCACAGATCCATCAGCCTTTGGCACTACAACTATCGGGCCTGCCCAGTCACTCTGCTCAATTTTAAAAATAACACCGTTTTCCTCCAGTTTGTTGAGCTCTGCCCCTACAGCCTTTTTTAAAGCATAGGGTTCCGGGCGTGCCTTGAAGTAAATCGGCGAAGAACCCTCGCGTACCCGAATGTGGACCTCCAGTCCCTTCATGCTATCATATCCTTCATTAAAAAGTGTTGCGTGATTTTTAAGAAGGCGATCCAGATTCTCACTCCCCGGTGTGTGTAAGCTAAAAATCTCGCTCCAATCGAGATTTGATTTCTCAAGCCAATTCCTCCCTAGCAAAGTTGGCTTGCCACCATACTCAGCTACGATCATTGGAAGTGTACACTCTTTCCCTTTGTAAACGACTTTGCATTGCATTTGACCACATGTGCTTAAGGTTTCCGCCTGTGTACGTCTTCAACTTTACATCAGTGTCCTGTAATGGAATGTTCTTCAATGTCCTTACGTACGTATCTTTGCTCATAATGGAAAAGTCCGCTGCTGTGTCAACCTGCATATCAACATTCATGCCATTTACTTCCAATTTAACAATGTAGCCTTTGTTCGCTCCACCACCGCTAGTAGCATATAGACTGAAAATCCCCAGCTCATTGTCTAAGGCCTGGATTTCATTTTAGCCAGCCGCCAAATTCTGGACTCTTCCTCTTCTACATGCTGAAGCTGTGTCCAACCTGCTTGCACTTGAAGCACCTAGCACCCCGAAATCTGCAGGTCCGGAATGAGTGGATGCCATTGCACCGGAAACACTTTTCACCTTGCTGCTCAGCACTTACTTTGTTAACCAAGCTTGCCGCTTCCGTACCTGAACTCGCGACCATTCTTGAACTAAACTCACGAAAATTCTTATCTGTCAATTCCATGGTAATGGCATTCTTGCAGGCACTTTCAAACGTTAAACCTGGAATGTTCAATAATTTGATTTGAATCTTTTCACTGTTCAGGCCACAAACAAATCTGTCCCTCAACGCACGGTTCAAGAATTCGCCAAAATTGCAATGAATGGACAATTTCTTCAAAGCTACAATGTAGTCGTTGACTAACTCACCCGGTTGTTGATTCCGCATGCCAAAATGGAAACTTTCGGTTATTATCATAATGATCTTTGAGACGCTGCACAATATCTAGGAAGGACGAATCACTTAGTTTTACTAGCGATAAAAGATGGCTTAATACAAAATAAACTTCTGGACCAACTTCTGTGAGAAAAATTGCTTTCTTTTGCTCTGCAATGCGTTGATTCGCAACCGCGTGCTCCGAACCAGGAGTTTCAACAATGGCATTCGCCGCAAAAAACATTTACATTCGCTCCACGTAAGCGCCAAATGTTTCCTTGTCTTTCGTAAATTCACCCACTCTTCAGATGTACGAAGCCATCATCCTCGCAAAAATGTAGCATTTGATAAGGACACAAAATGAGCGCAGTACCATTTGGCTGCCCGCAGCCAGGCACACAATAAAACTTTAATGAATAATGAAGCCTCAAATACTTCGCATACTCATTTACAACATGAATATGCTAATATGCAACAAGTGCCATAGCAAAGTTCTGCTCAACAGCTTTCCTTCATTCTCGAACTTAAAAGGTACAACTACTTTACAATAATGGCTCCAATCTTGCGTCTAGGCGAGGCTAATGGTTCTATAATAGCCAATAATTTAAATTTTAAAGAAGAAAATTATCGTTGTGAACGTGTTGATGGAGTGAATTGTAATTTATGTAACAACATTGTTTTTTTGTATTTGTATCCATCCAGATGCACCTGAGTTTACCAAGCAACCGGCAAATATCGCGAAAATAGAAAAAGAAAATGTTGTCTTTAACTGTACAGTAGATGGAAACCCTCAACCCAGCGTTGAATGGACAAAAGATAATGTGGTTCTAAACATAACAGCAGATCCAAAGCTAAGCACAACTTCATCAGGAAACACTCACAGTTTGACAATACAGAATGTTCACCGATCAGATGAAGGACAATACAGATGTGTGGCTAACAACAGTGTTAATTCCACCACTTCAGAGGAAGGGACCCTAACAGTATACTGTAAGTAGTTTAGGCCCTGTCAATACACTTACGTTGGTATTTCTCCTTAAACGGGTTTTAAAACCATATCTTCAAAATGTTTTCGGCTGTCCACTCCTTTCTGCTTTCATTCATTTTTGTCGTATCCACAAGAAAACGACAGTAAAGACTACTTTGTTTTAGGATCGTCTACACGTACGTATTCCGTAATCTGGCCCAATTTTAGGTGTCAAGAAAAACGAAAAAAGAGCCTGATAGCAGGCTTATTTTGGCTCGAATTTACACTACGGGAACGTCTTATCCTTTGATGAGAAGCCAATCTTAGTTTTATGAGTAAGATTGTTTGTTAAAAAAGATACGAATCCATGGATTAAATCATTAGTTATAGCCTGTAACTTTATTTTCCGCGACCGCCAGTGTAACTCATTTGCTAGAGCACCACTCCGCAGAGCCAGATTTTTTTCAGGGAAGTAGCTAGCATCAGGAGAACCGAGGCACTTGCCCCGGTAAAAATAAAATTTGGATTACTAGTACAAGCATTGGATCTTTCTTGTAAAAGGCTATGCGTTACAAAAATAGGTCCGCAATGCGTACATGAGTGAGCTTACAATGAACATTTGCACGGAAATGTCTAGAGACGGAATTTGTGATGTTGAAAATGTTACTGTCAAAGATATTAAGCTAAATGAGAAATACACCATAGGCTGTCTGCCTCTGATTTTTCATAAAAATTATTTAACGATATAATGTGGTACTGTCACAGGTATGGAAGCACAACTTAAAAAATGGTTCATTGACTATATAACTGGTGCAAGTGTTCCAAGTCCAAGAGATGTGATAAAAACACATGTCCACCAAGCACCATTGTGGCTTGCAACTTAATGTCTCAAGAGCTTCTGTATTGGAAAAGTATCTTGGTTTGTCAAGGACGATTTTTTGTTTTGTTGGACTGGAAGATCGTTCGTTAATTTGGTATCGTTTTTGTCACGCTATGTAATGTCACTACAAGGACCGAGTTATCATCATTGTCATCATCAAAGTTATCATATTAGCAAATTTCTGAAAAAAAATGTAAATCATATACAGCAGTCCCTCTGTTAAGCTGAAACCCTCAGGACCTTGAGAACCATTTCCAGTAAAGGACTGGTGAATACATATTTTGGGTTTTTGAGAAATGACCACTTAATAGAGGAAGTACTGTAACTGTGAACATGAACAAAATTCTAGATCTACCGCACATGGATTTACACAAGGATGGGTGCCTATTTGAAATAGGTGTTTATTTGAAACAGTGTCTGACAAACAAACATGGTTGGGTTTCACATGTAAGGAGTGGTAAAACCCCATACTGACAGGAAAGATTGACACCATTTTACTCAAGGCAGGCAATGTTATCTTTTAATCAAAAAATATAAATTTAAAGATCAATTTAATAAAACTTTTACGCTTGTAGCTATTGTTTTAGAGGTCTGAAACAATAACTACACTTGTAAATTACAGCTGTAAAAGTTTTATGAAATTGAGCCCTGGTTGGTGCTTATAGCATGTAGCTGTTTGCATACAGTATCAGCATTGCCAACAATAACAGTAAAACATTAACATTTATTCTCAAGTTTTTTTGGAATGTAGGTAGCTGTAACAAGTATAGTTAACTTACATTTTAAACTTAGTAACATCAACGTTTTCAAACAATAACTTTTCAACGTTTTAGTGTAACTGCACTTAACCCAGATTTGTGTCTCTATTAAAAAAGACATTATTTGTTCTCCGAAGATAATTCATCGTTTCCCGAAGGAAATATTTTGTTCCCAGAAGGGAATTATATGACCCTGAGACAGGGTTATGGATTGTCAGTTGTTGCACACGGAGCAATTCGCAATGCTGGACTGCACAAGTCACTCGGCGGCCATCACAGCTGTCTTTAAAAGTACATCTCCGTGATTTAGGGAACCTTTTGTTGGCGAAGATTTTGTCTACACCTTCAAAACATCTGAAAAACTCTTTACGTGAAAACAATAGACACATTGCTTGAATGCTGTGCCTGATTACTGGTGCAATATAACACGAAAGCATTGTAAATTTCGAGTCTCTTACCTCTCTTTCTCCAACGGCGAAAAAACGTGATTGCTTCCACGTTCCGTGTTTTTGATATCGAAAATACGTCGTTCGTTATCCGGGATGATCCAGGATCAGTTCGCAGCACTTCGTGTTCAACCTCGCTCATATTCGCGTGTTCGTGCTCTCATCGTTCGTACGGAAATAAACAATATCTGTTCGAGACCAGGCGCCGTGATACCGAAGACAACCCGAAGATTGGACTACCACGGACTTACGGACACTTGCCATGACATAGAGTGAGATTACACTTCATGTAAGCTCACTCAAAAATGAAAGAAGTTTTTTTTATATTGCACGGTAAAAATTTTCGTCTGACTACCGCCCTGTTGCTTTTTCGTATTCCGGCCAAACTAACACCTATGGTCTGTATATAACTGAGGAAGAGACTTGAAGGCACAGATTTACCATTTGCTGAGCAAAGAAATTATTAATTGACAGGTGTTAAACTGTGAATAAACAGTTGGTAATGGTTCAAAACAAGAGAATTAAAGTTTCCGATTAACTTTAAAGTTACGGAGTCTCTTCAGATTGACAATTTTCTCTAAATTTGTTTTTGGCGTTAAATCAAAGGTTTCAGAATGAGGTCCTTGATGCAAAAAAAAAAAAATATTAAAAAAAAGTGAAAATTGACGGAGAAAGGACGGTATGACGTTTTGTCCGGACGTTTTGACGTATTGATGGTTTGGGTTGTTAAATTTTTGTAACATTGGTTTTTGTATTTGTATCCATCCAGATGCACCTGAGTTCACCAATCAACCGGAAAATATCGTGAAAATAGAAAAAGAAAATGTTGTCTTTAACTGTACAGTAGATGGAAATCCTCAACCCAGCGTTGAATGGACAAAAGATAATGTGGTTCTAAACATAACAGCAGATCCAAAGCTAAGCACAACTTCATCAGGAAACACTCACAGTTTGACAATACAGAATGTTCACCGATCAGATGAAGGACAATACAGATGTGTGGCTAGCAACAGTGTTAATTCCACCACTTCAGAGGAAGGGACCCTAACAGTACACTGTAAGTAGTTTAGGCCCTGTCAATACACTTACGTTGGTATTTATTGGAAAGCGGGTTTTAAAACCATAGTTTCCAAATGTTTTCGGCCGTCCACTCCTATGCGCTTTCATTCATTTTTGTCGTATCCACAAGAAAACGATAGTAAAGACTACTTTGTGTTAGGCTCGTCTTCACATACGTAACCTGTGATCTGGACCAAGTTTAGGACCAAGCAAAACGAAAAAAGAACCTGATAGCAGGCTTATTTTGGCTCGAATTTACACTACGGAAACGTCTTATCCTTTGATGAAAAACCTTTCTTAGTTTTATAAGATTCTTTGTTAAAAAGATACGAATCCATGGATTAAATCATTAGTCATAGCCTGTAACTTTATTTTCCACGACCGCCAGTGTACCTCAGTTGTTAGAACTCCACTCTGCAGGGCCAGATTTTGTTCAGGGAAGTAGCCAGCATCAGGCGAACCGAAGCACTTGCCTCGATAAAAATAAAATTTGGAAATTTAGTGCAAGCATTGGATCTTTCTTTTAAAAGGCTTTTTGCAAGAAACAATGAAAGATCTGTATGCGTTTTTTTATTTTTCTGTTATTGCCCCGTTAAGAATTTTCGTCTGGCTACCGCCCTGTTGCTTTTTCGTATTCCTGCCAAACTAACACGTAGTGTTTGTATGTAATTCAGGAAGAAACTTAAAGTCTTAGATTAACAATTTGGCCATGTCAAAAACAAAGAAACTAATGGTTAACAGGCAGGTGTTAAACTGTAAATAAACAGTTCCTTGGTAATGCATCAAAACAAGAGAATTAAAGTTTCCGATCAACTTTAAATTTACGGGGTCCCTTCAGATTTAACATTTTCTCAATATTTGCTTTTGGTGGTCATAAAATCAAAGGATTCAGAATGAGGTCCTTCATGCAACAAAATTAAGAAAAAAGTGTGAAAATTGACGGAGAAATGACGGTATGACGTTTTGTCCGGAAGTTTGTTTATGACGGGCGATATATTTTTTTTTAACCGCTGTTTTCTCAAGGCAAATTTTTGGCCTTTAGGAGACACTTCAAAGAGCTATAACTCAAAGGAAATTTGTGATATGGGAAATCGCAGACATTTTTTTAGAGCTTCGCGTCCGGACTCGAATTTTATAACCATCTTTTACAGAATTATAAACAAAGCCATAGCAAAGTTCTGCTCAACAGCTTTCATTCATTCTGGAACTTCAAAGGTAAAACTACGTTACAATAATGGCTCCAATCTTGCGTCTGGGCATGGCTAAAGGTTTTTTAATAGCCAACAATTTAAATTTTAAGGATGAAAATTATCGTTGTCAACGTATTGATGGTTTGGATTGTAATTTTTGTAACAGCATTGGTTTTTGTATTTGTATCCATCCAGATGCACCTGAGTTCACCAATCAACCGCCAAATATCGTGAAAATAGAAAAAGAAAATGTTGTCTTCAACTGTACAGTAGATGGAAATCCTCAACCCAGCGTTAAATGGACAAAAGATAATGTGGTTCTAAACATAACAGCAGATCCAAAGCTAAGCACAACTTCATCAGGAAACACTCACAGTTTGACAATACAGAATGTTCACCGATCAGATGAAGGACAATACAGATGTGTGGCTAGCAACAGTGTTAATTCCACCACTTCAGAGGCAGGGACCCTTACAGTACACTGTAAGTAAATACACTAACGTTGGTATTTATTCTTAAACGGGTTTTAAAACCGTAGTTTCCAAATTTTTTCGGCCGTCCACTCCTATGCGCTTTCATTCATTTTTGTCGTATCCACAAGAAAACGACAGTAAAGACTACTTTGTTTTAGGCTCGTCTACACGTACGTATTCCGTAATCTGGCCCAATTTTAGGTGTCAAGAAAAACGAAAAAAGAAAACTGATAGCAGGCTTATTTTGGCTCGAATTTAAACGACGGGAACGTCTTATCCTTTGATGAGAATCCTTTTGTTAGTTTTATGAGTAAGATTGTTTGTTAAAAAGATACGAATCCATGGATTAACTCATTAGTTATAGCCTGTAACTTTATTTTCCACGACCGCCAGCGTAGCTTATTTGCTAGAGCTCCACTCCGTAGAGCCAGATGTTTTTTCAGGGAAGTAGCTGGCATCAGGAGAACCGAGTCACTTGCCTCGGTAATATTAAAATTTGGAATACTAGTACAAGCATTGGATCTTTCTTGTAAAAGGCTATGCGTTAAAATAAAAGAAAGAAGTTTTTTTTTTTGTTATTGCCCCGGTAAAAATTTTCGTCTGACTACCGCCCTGTTGCTTTTTCGTATTCCGGCCAAACTAACACCTATGGTCTGTATATAACTGAGGAAGAGACTTGAAGGCACAGATTTACCATTTGCTGAGCAAAGAAATTATTAATTGACAGGTGTTAAACTGTGAATAAACAGTTGGTAATGGTTCAAAACAAGAGAATTAAAGTTTCCGATTAAGTCTCTTCAGATTGACCATTTTCTCTAAATTTGTTTTTGGCGTTAAATCAAAGTTTTCAGAATGAGGATTTTCATGTAAAATTTATATATATATTAAAAAAGTGAAAATTGACGTAGAAATGACGGTATGACGTTTTGTCCGGAAGTTTGTTTATGACGGGCGATATATCTTTTTGAAGCGCTGTTTTTTCTAAGTAAATTTTTGGCCTTTTTAAAGAGTCACAACTTAAATGAAATTTGCGATATGGGAAATCGCAGACATTTCTAAGAGCTTTGCGTCCTGACTTAAAAGTTGTCATCATCTTCTACAGAGTAACAAACAGTGCCTTAGCAAAGTTTAGCTCAACGGCTTTCGTTCATTCTCGAACTTAAAAGGTAAAACTACGTTACAATAATAGCTCCAATCTTGCGTCTGGGCGTGGCTAAAGGTTCTAATAGACAACAATTTAAATTTTAGGGATGAAATTATTGTTGTGAACGTATTGATGGTTTCCATTGTAATTTTTGTAACAGCATTGGTTTTTGTATTTGTATCCATCCAGATGCACCAGAGTTCACCAAGCAACCGGCAAATATCGTGAAAATAGAAAAAGGAAATGTTGTCTTTAACTGTACAGTAGATGGAAACCCTCAACCCAGCGTTGAATGGACAAAAGATAATGTGGTTCTAAACATAACAGCAGATCCAAAGCTAAGCACAACTTCATCAGGAAACACTCACAGTTTGACAATACAGAATGTTCACCGATCAGATGAAGGACAATACAGATGTGTGGCTAGCAACAGTGTTAATTCCACCACTTCTGAGGCAGGGACCCTAACAGTACACTGTAAGTAGTTTAGGCCCTGTCAATACACTTACGTTGGTATTTATTGGAAAGCGGGTTTTAAAACCGTATTTTCAATATGTTTTCGGCCGTCCATTTCTATGAGCTATCATTCATTTTTGTCGTATCCACAAGAAAACGATAGTAAAGACTACTTTGTTTTAGGCTCGTCTACACATACGTAACCTGTGATCTGGCCCAATTAAATTTAAGGTACCAAGCAAAACGGAAACAGAGCCTGATAGCAGGCTTATTTTGGCTCGAGTTTACACTAGGGGAACGTCTTATCTTTTGATGAAGATTCTTAGTTTTATGAGTAAGATAAATTGTTAAATAGATACGAATCCATTGATTAAATCATTAGTCCACTCCTATTGCGAGACAACTTTGTTTTCGGCTCGTCCTGTGATCTGGCCCAGTTGTGGTAACAAGCGAAACGAAAAAAGAGCTTTATAGCTGGTTAACACAGACGCGCGTTTTCTGCGTTATATTTCTCTTGTGCGGCTTTCCGTCCACAAGTAAACGATCCAAAAAGCACGACTAAAAAAATATCTTTATAAACGCTATCCAAAAAAAGCATTTTTCGGAAAACGAATATTTAGCATTCACGCAAAAACGGCAAAAACAGACTTTCTAAAGTAGCAGTCTCCTTCTCCGTTGTAAAAATTGACAAAAAGGAACACGTTTTTGCGATTTGGTTTGTGGGATCTCGTCCACTGACACGTAACGAAACGATCCAAAAACGGAAGTTTTGTGAAGCGATGACGTAACAACAAGGAAATAGGTCGCTAGAGAATCACGGTTTTGATCATCAAAGGGGTTAGTTTCTAAACTGTGTTGCTGCGTAGGTGAGGGTGCAAAACACGAAAATTTGGATTTATCAACTCAGTTGGGCTCTGAGGAAGGGTTCGAAACACAGTTTTTGAAGGCGTTCGAAACGTCAGCTTAAATCTCTTTACGATGGGAGGGGGGGGGGGGGGGTAACTGAATTTTCACGTTTTTGATCGTTTGCAATTGTTTAATTATGAACAACGAAAACAGTTGAACCCGTATACGTGTGGAAATAAAACATTTTGAAAACCCGTTTTTAAAATTGTCCGATTTCCAATCAAAACGATCGCAACGAATTAAAACGTATTCATGTGAACGGGACCTCACGTGATCGCTTTAGAGACTCTCTATTTTTTACCATTTTGAGTGTAGACGGAAGTCCTAAAACAGTGAAGTAAAAAATCTCTGTTTTGAAAAAAAAAAAAAACATTGAAAACGCGTATGCCGTCAGTTCATTCGTATGAGATGAATGGATAGATGAATGATTACGAGTTGCTCAATATATAGACTATATAGCGCGTCTATCGCTATGGCGCTTTGTGGACAACTTGAAATGTGATTGAAAAGCCAAAAGACATGTTTGTCTCAAAGGAATCTTAAAAATAGTGGTCTAGCTTTGTTAACAATTACTATATTGTCATCATCATCAATGTTCCTTTATCTCCTTCGGGGAGAATTGAACTATATTAGTGCACTAAAACTATTGATGTGTATATTTAGAAGCAGATGGCTAGAAAGGAAAAGAATTGCAACTTAAAAAAATTTAGGCTAAATTTGTCAAGTTCCTAATTTTCCGCGCAGTGTCTTTGAAAGATCGATGAAAATGGCTGCCGTCCTTTCTTCCTTTGTACTAAAATTTCACCTTTTTAGGTTCAAACAAAATTTCGTGCATGACTGAATTAATGATTGATGGTGCCTGTCAGTAATTTTAGCAGAGTTTTGATTAAAAACAAAACGAAACAGTTAAATCCTCGTGACATACGTTGAGGCAGGCGCTGTTAGTTCACAAAACATAATAACTACATCAGACAATAAGTCAAGTTGTTTGGCATATCTTTTATTGTTTTGATTTTACACGAATTTAATAGAATGGCATTTGTGACGTCAACCGTGATCTCGAACTGTGTCTCACTGTGATATTTGCTTATGTTTTTGTATCCCTGGCAATTAATGACTCTTGTTTCAATCGATTTCTTTTTAAGCCTTTTAGTCCTTTTGTCTTATAGTCATAAAATTGAAGAAATTCAGGAAAGTTGTTTCGGTCGAAATTTACACGAGTTTGCGACAAAGTTGTGTACATTTTGTAGTGTGAAGCAACAGACAGTGACTTAATTTATTCAGTTTATTTTGTGTCATGACCTCACAACATGAAGCACTTACGGCCCTCGCTTTCGGTTTCCGCTCAGGGGAGGGGTAAGGTTCCAATGTTTCGGTAGTGCTTTCGACAAGCAAGAAGCTATGCTTCCGAAATATGGACGAACTATTTACAAGAGGAATTGTCCCCAAAATTCATCTTACTCGGTGGTTTTTAATCTTATTGCTGTTGGTATTGTGTTCGTCTGTTAAAGCAGGTAAAACACTCTTCTTAATTTTGAAACTTAGAGTTTTAGTTTTTGATTCCAAAGCGGAAATAATTGAACGAGTGTGTATTTACATGCAATCGGCTTCTTTCGTACGTGTTACATACCTCAACATATAAGCCATTCCATGTCTCTATAAGCTTATATTCTTGTATATCAGTTCTAAAAATCGTTGTTTGAAAGAAATTTACCATGTACGATGTACAAAAGCGCTGAAACAATGTTTCAGCCGATCGATTCTGCCGTATTTCTATAATTTCTCACGGTATAATTCAATATTTCTATTTATGACTTCCTTATGGATGGGCGATTAACGGCTTCAACACCGCTTCAAGACAGTTTCCATAAACTTTGTTTATTTTCAAACTATACTTTATACTTAACTACTCTCCACTATCATAAAGAGTTGTAAAGATACGCACGATTTCATTTATGCTCATGCATGTTCTTACAGGTGCATTGTCATATATGATAAATTGTTGTTATCGAAAGTATTCCGAATATTTTCAAACTATTTACTGCTTGTTATTCGATTATTGTTTTCCGTTCGACAGCTGAGCTTCAGATAAGTGGCTTTAATAATCAGAAAGCGAAACTTTCAGCTATAAAGTTTATGAAACAGTTTTCGCCTTAATATGAAACTGCATGTACTTCAATTAATATTTTGATGCAACTTAATATATAAGCTTACATCGACATGTTTATATTTGAATAATATTTCTCTTTTTAACATTATTTTTGTAACAGTCAAAACATTAAATTACAATCATGTTTAATTTCACTTCCTTATTCACATATTCCAGTGATTTTTATCACCACTTCTTTGGATCAATGTGTTGCATAAATTTATCATCAGCTATAAAGACTGTGCTAATATACTTATCAACTGGGTCACATTATGTGTGAGTCTAGTAACATGGATGTGGGTATGAAACATTAATCTCGCATTTGCAGCCTTTCTCTAACATGACTCATAAATAGGCTATTATCAAATGTATAGGCTTTTTGAAGCGGTACCAAGTACAATCATGAACCCGATAGTTGAAAATTAGAGTTTATGTTGTGATTCAAATTTTCTTTGGTTTGAAAATGTTTAAACCAGTTCAATTTTTTCCGTTTTCGGCAGATTCATTACCATAGCCAAAGACAAAGGAAACAAAAATCAAACTTTCAAACCAAAGAAAATTTTGATCCACAACATAGTACAATCATGTAGATTAAAAAAAAAAACACTTGTAAAGCTATGTTACAAATTACAGTGGGACGTGCCTTACCATGAGCACCCAACAAACTTTTGTTTGCAAGTTTTGTAGCTAACTTTACTCCTGTGATAATTAACACAAAGTAACAAGATTACATTTGATTGTGCTTAACTTTGCAAGGAGGCATTCCTGTCAATTGAATTCTGCTCTCTGATTAGCTAACTCATAAGGAAGTTTGTTGGGTGCATGCATGCTCACAGTAAGGCACGTCACACTGTAAATTATACAAAATGCAATCATCCTATGAAACTATTAGAGTGCTCAGTTTTCAATTGAGTGTGCAAAACCAAAACCAAAGCAATTACTCTGACCAATCACAGCAGTCGTAAACAATCCAATGAACCAATCAGAGCTCGAAGAAATTACATGTCGGCAGTGCCAAGCACGGAAAAACATGTGCGAGCAAGTCACGATTGGTTTTGGTTTTACTTCTGATTGGTCAAGAAAGTGGCGCAAGATTTTTTTGCCAATCACAAAGCGTAGCAATGAAAAACCAAAGCAATTGTGTATTACTAATTACTTTTCACACTCATTTGAAAACTGCTCTAGTAAAATAATATTAATATGTTCAAGGATAAGCGATCAGCATCATAATTGGACAGCTTTTGAACTATAACTGAGCTGACCTCTTTCAAATGGTCTGAAATCCTGGCACTCCAACATTGAAAATTTCATGCGTCCATTTGTCTCAGCAAAGTGTACACATGTGGCGGGTAATGCCCAATACTCGGATAAATTTATGCATACCATTGTATTGTATTATATGACCATGTTTAATAGTTTAACAATACATTCTAGAACAGCACAATTAATACAGAACAATGTATTACAGTACAATGCTGTGCATATATTTGTCAGAGTATTGGACAAGTATGCACATGTGTTAATTAAACCACGTACCACTGCATGATTTTATGTGCTTTGTCTTAAACATGGTTAAATCCTTAATAATTATGTGCTCAACCAGCAAAAGAGTGGTCACCCTTCAGGCCCTTCACTAGTGTCTGCTGTATAACACAGGATGTCCGCTTTAAAGTTCTCATTGCACAAGAAGTTATTTATATCAAACAGACAGTGTTTCATCAGATTTTCAAACACCACGAAGTGGGTTGAAAAACGAGGTGCAGCCGAGTTTTTTTTAACCCACTTCAAGGTGTTTGGAAATATGATGAAATACTGTGTCGAATGTTTGATATTACTTCTCAAACAAAATGATTTTAGAAGGAGAAATTAAGGATGCGAAAATGAGGAATATGTTTCAACTGATTTCCAAACACCCATATACACGTAATAAACATTGATTTCCTTTGTATTATATTTTTGTCATGAATTATTAATGATTTTGAGAATGTTATTTATTAATTAACCCTCTTTATCTTTTGGTTTATGATACCCACATTTCATTACAATTTAATTCATAAACCTTTCACATCTG
Organism: Dendrophyllia cribrosa; assembly: GCA_024195265.1. Lineage (NCBI taxonomy): Eukaryota > Metazoa > Cnidaria > Anthozoa > Scleractinia > Dendrophylliidae > Dendrophyllia > Dendrophyllia cribrosa. Next base: position 28,820,952 of record JAJLRJ010000013.1, read on the forward strand.
GCTGTATCATTATATATACATACTTAATTTCAGAAGTAATTTAATTCCATAATTTAATAAAAATGCATTACCTTAATATAGTTCACATAATAGTCAAGAATGGCTTAATTTTGGTGTCCATGTCCGCTTAATAGAGTGTTCCACTGAAAACAGATTCATTTTACAGTAGATGTGGGAAGGAAATTTAGGGACACAAGCTGGGGTCTGCTTAATAAATGGGTGGCCTTTTAATATATGTGGGGTCCGCTTAATACATACATACATGCATATGCAGTAACCCTCTAGCTATTATCAAGTGGGTTGTCAGAAAAGTTTGTAGTAATGTAGCTGTCTGTCATTGCAATTAACCAGATTTTTTTTTTTAAATGCGATCTCCTCTAAACAACTGGCAAGCAAAGTAGCCGGCCTATATGACAAAGTAGGTGGTGATTTTCGCTGGCAGCTGGTTACATTTAACAAACCTGTATTTTGGGAGCTTTTGAGCACCTTTAACAAACAATGTTTGTCATTTCTTTGCCAAAGGCCTGTTAACATTGTAGGAGGATGGTTCTAATTAACTCTTACAATGTAAAGATGGTGAATTAACGTAAAACTTGTGCAGAGTGATTTTCACTTTCAGTTTACATCCAAAGGAACATTGTAGTGCTAGGATGATCCCAAGAAAGCTGCAACCCTTTGTACATGTATGTGTAATTTGAAAGACGAAAACCTGTATGATCCACCTGCTAGCTTTTAAGGATCATCTAAGTGGTAGGATCAACCTAGCGCTGCAACTCTTTGCATGTAAATTACTATGCTAATTAAGCATAGAGCATATCCTTAAGTGGTAGTATCATCCGTTATTCATATAAATTAATAGGCCTTGAGACATCCACTGACTAGCATAATATATATTCTGACAGCAGTTTTAAACTGTTAATTGGATTTTAAATCCCATAGATATGTAAAACTGCAGTTAATGACACATTAATTAAAGTATTTGAAGAATTGAACAATATTTTCTAACTTCTATACTGTTTTGATTGCAGTTCAGCCAGAAGTGACAATTGATGGCGATGCAAGTCAGTTTGTGGTGGTAGGAAATGAATTACAGCTGACTTGTCACTATAATACTTCACCACTCGCATCTGAAGTGCAGTGGCGAAAAGATGGAGCTGTGATATCTCGAAATGATACTATGGAGAGTGGAGCACGAGGGAATATCACACATTTCAATGAAAGCTTAGTGCAGTTAACAATCAGCTCAAGCATTGCAGATGATACTGGGGATTACACCTGTGTGGTTATCAACAGAGTTGATAATTCAACTGATACAGCGTCAGTTACCATTCAAGGTTTGTTTTCAAGTTTTACAAGGATTATATAGATCTACCATACACCTGAGAGGGGGCTGGGTGGGTACATGTGTAGTACTTTGGGTGAGGTTATGCTGCCAAGAGCTTTAAGCCATAACTTCAGCTTCAGTCTCACCAATCAAACAGATTCTTTGTACATTGTTTTATGATCAGACCTGCACCTTTCACTTGCCACCAAAGTAGGTGTCCTTCGGATATATTTGTGGAATTGTTTGGGGCCCTTAATTCAGATACATGTAGTGTGCACTTCCAGAGAGGGTTCCCCCCTCCCAACCCCCCTCAGTGGAAGGTTATTGGAAGGGGGTATCAAAAGTGATACTCTTAAGTATGAAGCTAAACTGGAATTTCACCTGGGGTGTGTGGGGGGATAAAACCAAAAATAACATCCATCCATTTGGAACAATACGATGTCAATAATACCTCAATTCCTGACAATATTGCATATATATTGTAGTTAATTTTTTATCTCAGTTAATTTTTGTTTTTCCATTGTTTTTGGGTATGGTAATATATGCTAATAAATTTAAAACAAAGGAAAAACAAAAATTAACTGAGATCAAAAATTAACTACAACATATACATGTAAGTCTAAGTTGTTTGAAGTAACAGTTATCTTTAGGGGACTTAAATTCATGATACACGTACATATACAAACGAGCCAGGTGTGTTCAAGCAATACATTTTATCTAGAATTTGTTTATTTACCATCAATCAAATTTCATTTTTAACTCGCAAATACATGAAGCATTGAACAAGCTGCAGAATTTGGTTGAAATTTCACTTGATGGCTCGATCACTCTCTCAGTTGGCTGTAAACATTGAGTCTGCGATATGTAATGGTCGCCTGCCTATACCCAGGTGGAAAGGGTGGGAAGTACATGTACATGTAAGGGGCAGGGGGTGGGGGTCGGTGAAGCAAAAAACCTACATGTAGGAGCAGAACATTGGTGAACATTGAGCCCACGATATGAAATGGTCACCTGCCTTCCCCCTGACAGGGTTGGAGGGATGGGTAGGTGGGTGTTGGATTCAAGGAGTGAGGGGTGAGGGGGACAAAATGCCTAGTAGGTTCCAAACGTGTGAAGAATCTTTTGTTTACAAAATGTAGAGTGTTTTGTATTCATGAGTTAGTTTATTGGAGCTTTTGATTTAAAACTTATTAACATAAAGTACAATACATGTATTGTAAACTTTAATGAAGGGCTCTGGACATAAATATCCTGAGTGACTTTTGGGGTAATTTTGACTTCAATAGTTATTGTGTTATAATGGCATGGAAAGGCACTTTTGTCTACATTTAAATTAAATTTAAAGAATTCCGACCATTCTATTGAAAAATCATGCATTTTCTCCTGAAAGTTACCCAGTTACCCTTTTCTCTTTCAAAATCGTTTCGTTTTTGTTTTCTTTTTTTTTTTTAGCATGATTGGATCTCTTTCAATGCAAGAGCATTAACATGAACCAGTCATTATTTTGACACCAAATTGTTATAGCTCTTTGCCAAAAACCCATGAAAATGTTTCAAGTATGTGTCAAGAAAATGGGCCAAAAAATTAAATATATTATTTTCTTTTGATTTGTAATTTGATTGACAAATGTTTTTTAATTGTACTTCACAGTGGTACCAAGTCCACCACAGAATGTGACAGTTGTCTCCCAGAGCTCACGAGTGGTAAATATCTCCTGGACAGCTGGATTTAATGGAAACAGTGACATTCAAAACTACACAGTGGAGATCAGTGAAAATAATGAGGCATTTGAAAATGCTATATGTCAAGGATTGTCAAGTAGTGCATGTGTGGTATCCAATTCCTTCACAAGTGCTTTGCTTACAGGCCTTCATCCTGGAAGGACTTATTACATTAGGGTGTTTGCAACTAACAAAGTTGGTCGAAGCAATGCAAGCTCTGTATTGACTACAACTGCACATGAAGAAGGTACACATTGATTAAAAGATGTGCGAGGGGTTTATAAATTGATGGTTTTGTTCAAAAGCTGTTCATTTTGTGTGAAACATTGATCTGCATTATTCTACAGTAATGGCCACTTTTTTGTACATGTAGCCTTAAAGAACTAAATTAAGTCTAATGTAGATACATTGTAAGAACAGATGTATGGAAAAATTGAGCATTTTATGGAATTTTTTGGAATTTTGTTTTGCCCAAATCCTTAATATTTTTCATCCCTACCTAGTCTTTTCTCACCAATAACCCCATTGCACTATAAGCATGGTACAGACGTACAGTGTACTTAGGGTGGAAAGTGGCTACAGTTAGAGTTCTTTATTAAACATCAATATGTGTTTGACCTTATTAAGTAGTTGCCTGATTTGTTTGAATAGCTCATACAAGTACAGTTGTATAGCCACTTTCTTTGGTTATTTCTGACACTGCTTTATACATATAAAAATATACATGTTGATGTAGGGGTATTGAAACCCTTGCCATGTGAACAATACTGGATAATATAAGCAATCATAATTAATTTTTTTTTGTTTCTTTAAAGAGACACCTGTCATTCTCCCACATTATTCCCTTTGTCTTGCTGTTTCACATAATGCTGCTTCTCTAAATTCACCCTGTGCCTTACAGACACTAAGCTAGCGACCTATATAAAGTATAATAGGAGGTGTAGCGGTTAGCAGGTTGGACTTCACATCTGATGGTCGGTGGTTGTCAAGGCCTGGTCTCAGCCATCGTGTTGTTTCCTTATAACGCTAAGAAACTTTATTTACTCCACAATGTCTCTCTTCACCTCCACCCAGGTGTATAAATGAGTACCAGAGACAAAATGCTGGGGGTAACACTTTAATGAACTAGCTAGCATACCATTCAGTGAGGGGGTGGGGGTGGGGGGTGTGGGGGAAGCAGCACTCCTACATATACAGTAGTTGCTTCATGATACAGAACCCGGTTTAAGCTCTGGCCACTGAGTATAGGGCCACCATTATTTGGCTCTTGTGTGACTTTACCTTTACAGTATTGTGCAAAAGTTATGCAAACGAATTACCTGTTGTTTTCTTGTGTAAAAAACAAATGTTTTCAATCCTTTTTACAGCACCAAATGCTCCCCCAGCTAATGTAATGGGATACGACACAAGCTCTACCAGCATTTCAGTTCAATGGGGTGAAGTTCCAACAAACAACCGAAATGGCATTATAGTGAATTACACAGTCACCTACAAGGAGTTCCCTAATGGCATCCTAGTAACCAAAGTAGTGAGTGCTTCAACAAATCAAACAACACTGACAGGACTCGAGAAATACACAAATTACAGTATTACAGTGCATGCCTCTACTGCCAAGGGAAGTGGAAATGTCAGCGAACCTTTCATTGTCATCACAGATGAAGACAGTAAGTTCACTATACATAATTCTTTATGAGTAAATATTAGTGAAAAAAAAGTTATTTTTTTAAATATTTTTATAGCTCTTTGTTTTATTATTTGTTCAATACTACTTTAATTATTCAATGAAATATAACAAAACTTCACATTTCACTTTTTAAAGAGTATAAAATGTATTGATTTTTTTGCTTCATTTACAGTTGTAAGTCGAATCTACAATTTCTATATATATTTGTATCCTGAATTTCTAGCTTGTTGAGTACAAGCAAATAAACAAAAAGTCAAGGGCAATTATAGTTATCCAGGCATATTTTATACATGTACAAGTAAAAAATATCATATACTGTAATAACGCTACAGGTAGGCACCAAGTAGGAGGTTTGAGTTTTGTTTTTGTTATTTTGTTCTAGTTTTACCTTATACTTTCAATATGGTACCTCTTACTGTTATCTTACCTGTTTTTACAGCACCAAGTGCTTCTCCAGTTAATGTCCGGGGACACAACACAAGCTCTACAAGTATTTTGGTTCAATGGGGCAGTGTTCAACCAGAATCTGATCGAAATGGTATTATACTGAGTTACACAGTTACCTACAAGACGTTACCTGATGGCAATCCACAAACCAAGGTAGTGAATGTTCCAACAATTCAAACAACACTGTCAGGACTCAATAAATACACAAACTACAGCATCACAGTGTTTGCCAGTACTTCAAAAGGAGGTGGAACTAAAAGCGAACCAGCTACTAAAGTGACCACAGACCAAGACAGTAAGTACTCAAATAGAGCACCCTTAAATTATGCTGTTCAAGAAGGTGTGTGTAGAGTGAAGTAATATGCGTAATCACTGATCTATTTAAGTACATGTGTTATTTTTGTCTTATGGCAATATCATTAACAGGTACAATGTAACATCTAGAAAACATGTAAGAGTTCGATATCAAATGACACTTTCTGCTTTCTTTATAAATATGTTGTCAGTGGTTTTACCGCGGGCGTCTGGTTTTTGCTCGGCCAACATACTCTTAAGGAATGACCTTAATATTGATGTAAGCAAAAAACATTACTAAATTGTCACGTCGCCATCTCCAACATAACTCATGTTACACTTATGTTAATATTCACGTAAGATTTTATTACAGCTACACCTGTATATACATGTAACCTAAGCGGGCACCCTTTATTCTTTTTAAGCGGCCGGATTACATAATCCCGAATTTTCGCGCATATAAACTTTGTATTTGCTACCTGTATTAAATGGTCACCTCTACTGAGCTGTTACAGCCATGCACCTTTAGCAGTCCCATGTTGGTCTGTCTTTGTTATTCTTACCTGTATTGATTAGCAGCCACACTTGAAAACCAGAACAACATAACAGTTAATGATTTTATAAATTCGCTTAAAAAGGATCCATCATACTCATTCGTTATTACATTGAGGTGGGAATATGTCTTACAGGCAGTTTTGCAACATTCAACTCTTGAAACTCAAGAGTTCCGTAACTTAGGACTGTGGTCAACAATTGCCACCCCAGTTACAAGGCACAGATCACTTGATTGTGTTATTGTTAGCTTGAATGAGTTGAACTAGTGTAATAGAGTACTCTTTATATTAATCAAATTGACATTTGACCACGCCCACAAAGTAGTTTAAATGAACCTATACTAAGCGGCCAAGCTGTATTGAGCGGCCAATTTACAAAGTCCCGAGGGTGGCTGCTTAATACAGGTTTAACTCTAGTTACGGCAGAGGTTTATAACTTGAAGACGGGACTAAGAAAGGGACTACACCCATATAGACTAGTTGTTGGACTAACAGCAAGTACCTTTTCTTCTTAAGAAAAGAAGAACCTATTTTAAAAACTAAATAGCCTGAATTCTTAGTAGACACCAAATATATAAGAACCTTCTATTTAGGCTAACTTGGAAAGGTCAAGGTTCTTATATACAGGTTTTAACCGTATGTCAAAGCCTATGAGCCAACTCATGAAAATGAAACGCTCTAAATAAAACATTTTTCACTAAAAAATTCATAGCGGTGAGACGATGTTACATACTGTAAGCTTAATATGTTATTTGTGGCCACCCGGTAAAATCCCAACCTCGTGGCGCTTCTCGTCACCCCACTATGTCTCTAAAACAACAAAATACAAAAAAACACCATGTTACAACTATTTTTTGTATAAAAAAATGTTACAACTATTGTAACGACGAAGTAATGACGAAGTGAACACTTGATCTTCTTTATTGTTGAGAACTCCAGAATTACATGTCGCGCGCATTGTGACGTAATTAATTACATAGTTGATGACACTCTCCCGGGCCGATTAGACAAGATGCAGTATAGTTCTATATATAACTAGTAATAGTTGACACTACAGCTGTCCCCTCCTTTATACGAAATATCATTTTCTATACAACACATTTAAGTATTAAACTTTATTGGGTTCTTGCTAACTTAAAACCAACAAGACAACTTTTAATTGATGCAACAAACAATATTTTATTTTTCATTGTCGTTGTTCTTCTTCTTCTGGTACTTTCTCCTCAATATTTTCATGGTGGTGTTTCATTTCTGTTATAAGTTTGCCACTTTGCGACAGGTGAAAGTCAATGTTTTCCATCACTGGAAGCTTCTCTACAAGTTGTTCGACATTGTCTTTGTAGTTAAGTATATGTGGTTGGAGATTTGTGTCTGACAAATCAAGTTTATTCGTGGGTCGCGTCTGCTAAAAGCTGCAAATTTATGTAACTGATGAAAATAATGCAAATTTACTCACCTTTCGCGGTCGCGCTAACATCAACTGCAAAACTGCTCGATCGACGTAACAAATGATAATGCAATAATTTACCCAATTAGGGGTGTCGCGCTATTTAATAGATAATTACTTCGGCTCACAGCATTATTGGGTATAATGCAGGCAGCTGAGGCCGTAGGCCGAAGCTGCCTGCATTATACCCAATAATGCTGTGAGCCGAAGTAATTATCTATTATAATTATTGACCCTCATAAAATCCTATTGTTCTCTCTCTGCATTACATCGGCGATTTCAGTCGCTTCCACATTGAGGTTTTGGTACACCAACAATGAAATTAGCATATATTGTCTTCTGGTGGTAGAAATTGCGTAATCATTTTTCTTTCCCCATTCAATCATTGTTAACACCTTGTAAAGATGATGTAACTTTGCGTATCTGTCGTGGAAATTTTCGTATTTCACCTACATGAATGAACGGTGTTATTGAATTTCATGTAAATGACGACAAGGTCATTTGCATAGTATATAACGCAATGTATTTGGTCATTTTGAGTTGTTTGTTGGAAGGCATAGCTTGGCTTACATTACCTGTTTTGAAGCTCGATGGAGGATTCTTCGGAAGAGGAATCTGTCATTTTCATTACGCAGAGCCAGAGGTCGGAGAATGCTGCTGTTGTTGAAGGTAATTGAATCTTCTAACTTTTTATATTTCGGTCATTTTTAAACGACTAAGAAAAGGTTTCCTTGTGTTTTTCATTCTTCAGAAGAGCAAAGATTCAGAAAACCAATTACGACTTTTGAGTGCGAGAAGTTTGAAGAAAGTTGGGTATCAGACGCAAGTCGTCGAAAATGGGCATGGGTGCTGAAAGTCTTTGATCAGTGGAGGGTCGAGAGAAATGAGGCAGTACTTAAACTCAGTTATAATGGCGAGCCGTTGATAATGCGGGTGTCACACAGTCGCGATTTTGCTTCACGATTACCTGACGATGCGAAAAGTGACAAAAATCATGAGTCCCTCGCGAGAGGTCTTAGAGCACTTGACGGGCTCTGATATAGGACTTAAGTGGTCTTCAGTGTGTCTTGAAGGACGTGATAAGTCGGCAAACTCTCACGAACATTTTGACCATGCTCAAAACAATCGTGAGAGTCAGCCGATCTATCTTCGTGGGGTAGCGGACGCCAAACCGTCGTCAACTGCTCTTAAATGCTCTTGACGGTCGGGAGTTGCTCGTTACATCATCTTAAAGTAGACTTAATGGTCGGACATAGTCGGGAGCGATGGGAGTGTTGCGATGCACTCAAGAGCTTTCAGAGCGATACACGAGCAAAACGTGCGACTGGCGATTGCATCTCGAGTATTGACGACCAACTGACGTTATTATGCGTTTGGCTAAAGTCTGCTCCGGCTCACTGCCGATGGCTTTAAGACCTTTTCAAGATGGTAAAAGAGTGACAGAAGATCTATCCGTCCTATTGACGTTGTACTCAACACCTCAAGGCCAAAAAATAAACTGATGCCACGACGACACATCCTGGTAACTTTAAGTATAAATAGGCTACTGAGTATGCGTGAGTCATTCAGCCGTAATCAGTTGAGCAGTCAACATGAATGCTCGTAGGCTACGTATTCTCCACCAGATGGCTGCAATGCTTGATGCTGAGCAAGCACAAGAAGACCTTCTGCTAGCGCAGTGGTATATGAGAAGAAATAGACGGCAGAGGAGGAGACACTGGGTGAAACCTTGGGTGCAAAGAAGACAGCAGTTTGGGCAGTATGATACCCTGATGAATGAGCTCAGAGCAGAAGACCCGGAAGGATTCCAGAACTTCATGAGACTGCCCCCAGCACTGTACGATGAAGTGCTGGAAAGGATCAGGCCACGGATCACCAAACAAGACACTTGGTGGAGAAAAGCCCTTGATGCTGGACTCAAGTTTGCTGTGACAATGCGGCATCTAGCTTCCGGTGACAGCTACAGCAGCTTGAAGTGGGATTTCCGAGTACCTGGGAACACCATATCCGTATTTGTCAAAGAAGTCTGCCAAGCAATAATTGACGAATACGCAGAGGAAGTCATCCAGTGCCCAACTACAGCTGCTGAGTGGCGTGCCATAGCTGACGAATTTCTCAGGAGATGGAATTTCCCACATGCTTGCGGTGCTTTGGATGGCAAGCATGTGGCCTGCAAGTGCCCTGCCAACACTGGTTCACTATACCACAATTATAAAGGCTTCTTCTCAATCACGATGATGGCTCTGGTGGATGCTGACTATAAGTTCTTGTGGATAGATGTAGGACCTGATGGCGCCTCATCAGATGCTCAGATCTATAATGATTCTGAGTTGAAGGAAGCACTTGACAACCACACCATCGGCTTCCCTGACCCTGCACCACTACCTGGTGACAACAGAAATATGCCATTCTTCTTTCTTGGAGATGATGCCTTCGGTCTGCGGCCTAATTTGATGAAGCCATTCAGTATTCGTGGTATGACGATGGAAGAAAGGATCTTCAACTACCACCTTTCCCGAGGACGCAGGGTTGTAGAAAATGCATTTGGCATCCTGGCTCAGAGGTTTCAAGTCCTACTGTCTACGATGCAGCAAGATCCAGAGACAGTGAGGATTATTGTCCAAGCTTGTGTATGCCTCCACAACCTTATGAGGATCCGATACCCGGCCCTGCAGCCTGGAGCAGTGGATGTTGAAGATCATCAAAATATATTAGTCATCCCGGGTGAATGGAGACGTGGGCGTAATATGCAAGATGTTGTGAATGTACAAACTCCCAATCGTGACACCAAGAAGGCTAAGAAGCAGCGGCTGTACCTGAAGCACTACCTGAATTCACCAGCTGGCTCAGTTCCATGGCAGGACAGAATGGTTAAACCAACCCATTGAGAAAACTCAACATATAACTGTGTCACTGCTTTTCTTAGACCAGTAAATGACCTGAGTCATTTCGGTTGTGACATGTCATATTTTATTTTGTTCATTTTATTGGATGACGTCTAATTTCTACAGAGAATGTAGACATCATTTCATGTTTAATGTCGGTTTGAGAAGAATGAGAAGAAAACCCATCATCATATCAAAATTCAAAATTAGACACATTATAAATTTAATAAGTAATAAACAAAATTAGTACATTTGTTTGCTATTTTCGAGGAAAATTGACATTTAAAAGTAACACATGAAGGTAATAATCCAGTTTTTTAACATAATCCCATAATGTTTATATTATCTCGAAATTTAGAAATTTGCATATAATAAATGTCACTGATTTAACGAGAGTCATAATTATTATCCGGTGAAACATGCCTGGTAACTGTGGCACTGATTTGGCCCAAATCGCTGGGTGATGTCACTTCAATGTAAGCATCCAATGGGTCACTAGTGGTCATGTGTCCGAAAAGGCTGCCATCTGCAGTTTGCCTACTAGGACCTGACGGTTGGCGCTGAGACATAACAGTAGTTGACACTGGGGCTCTTGTATTCCAAGATGGTTGGTTGCCAGAACCATAGCAGAAGTCCGTATAGGCTGCCTGCATACTCGCTGGATCGGGCATACTCCTGGGTCGAGGTTGCAGCTGGGTGAGCTCTGCTCTGTAGCCCGTTTGCTCATGATGAGGCCTGGAAGAATGTGATTGGCTCTGACTCTGTCCCAAGTAATGACACAAATTACCCTCATTGCGTGCCTCATTCCATCCTCCAGGAGAATAGCTGGGATATGTTGGCTGAGGTTGTTGTTGGCGCTGGTTAGATACGGTCGAAACTGGCATAGGAGGTGCTTGCTGATGAGTGGCTGGGACTGGTGTTGGTGTTTCTGGTGGTGTGCTTGCCTCCTGCAGCTGGAGTGTATCGTTTTCCTCTTGAAATCGGAGGAGCATTCCAATCGACTCCCTGCGGAACCTGTAGTTACAGAATACAAAAAGAAAGATAAGTAAAAATGCCCAGTTATAACATTTGCAATTTTTTAAAAAAATTATAAAGTTAATTTAGAAAGTTTACATTATTATGAAACAAAATTAGAATAATCTTTAAAAGTTACATAATAACCTAGACCATAGAGTCTGATGGAGGTTGTCTGCCACAGAGCTAAACCATGTTATGAAGCCAGCTCTCTCAGATGTGGGCTGAATTGGTCTCTGGGGTTCTGGCTCAGCAGTCAATTTCATGATCTGCGACTGAAATTTAGCTACTGCTGCTGCCCTCTGTGACATCTGTGTCATGAAAGTTTTGTCTGCTTCCTTCCTCTTCTGAGCTGCGGTCTTCTTGCCAAAAGGTCCAGCAGAGGACGGAACATTGGTGGAAGCAACAGTGGAACCAGGCACCACAGGCGAGGTAGGTTTGGACCTGATGACTGTCTGTTCTTGCCCCTCGATGACCATCATAACATCGGCCATGTCCTCCTCCAGGTTGGAATCGCTTCCGTCGGCATCACCACCGGCACCGGCACGAGGTATGCCACCATCTTCTCTTGCAGCTATCTTTTGCCTCATCTGGAAGTACACAATGCACATAACACATAAGTAAAAATATCAGGAAGTAATATCAGAAAATAATATGATATATAGCTGAAATGAAAGTCATTTGCAGTAAAAAAACTAGTAATTTCACAATACTTACACTGACTGTCACTTTCTGCTTGCTTTTCCTGATGTACTTTTTGATGAAGCCGAAGTTAGCCATGATCCAATTATCCCTATCAGTCAAATCAGTCTCAGGCCTCGCACCATCACCAGACTTCTTGTTGATCAACTTGACATATCTGGTCCGGATAGATGTATACCACAGCATAATGGTCCCAACTGAAAACACAGAAAATGAAACACCATAGACATTATATTACGACAAGTCTCGGCATTGCTTACATTTCAAAATGTCACAACAACATGAATTATTATTACATAGTATACATAAAAGAAAATTGTAAATATTTTTTTCGAATTACCATCTAACCCCATTTTGTCGGCCTGTGTCTGCCACACCTGCGAACGGAGGACCTTGTCCTTGTAATCCTTGGACTTCATATTATACAGAAATGTGTTGACCTGTAAAAATTCCAACATGGACTCCTCCTGTTCGTCGGATAGCATGCCCGACTTTTTTGGCTTCTGCTTCTTCTTTTGTGTGACATCTTGTGGAGAATTGGAAGTGGATGGAGTAGGACCAGAACCAGCAGTCTGAGCACCAATAACATCCGGAGGAGGAGAAGTAGATCTGGGAGGGCTAACAATGGCCCGAGTAACAATGGCCTCAGTCTCACTGGCCTCATCAACACCAGTCTCTCTCATCTGCTCTGTGTCACTGGAAGATGATGAACAATCTGTTATCTGCTTCCGTGGCTTCTTTGCAGGGACCTTACTGTCCTTCCCTTTACGCTTCCTGCCCTTTGGAGGCATGGTGTAACAATGAAGTAATAATAAAAGAAATTTCCGGAAAAAACTCACGCAGGGCTGCTCTGTTGAAGATGTCGTACACTGAAAATAATCAAAATCGGCACAGGTCTTTTTATACTCGTGGTGTACACGGTTGTACTACGTGATCCACTCTTTTTGTGCATGAGCAGCTCGGGAGCCGCTCGTGAGCCGCTCTAATTGATCGCCAGTCCCACTGATAGGTCGCCAACAGATCGCGAGTAGGACGCGAATGAACGTGAATTGCTCTGTTACGGCACGTCTGTTGATCGTGTATAGCTCGTTTGTAACTCGTGTATAGCTCTTGACAAACATGAGTTGGACTTCACCTTGTGGTATTTTTTTATTTTGACGCCACATTTCCTCCGTTCTTTTCGCGATCTTTTACAAATTTAGATCGTGAAGGTCGTGAGCTGATCGTGAGTTTAGGTCTCGACTGTGTGACACCGCCTTAAACGAGAATCTAGATGAAATGTCTGACGAGCAGCTGGATTTCGTCTTGGCCCGATTTATTGCCGAAGTTAGAAAAGAAGACGGAGAAGAGTATCCAGGAAAGACTTTATATGAAATGATAGGTAGCATTCAAACGTTTTTACGTGTAAAATGTAAACGAAATGTAACTTTGATTGACAAAACAGCTTGTACATTTAGAAGTTTGAATCCTGCTTTGAATTTTCAAATGAAAGAAAAAGCGGGACAAGGAATAGGTATAGTTGTCAACAAGGCTAATTTGATAACGGAGGAACAAGAAAACTATTTGTGGGAAAATGGGTTTTTGGGCAGCGAGAATGGGGAGCTGCTTTGCCATACATTGGTCTGGGTGTTTGGCATTCAGTTTGCTCTGAGGGCTGGGCAGGAACACAGGAATTTGAGGTTTAAAAACTCACAGTTATCTTTACAACATGACGAATCGGGTAACGAATTCTTGCAATATATGGAGGATATTAGTAAAACTAATAATGGTGGATTGTGCCATTTGCGTATGAAAAGGAAAGTTGTTCGGGCATATAAGAATGAAATCAATGTAGAGCGTTGCCCAGTTGAGCTTTATAAGAAGTACTTGTCTCACGTGCCAAAAGAAATCAGTGACAACGCATTTTATTTGCGGGCTTTGACCAAGCCAAAAGGGGACGTATGGTATTATAATAAAGCAATGGGAAGAGAAACTTTAGGGAACGTAGTAAAGAATATCATGCGAAAAGCGGGATTTGAGGGGCATTTTACAAATCATTCACTTCGGCGAAGTTGTGCCACACGGTTGTACGAAGGTGGTGTGCCAGAACAAGTTATTGTAGAAACCACTGGACACCGATCATCTGATGGGGTAAGGGAGTATAAATGTACCTCATCAACACTTAAAAGAAAAGCAAGTGAAATCTTGCAGGGAACGATTCCTAAGAAGGTTGAAATGGATGTCAAGGAAAAAGAGGAAAAACTGTTTAACAATGATGTTGAACCAAAATACAGCGAAAAAAAAGAAGAAATGGGGTTAAGTGAAAAAGTCCTTGAGGATAAGCAGAACGAAGATTATAATCCGTCAGTTGTAATTAGTACTAATAGTACTAAAATTGTTATCTCGTATAAGTAAGAAAGTTTGTCACTGTCAGGTGTGCACTAATTCAATTTAGAAATAAACTTAAAATGTTTGCGTTTATACGTCTCTTGGAATGGTAGTTCTAGTGGTCTATTTGTTTACTTTAGACACCTTTCTAAGTTTAAATCTACAATACATGATGGCATACAAGAATTTTGAAAGATTACTGTGTGGAAAAGTAACAAGGTAACACCAAAGCGGTTTTTAACGATCCAGCTGCAATATTAAAAATATTGCCGTGAGCAGGCTGCAATATTAAAAATATTGCAGTGCAGTCAGCCCACTGAAATATTGAGCGTTTTAGCTCGTTTAGGATTACCCCTGCTAATTTCCCTGCTAACAAAAAGGACCGCCTCCGTTTTCCTCAGAAACTTGGACTAGACTGAATATGTATACCTTCTCAGGCTGAAATCGCCGATATAATGCAGAGAGAGAACAATAGGATTTTATGAGGGTCAGTAATTATTTAGCGAAAACAGCTGTCTTAGCGCGCGCTAAAACGAGAATTTAATGTCGTCAAATTGCGCCTGCAAATTACAAACTAAAGTTTAAAAATGTAAAAATTCACATTTTACAAGTTATAAAAGAACGAAATGGAACTCAAAAATTGCTCAAAACACATCTTGGTAACGAGCGCGAAAGATGATTTCGTCTAAATGAAGTCGGCACATCTGCGGGTTTGAACAGCCGTGCACAGATACTCGAAAATATTCATCGTTCTTATTCATCCTTCTCTCTCAAAATGCCAATTTTATTCGCAATATGATCGCGACATTGCAATATGATCGCGCAATATGATCGCGACGCGGGGACTTCAAGTTTTGGCCTCTGGGCCAAAACTCTGCGGGGGCAATGAGTGAAATAACTGTCAGTAATAAAATATAAACGTGTCAGGATAGTATTACATAGTATTACAGCACTTTAATGTTAATTGTTCATTCTGATTTTCAAACATTGATTATTTAGCACTTCAGAAAACAGTCCATAACTTAAGATATGTGACCAGAAAATTCAATACTAAACGGTCTAGAAAATCGAATGATTCCTTGACCGCTCTAAAAATGAATAATTCGACATTTGTCTTGTGTTTCTTGTTGCTTTCTTTGTTTTTTGTTTTCATTTTGGTTTGTGGGTGAAACAAAGTATGAGCCCTTGGTGGATCTGGACTAGCTCATAAGGTTGGAGACAGAAGTAAACATTCTCTGTCATTTTGAAGGCTAAGCTCCGCAATATATAATTTACAGTAGAGCTAGGATTACGGACTATGGACTGCAGATTACAAACTAGCGGATTAAAAAAACGTTTTTATAAACTGGGGAAAATAATATGCTATTGATTGTTATGTAATCGAGAATAGTGGATGTCTGTATTTGTGTAAAAAATATGGAAGAGAGAAACCTCTCTAGAAAGTTCTTCCGTGACGGGGGAGGGGGGTATCAATATCGCAGTTAACGGAAGTCAGCGCCAACAAAATACTGGTTGAAATTCGGCTTGTGATGAGGTTTCTATAAACTAATATATATGCTTATCCTGATTTGACATTCTGCCATGAAAAGATACCCAAAAAGTGATGGAATCGAGACCCCGTTAAGGACAAGAACCCCATTTGTAGTTACGTACCCTGTCGGGCCGCACGTCTCCGTTAAGGCCAGGTAAGGGATCGGTAGGAAAGTTATACTGCAACTAAGGCACTACATGATATTTAAAAGCATCTAGTTATATTTAAAAAGAAATCAAAACCTTTCTGGATCTTATTCTTACCTGGATATATTTTTCACGGCGCATGAGACATGATGGGCTCAAATCAAACCTTCAGGCATGGAAAGAGATAACTTGTCAGGTTGATTGCCAGCGGCGTAGCCAGACCTTTTTTCCGTTTAAGCCCGAGATATTTTATTTGGGGCATAAAATAGGAGCGCCGAAGGCGCAAGCCTCTGGGGGTCTGGGGGCATGCTCCCCCAGGAAATTTTGAAATCTAGAGGCTCGGAAATGCTATTTTGAGCATTCTCCACGATATATTTCGTCAAAAAATCGATCTTGATTCAGTGAAAAATGACAGTTAGTTTTAGTGCTTATGCAATATGTCTGAGGTTTTGTTAACTTGATATATATCGTGGCCTTAGTACACAAAACAACGATTTACAAAAGCTCGAGGTGTGCAGAGAGGAATATCGGCGCAAGGATGAAATCCGGTAAGGAATTGATGATTGATTGCAATATGTGAGGAATTCCTCTGGCGGCGCGCCATCTTGTAATAGCGTAGAAATCGTGCGCGCAGTGTTCAGTTTTTATGTTGTACGTTTTATTATTTTTTATTATGATGTACAGCGAAAATTGAGTATATCAACTTTTGAACTACAGGTGGTCATACTAGTTTTATCGCTGGCAGTCAAAAACCTAATCCTTTGCTTTATACAAAAGCACAGCTGATTCCTTGTCCGACTTTATGAATTATAAAGATAATTAACGGTTATTAACGAGACCGCGACTGTTATTGACTATCTGTCACTCAATTCAAATGCAAGCCTTCTTGGCTTGCTTGCACAGAAATCTCTGATGACTCTTTCCGGGTCAATATGCATCTCTCTGTATGCGTGCATAAGAGCAAGGGACGATAGCCGCTCTGTAAGTATAGTAGATCGCATCTATGTTTTCACTCTTCTCACGGTGCTGAATGATCTCTCTGGTGTCGCAGTCGACACTGGCATGGTTAGGAGAATGGTGAGCACAGTGGCGACATTCGGGTAAAGGTCTTCACTTGTGCAGCTTAATGTATCCATTAGGCTCTTCGGTTTCTCTCCTTCGGCAAGAGCTCATCTCTTTTTTCACCGTAAGATCTCGTTGTCGAAGACCTCTCTATCACTTAAGTCGTTGGAGTAGGCGTTGTAAATTTTGTTTGTGGTATCTCTGTTCAGTATTCCGAGCTGGGTAGGTATGAGGTATTGACCCAGGAACCGGTCATGGTGCACAAGCAGCCTGTTATAACTAGTTTCTAAAAGTTCTGAATAAACTCCACCCACTTGAAATCGCTCTGTGGTAGTAGCCAACTCGAAAGCTTGGCTCCTTTGGCTGCTACACACTTTTTCCTTTGTTATGTTTAATTCAATGTATAGTTTGCTCTGTTCTTCTCTTTTTTTTCCTTATTGTTGTTGTATTGTAATTGAATAAGTGTGAATAATAAACTTGAACTTTTTCATCCATGTTTCGAAGGTCATGATTTTATTTTTCAAAGAAACAGTAGCAGAAATTGCGGCCTTTCGGCTACTGAACGAAAAAAATCACAGAAATTCCTGTTAAGCCCGGGCTTTAATGGCCTAAAGGCTGGCTACGCGCCTGATTGCCTTTTGAATGATTCGTCGAAAATCTTATTATTATTACTCTATACTCGAAACTCATCCAAGTACAACCAAAAAAAGAAATGAGAAGTTTTATGCCATGAATTTCAAAAAGTTTGTAAAAATTACCCTCTGACGTACACGCAAACTTATACCCCCACCGTGGGGGTAGTTGCAACTCCTCCCTTGGGTTTTTGCGCTTTAACAACATTTCGGAAATATTTTGTATATAATAGATAGCCTGTGATGTGCTCTACAAGATAAGGTAAATATTTTGGGTTATGGCGCTGCTTAAAATTTAAATTTATCGAAAGAATGCGGAAATTGCAAATAGTTTTTGCCAGAGTTGTAAAATATGAATACATTTTGCTACTTTTGGTACCAAAGACAAACAAAAGATAACTGTCATCAAGGAATCATCCGATTTCCCAGACTCTTTGGTATTGAATTTTATCGGTCACAAATCTTTATTTCTAAAGTTCGAAAAAATCAACTGTAAAAATTAACCGGTCTAAATCTCATATTCTGTATGCTTTTTACACAAAATTATTTGTTTGTTTAATTGACGTGTGCATTTAGTTCGTTAAATAACGTCTTAATTTCACTTTGCATTGTTTCCCTTACTTATTTGTGTTGTCCGTGACTGTGCTCACATTGTGGGTGGCTCCTCCTAAAATGTTCTGCGGTTGGTATAGGATTTAATGGAGCCGAAACCAATTGTAGAATTGCACACATTTTAGGCATCCTACTGATGAACAGTTACGACACAGAGATATATATATATTTTTAGCAACTACTGTGATTTGCAGTCTGTCCATTTAAATCCATTATATTATGCATTGTCCGTCGATCCGGTAATAGGCAATTTGCACGATGGCGTCATTTGACTACAACTACCAGAATTCATTTCGTTTTTCTTTTCTTATTTAAATTTTGTAATCCCAGTGCGGTTAAAATAACAATAACCCTAATTTGCACTACAAAACAAAAAACTGAAGGATTCTGGTAGTTGTAGTCATATGACGTCATCGTGCAAATGGCCTATTCGGTAGTCCGTTGTCCATACTGACCACAACGCAGGCTCAAAAATTGAACTTCAAAATGGCGAAGAACGTTTTCCAAACATTATGTTGACAGTTTTCGATGGCGTTTATGGTTCTCACGTGGTTTTATAACTTATTTGTCTCACTTTTACTGACATAAATTGGAGCTATTACAACAAGGTAGCAATGGATATTGAAAATGAAGTATGACAGAAACCCTCATTTACAAACTTCATGAAATGTGCTTCAAAAGGCTTTTCCCGCTAATTCTAGGATTGTTATAAGCAGAATGATGCTTAGCTAAACATTTGCTGTCTTTCTCTTGCAATTTCATAAAATTACACCACTTTTTTTAATTACCGAATTTTGATGAAATCGCCAGAAAAACGTATAAATCGTTGAGTGAGGTGCAAAAATTCCTTCATACTGAAAAGCTTTTTAGTTGCCCAAAAATTTTATTGAATTTTTCGTAAGCATAAAGATACTTCTTACTTCTTGTATTAAAACTACGTTGTTAGATTGTTGCCCATTGGAGATATTAAGATCTAAAATGACCTAATTTCGGTGTCTCGAGAAAATGATCAAACATGCCCTTCACCTACAGTATTGGGAAAGCAACAAATCAAAGCAACCGATTCCAATAACACATTTTGCTACAAGTTTTTATTCCCAGGCTGCTATTTTTGTTGTCTTACCACTCGACTAAATGTAGCTAATTAATATACATAAATTTATGCCAAATGGCCATTTTTCGGGGGGGACCCTACAACTCAAAGAGAATAAAAAATTTTGACCTTATATTTTGGTACAGGTATCTACTCATGACCCTCCAAGTTTGAGCGAAATCGGTGATTTGAGTATTATCACCTCCTGCCTGGTCCTATGGCGGACACTCTCTTAATGAGTTCTCTTCGTTTTACCTCGATTTTGTCTTTAAAAAGTAACTTTTATTTGACCGTGTTTCTCCCTTTAACCGTATCTCTTATGATCAATTTCATATATTTTTTGTTGTTGTCTTTATACTTTCAAAGGAAGTGTCAGCACTACGCACCCCATCTAAAAATCCTGACACGTGAATCAAGTTCTTAACCCACCTACCGAACACAATAATGCATGGTCACAGATCAGACCACTCCAACGGGGTCCTACTGTGTTCTTTTATGGCCCTTACGTTTGTTCCGGCTGCACAAAAGAAGCATATCCTTCATTTAATGATTTTTGGCTACTCAACATTGTGCATTCCAATTCTTCGTTGATGATCAGTTATATAACTAACGACCAATGGTTATTAATTTGTCTTTGCTTTTAAATGCATAATGAACTGAAAATAATAAAGCTCGCATCAATGGAAATAAACACTAATTTTGAACCTGTTTATCAGAACCTGACGGTGCTCCACGAAATGTGAGAGGACATAACACCAGCTCAACCAGTATTTCTATATCATGGGATCCAGTAGCAGCTGAGCAACAGAATGGTGTAATCACGGGTTACAACATTACCTACCAGTCTCAAACAGAAAATCATAATGGAAATGTACCAGCTGGTCCCTCTGAACTTAACAAACAAATAACAGGGTTAAAAAAGTATGTCGTCTACAATATCAGAGTGTTTGCATCTACTGTGAAAGGAGATGGGCCACAGAGTACTGTTTTTAGTGTTAGAACAGCCCAGGATAGTAAGTAAATTTTCTTGTTTATATAGATTTTGTAATGGTAATGATTTATATAGCATCAATTCCTCATTATATGTTCACATTTTCTTTCAATTCAACAAAACAGAAGTTAATCCATTCCTGATTTCACAACTAATTATTACAATGAGTTTTTAGTTTTATCTCGATTTTGTATTTAAAAAGTAACTTTTATTTGACTGTATTTCTCATTTTTACTGTATTTCTTATGATTTTAAGAAAAACGACAAAACGTTTTAGTTTGAAAAACATGTTTCGACAGCAACTTCTGTCATCTTCAGTTAATAAGTAATGTACAAAGCGTTGACAGTGAATATATAAGTGGGAACAAATGTTAATTATGCTAGTAACAACAATGTAAATAAAAGCGTGGCAATGTGAGAATTATAAGGATAGTTTCAAATTTACATGATATAATTGTTGATTCAAAGACGGTTTTTCTCTATGAATATGAAAAGCCTCTTTTATCTTAAGTTGGAAACTCGTAGAAGCGTGATCTAAAATATGAAAGCAATCTTGTGAACACAAGGTACGACAATGTTCAGAATTCAGTAGATGTTTGAAAATGTGAGAGGTCCTGTCATTGACTAAGTGCTCACGCACGCGTGTGGAAAAATGCCGGGTTGTTTCGCCGACATAACAGGCATTACAGCCCGCACATACAAACTTATAAACCACACGCGAACGAAACCCGTCAGGGACAGGGTCTTTCACACTAAACATATTGCCTATCTTAAAGGAAGAAAAAACTAATTTTATATCCATCATTGCAATAGCACTTGATAAAGTGACGAATCTTTTTCTGAGTAACGACAGAAAAATGTCCTGTGTAGGGCAGCTTAAAGTAAAATGTAGGTGAAGTGGGAAGAGAATCCCGGGGACAATGATTACTTAGGGTCCCAGTAATGTAGCGGTTGACAACTCTTTCAATTAAATGGGCAGGGAAAAGATTCTTTTTTAGGATTTCCATAAGCTTGGTAATGTCCTCGTGTAGCCCCAACCAGGTGTTATTGATCTTATAGGCCCTATCAACAAGAGTCCTGATGAGACCCACTTTGTAAGAGTACGAGGTGAAACTGAAATAATTGGTTAATAACCCAGTAAAGGTTTTCTACATTACTACCGCTACATTACTGGGACCCTAAGTAATCATTGTCCCCGGGATTCTCTTCCCACTTCACCTACATTTTACTTTAAGCTGCCCTACACAGGACATTTTTCTGTCGTTACTCAGAAAAAGATTCGTCACTTTATCAAGCGCTATTGCAATGATTTGGATATAAAATTAGTTTTTTCTTCCTTTAAGATAGGCAATATGTTTAGTGTGAAAGACCCTGTCCCTGACGGGTTTCGTTCGCGTGTGGTTTATAAGTTTGTATGTGCGGGCTGTAATGCCTGTTATGTCGGCGAAACAACCCGGCATTTTTCCACACGCGTGCGTGAGCACTTAGTCAATGACAGGACCTCTCACATTTTCAAACATCTACTGAATTCTGAACATTGTCGTACCTTGTGTTCACAAGATTGCTTTCATATTTTAGATCACGCTTCTACGAGTTTCCAACTTAAGATAAAAGAGGCTTTTCATATTCATAGAGAAAAACCGTCTTTGAATCAACAATTATATCATGTAAATTTGAAACTATCCTTATAATTCTCACATTGCCACGCTTTTATTTACATTGTTGTTACTAGCATAATTAACATTTGTTCCCACTTATATATTCACTGTCAACGCTTTGTACATTACTTATTAACTGAAGATGACAGAAGTTGCTGTCGAAACATGTTTTTCAAACTAAAACGTTTTGTCGTTTTTCTTAAAATTATAACCTGCCTGCTAACATCAAGACATTTCTTATGATCAATTTTATATATTGTTTTGTTGTTATATTAGTAAGTCTTTATAGTTTTTAAGGTAGTAGCCTGAGTAGCAGGCGCAAGAAAGAACGGGGTGCGCGAGAGAGACACGCGAGGAGAGAATGAACGCCTGCCCGAGAGGCCCACGAAAATCGTTTCCCACCTCCTATCCAATTACTTGGCAGCGCTGCGTGATCTGTCAAAAATTTTGACAAAAAACAGATCCCTTCAAATTGCGGGAAATTTGCAACATGTCGGTCGAAAGCGGCGGTGAATAACGATCCAAATGGAATCGCGGAAGAAAACGAGACGATGAAAATCCTTATTTAAGCCCCGGCTACACGTTCTAACATTGTTATATTTTCTGTCGTCTGTGTAAAAAAAAGTTACGAATAGTTTATGGGCCGTGCGTTACAAAGAGGTCTGGATTTATGAATCTCTTTATTAAAGCCGTCTGCGAATTTAGAACTTACCGAAAGATTCGGATAAAAAATAATTCTGATCAAAAGAAAACAATAATTCAGAAAAAATCGACAAAACTATTTTTAACCGACCGACAAGATAGACAACCGATCATAAGCCGACCGATTTCGAGTCGCTCGATCGCTTACGGCTTCGCCGCTCACGGGTACAGCTCCCCGTGAAGAGAGAACAAACCTACCTCCCCAAGCAAACCGACCCATCCAAGACATGTTGTTCAAAACATTACGCATTGAATGACGAATTCATTGACAAGTTGTTCACCCACGCATTCGCCAGTATGTCTGCGATTCTGAGAAATATTTCATGTGCTCGAAATCAGATGGCGCAATGCACTTTCTTGTTCTCCTTTTGAAGTGAAGTTAAATTTCTTATTTTTGAGCGCTGCTAACACTTCTTCCAAACAAGATTCATATTGTTGGCCATCCATATTGGTACTGCATGTTTACAAGTTTACAAACGATCTCGTGTTTCCTTTGACTGACAGTTTTCTCGCCCAACGCGATCACTTATTCCCTCTGGAGCCTCTCAACCAATAGAACTTTTCCGCTCTCTCAGAAAGCAGAAAAAAAACGATTTTAGTGGGCCTCTCGGGCAGGCGTTCCTTCTCTCTTAACGTGTGTCTCTCGCGCACCCCGTTCTTTCTTGGGCCCATATTATTTTTATGCGCCTGCTACGCAGACTAGTAAGGTAGTGTCCACAATACGCACCCCAATGACCCCATCTAAAAATCCTGACACATGAATGAAGGTCTTAGCGCACCTACCGAACACAATAATGCGTGGTCACAGATCAGACCACTCCAACGGGGTCCTACTGTGTTCTTTTATGGCCCGTTCGTTTGTTCTGGCTGCACAAAATATCCTTCATTTACTTATTATTGGCTACTCAACATTGTACATTCCAATTCTTTGTTGATGATCAGTTATATAACTAACGACAAATGGTTATTAATATGTCACTGCTTTTAAATGCATCATAAACTGAAAATAATAAAGCTCACATCAATGGAAATAAACACTAATTTTGAACCTGTTTATCAGAACCTGACGGTGCTCCACGAAATGTGAGAGGACATAACACCAGCTCAACCAGTATTTCTATATCATGGAATCCAGTAGCAGCTGAGCAACAGAATGGTGTAATCACGGGTTACAACATTACCTACCAGTCTCAAACAGAAAATCATAATGGAAATGTACCAGCTGGTCCCTCTGAACTTAACAAAGAAATAACAGGGTTAAAAAAGTATGTCGTCTACAATATCAGAGTGTTTGCATCTACTGTGAAAGGAGATGGGCCACAGAGTACTGTTTTTAGTGTTAGAACAGCCCAGGATAGTAAGTAAATTATCTTGTTTATGTAATTTGAACGTCCAAACGGACTCCATACGTGCGAAACTTTTTGTTTAACTTGTAATTTTCGCAATTATTTTCATCATGCATTGTTCGTCTTAGTATTTATACAACCTAGTTTTTATACATTTTTGACTTGATAATGACGTTACGGTAACGTCGAAACATCGTCAGCTTTTTAGCTTTTTAAATTTTATAATGTTTTTAAGAAATGTTTTGTCTCAATTTTTTATAGTTAAATGTTTTTCCAAGTCACTTCTTTTTCGTATGTAGATTTTGTAATGGTAACGATTTGTATAGCATCACTTCCTCATTATATGTTCACATTTGCTTTCAATTGAGCAAAACAGAAGTTAATCCATTCCTGATTTCACAACTAATTGTTTCAATGAGTTTTTAGTTTTACCTCGATTTTGTATTTAAAAAGTAACTTTTATTTGACTGTATTTCTCATTTTTACTGTATTTCGGCTTATGATCAATTTTATATATTGTTTTGTTGTTATATTAGTAAGTCTTTATAGTTTCTAAGGTAATAGCCTGATTAGCAGGCGTATGAAAATAATATGGGCGCAAGAAAGAACGGGGTGCGCGGGAGAGGCACGCGAGGAGAGAAGGAACGCCTGCCCGAGAGGCCCACGAAAATCGTTTCCCATCTCCTATCCAACTTCTTGGCCTCGCTGCGTGATATGTCAAAAGTTTTGACAGAAAACAGATCCCTTCAAATTGCGGGAAATTTGCAACATGTCGGTCGCAAGCGGCGGTGAATAACGATCCAAATCGAATCGCGGAAGAAAACGAGACGATGAAAATCCTAATTTAAGCCCCGGCTACAAGTTCTAACATTGTTATATTTTCTGTCGTCTGTGTAAAAAAAAGTTACGAATAGTTTATGGGCCGTGCGTTACAAAGAGGTCTGGATTTATGAATCTCTTCAAGACGTCTGCAAGGGAAAATGGCTCGAAGTCTTCATCAGATTGGGATATCTGTTGATAAAATTGAAGGATTTTCCGAAGTTGTATGTTCTCCGTGTGGAAGAAAGCTGATTAAATTATGTGACATGTTCAGTTCCGTTTTCTCGGCACTTTCAGAAGATTCTAGCGAAAACGATGTTGGCGAGACATTTAAAAGAAAAATGGGAGCCGTCTTAACTCCGGGAATTCATAGTAAGAGTCGCTTGTCCCTACGCCGTATTTTTTTACACACGCAATTTCAGCGGTCTGAATCACATCACTCGTAGTTTAAAAGAAAAAATATCCTTCAAGAGCTGCAAAACAACTGAAACCATCGGCGAAAATAATTCTAAGCCGCTGGCAGCGAAAAAATAATTCATGAACGTTTCAAATCATGAACGAATTCCTCATTCATCTGTCAGGGATTCCCAGGACATGCACCGCACATGTGAACTCTGATCGCGAACCCGCCGTCGAATTTAGAACTGACCGAAAGAGTCGGATAAAAAATAATTCTGATCAGAAAGAAAACAATAATTCAGAACAAATCGACAAAACTATTTTTAACCAAGCGACAAGATAGACAACCGATCATAAGCCAGCCGATTTCGAGTCGCTCGATCGCTTACGGCTTCGCCGCCCACGGGTACAGCTCCCCGTGAAGAGAAAACAAAAAACCGTTACCTCCCCAAGCAAACCGACCCATCCAAGCCATGTTATTCAAAACATTACGCATTGAATGACGAATTCATTGAGAAGTTGTTCGCCCAAGCATTCGCCAGGATGTCTGCGATTCTGAGAAATATTTCATGTGCTCGAATTCAGATGGCGCAATGCACTTTCTTGTTCTCCTTTTAAAGTGAAGTTAAATCCCTTATTTTTGAGCGCTGCTAACACTTCTTTCAAACAAGATTCATATTGTTGGCCATCCATATTGGTACTGCATGTTTAAAAGTTTACAAACGATCTCGTGTTTCCTTTGACTGACAGTTTTCTCGCCCAACGCGATCACTTATTCCCTCTGGAGCCTCTCAACCAATAGAACTTTTCCGCTCTCTCAGAAAGCAGAAAAAAACGATTTTAGTGGGCCTCTCGGGCAGGCGTTCCTTCTCTCCTAACGTGTGTCTCTCGCGCACCCCGTTCTTTCTTGGGCCCATATTATTTTTATGCGCCTGCTACGCAGACTAGTAAGGTAGTGTCCACAATACGCACCCCAATGACCCCATCTAAAAATCCTGACACGTGAATCAAGTTCTTAGCGCACCTACCGAACACAATAATGCATGGTCACAGATCAGACCACTCCAACGGGGTCCTACTGTGTTCTTTTATGGCCCGTTCGTTTGTTCTGGTTGTACAAAATATCCTTCATTTACTGATTGTTGGCTACTCGACATTGTGCATTCCAATTCTTTGTTGATGATCAGTTATATAACTAACGACAAATGGTTATTAATTTGTCTTTGCTTTTAAATGCATAATGAACTGAAAATAATAAAGCTCGCATCAATGGAAATAAACACTAATTTTGAACCTGTTTATCAGAACCTGACGGTGCTCCACAAAATGTGACAGGACATAACACCAGCTCAACCAGTATTTCTATATCATGGGATCCAGTAGCAGCTGAGCAACAGAATGGTGTAATCACGGGTTACAACATTACCTACCAGTCTCAAACAGAAAATCATAATGGAAATGTACCAGCTGGTCCCTCTGAACTTAACAAACAAATAACAGGGTTAAAAAAGTATGTCGTCTACAATATCAGAGTGTTTGCATCTACTGTGAAAGGAGATGGGCCACAGAGTACTGTTTTTAGTGTTAGAACAGCCCAGGATAGTAAGTAAATTTTCTTGTTTATATAGATTTTGTAATGGTAATGATTTATATAGCATCAATTCCTCATTATATGTTCACATTTTCTTTCAATTCAACAAAACAGAAGTTAATCCATTCCTGATTTCACAACTAATTATTACAATGAGTTTTTAGTTTTATCTCGATTTTGTATTTAAAAAGTAACTTTTATTTGACTGTATTTCTCATTTTTACTGTATTTCTTATGATTTTAAGAAAAACGACAAAACGTTTTAGTTTGAAAAACATGTTTCGACAGCAACTTCTGTCATCTTCAGTTAATAAGTAATGTACAAAGCGTTGACAGTGAATATATAAGTGGGAACAAATGTTAATTATGCTAGTAACAACAATGTAAATAAAAGCGTGGCAATGTGAGAATTATAAGGATAGTTTCAAATTTACATGATATAATTGTTGATTCAAAGACGGTTTTTCTCTATGAATATGAAAAGCCTCTTTTATCTTAAGTTGGAAACTCGTAGAAGCGTGATCTAAAATATGAAAGCAATCTTGTGAACACAAGGTACGACAATGTTCAGAATTCAGTAGATGTTTGAAAATGTGAGAGGTCCAGTCATTGACTAAGTGCTCACGCACGCGTGTGGAAAAATGCCGGGTTGTTTCGCCGACATAACAGGCATTA
This sequence comes from Dendrophyllia cribrosa, assembly GCA_024195265.1. Classification (NCBI taxonomy): domain Eukaryota; kingdom Metazoa; phylum Cnidaria; class Anthozoa; order Scleractinia; family Dendrophylliidae; genus Dendrophyllia; species Dendrophyllia cribrosa. The sequence continues at coordinate 28,848,648 of JAJLRJ010000013.1, forward strand.
CAGCCCGCACATACAAACTTATAAACCACACGCGAACGAAACCCGTCAGGGACAGGGTCTTTCACACTAAACATATTGCCTATCTTAAAGGAAGAAAAAACTAATTTTATATCCAAATCATTGCAATAGCGCTTGATAAAGTGACGAATCTTTTTCTGAGTAACGACAGAAAAATGTCCTGTGTAGGGCAGCTTAAAGTAAAATGTAGGTGAAGTGGGAAGAGAATCCCGGGGACAATGATTACTTAGGGTCCCAGTAATGTAGCGGTTGACAACTCTTTCAATTAAATGGGCAGGGAAAAGATTCTTTTTTAGGATTTCCATAAGCTTGGTAATGTCCTCGTGTAGCCCCAACCAGGTGTTATTGATCTTATAGGCCCTATCAACAAGAGTCCTGATGAGACCCACTTTGTAAGAGTACGAGGTGAAACTGAAATAATTGGTTAATAACCCAGTAAAGGTTTTCTACATTACTACCGCTACATTACTGGGACCCTAAGTAATCATTGTCCCCGGGATTCTCTTCCCACTTCACCTACATTTTACTTTAAGCTGCCCTACACAGGACATTTTTCTGTCGTTACTCAGAAAAAGATTCGTCACTTTATCAAGCGCTATTGCAATGATTTGGATATAAAATTAGTTTTTTCTTCCTTTAAGATAGTCAATATGTTTAGTGTGAAAGACCCTGTCCCTGACGGGTTTCGTTCGCGTGTGGTTTATAAGTTTGTATGTGCGGGCTGTAATGCCTGTTATGTCGGCGAAACAACCCGGCATTTTTCCACACGCGTGCGTGAGCACTTAGTCAATGACTGGACCTCTCACATTTTCAAACATCTACTGAATTCTGAACATTGTCGTACCTTGTGTTCACAAGATTGCTTTCATATTTTAGATCACGCTTCTACGAGTTTCCAACTTAAGATAAAAGAGGCTTTTCATATTCATAGAGAAAAACCGTCTTTGAATCAACAATTATATCATGTAAATTTGAAACTATCCTTATAATTCTCACATTGCCACGCTTTTATTTACATTGTTGTTACTAGCATAATTAACATTTGTTCCCACTTATATATTCACTGTCAACGCTTTGTACATTACTTATTAACTGAAGATGACAGAAGTTGCTGTCGAAACATGTTTTTCAAACTAAAACGTTTTGTCGTTTTTCTTAAAATTATAACCTGCCTGCTAACATCAAGACATTTCTTATGATCAATTTTATATATTGTTTTGTTGTTATATTAGTAAGTCTTTATAGTTTTTAAGGTAGTAGCTGAGTAGCAGGCGCAAGAAAGAACGGGGTGCGCGAGAGAGACACGCGAGGAGAGAATGAACGCCTGCCCGAGAGGCCCACGAAAATCGTTTCCCACCTCCTATCCAATTACTTGGCAGCGCTGCGTGATCTGTCAAAAATTTTGACAAAAAACAGATCCCTTCAAATTGCGGGAAATTTGCAACATGTCGGTCGCAAGCGGCGGTGAATAACGATCCAAATGGAATCGCGGAAGAAAACGAGACGATGAAAATCCTTATTTAAGCCCCGGCTACACGTTCTAACATTGTTATATTTTCTGTCGTCTGTGTAAAAAAAAGTTACGAATAGTTTATGGGCCGTGCGTTACAAAGAGGTCTGGATTTATGAATCTCTTTATTAAAGCCGTCTGCGAATTTAGAACTTACCGAAAGATTCGGATAAAAAATAATTCTGATCAAAAGAAAACAATAATTCAGAAAAAATCGACAAAACTATTTTTAACCGACCGACAAGATAGACAACCGATCATAAGCCGGCCGATTTCGAGTCGCTCGATCGCTTACGGCTTCGCCGCTCACGGGTACAGCTCCCCGTGAAGAGAGAACAAACCTACCTCCCCAAGCAAACCGACCCATCCAAGACATGTTGTTCAAAACATTACGCATTGAATGACGAATTCATTGACAAGTTGTTCACCCACGCATTCGCCAGTTTATCTGCGATTCTGAGAAATATTTCATGTGCTCGAAATCAGATGGCGCAATGCACTTTCTTGTTCTCCTTTTGAAGTGAAGTTAAATTTCTTATTTTTGAGCGCTGCTAACACTTCTTCCAAACAAGATTCATATTGTTGGCCATCCATATTGGTACTGCATGTTTACAAGTTTACAAACGATCTCGTGTTTCCTTTGACTGACAGTTTTCTCGCCCAACGCGATCACTTATTCCCTCTGGAGCCTCTCAACCAATAGAACTTTTCCGCTCTCTCAGAAAGCAGAAAAAAACGATTTTAGTGGGCCTCTCGGGCAGGCGTTCCTTCTCTCCTAACGTGTGTCTCTCGCGCACCCCGTTCTTTCTTGGGCCCATTTTATTTTTATACGCCTGCTACGCAGACTAGTAAGGTAGTGTCCACAATACGCACCCCAATGACCCCATCTAAAAATCCTGACACATGAATGAAGGTCTTAGCGCACCTACCGAACACAATAATGCGTGGTCACAGATCAGACCACTCCAACGGGGTCCTACTGTGTTCTTTTATGGCCCGTTCGTTTGTTCTGGCTGCACAAAATATCCTTCATTTACTTATTATTGGCTACTCAACATTGTACATTCCAATTCTTTGTTGATGATCAGTTATATAACTAACGACAAATGGTTATTAATATGTCACTGCTTTTAAATGCATCATAAACTGAAAATAATAAAGCTCACATCAATGGAAATAAACACTAATTTTGAACCTGTTTATCAGAACCTGACGGTGCTCCACGAAATGTGAGAGGACATAACACCAGCTCAACCAGTATTTCTATATCATGGAATCCAGTAGCAGCTGAGCAACAGAATGGTGTAATCACGGGTTACAACATTACCTACCAGTCTCAAACAGAAAATCATAATGGAAATGTACCAGCTGGTCCCTCTGAACTTAACAAACAAATAACAGGGTTAAAAAAGTATGTCGTCTACAATATCAGAGTGTTTGCATCTACTGTGAAAGGAGATGGGCCACAGAGTACTGTTTTTAGTGTTAGAACAGCCCAGGATAGTAAGTAAATTATCTTGTTTATGTAATTTGAACGTCCAAACGGACTCCATACGTGCGAAACTTTTTGTTTAACTTGTAATTTTCGCAATTATTTTCATCATGCATTGTTCGTCTTAGTATTTATACAACCTAGTTTTTATACATTTTTGACTTGATAATGACGTTACGGTAACGTCGAAACATCGTCAGCTTTTTAGCTTTTTAAATTTTATAATGTTTTTAAGAAATGTTTTGTCTCAATTTTTTATAGTTAAATGTTTTTCCAAGTCACTTCTTTTTCGTATGTAGATTTTGTAATGGTAACGATTTGTATAGCATCACTTCCTCATTATATGTTCACATTTGCTTTCAATTGAGCAAAACAGAAGTTAATCCATTCCTGATTTCACAACTAATTGTTTCAATGAGTTTTTAGTTTTACCTCGATTTTGTATTTAAAAAGTAACTTTTATTTGACTGTATTTCTCATTTTTACTGTATTTCGGCTTATGATCAATTTTATATATTGTTTTGTTGTTATATTAGTAAGTCTTTATAGTTTCTAAGGTAATAGCCTGATTAGCAGGCGTATGAAAATAATATGGGCGCAAGAAAGAACGGGGTGCGCGGGAGAGGCACGCGAGGAGAGAAGGAACGCCTGCCCGAGAGGCCCACGAAAATCGTTTCCCATCTCCTATCCAACTTCTTGGCCTCGCTGCGTGATATGTCAAAAGTTTTGACAGAAAACAGATCCCTTCAAATTGCGGGAAATTTGCAACATGTCGGTCGCAAGCGGCGGTGAATAACGATCCAAATCGAATCGCGGAAGAAAACGAGACGATGAAAATCCTAATTTAAGCCCCGGCTACAAGTTCTAACATTGTTATATTTTCTGTCGTCTGTGTAAAAAAAAGTTACGAATAGTTTATGGGCCGTGCGTTACAAAGAGGTCTGGATTTATGAATCTCTTCAAGACGTCTGCAAGGGAAAATGGCTCGAAGTCTTCATCAGATTGGGATATCTGTTGATAAAATTGAAGGATTTTCCGAAGTTGTATGTTCTCCGTGTGGAAGAAAGCTGATTAAATTATGTGACATGTTCAGTTCCGTTTTCTCGGCACTTTCAGAAGATTCTAGCGAAAACGATGTTGGCGAGACATTTAAAAGAAAAATGGGAGCCGTCTTAACTCCGGGAATTCATAGTAAGAGTCGCTTGTCCCTACGCCGTATTTTTTTACACACGCAATTTCAGCGGTCTGAATCACATCACTCGTAGTTTAAAAGAAAAAATATCCTTCAAGAGCTGCAAAACAACTGAAACCATCGGCGAAAATAATTCTAAGCCGCTGGCAGCGAAAAAATAATTCATGAACGTTTCAAATCATGAACGAATTCCTCATTCATCTGTCAGGGATTCCCAGGACATGCACCGCACATGTGAACTCTGATCGCGAACCCGCCGTCGAATTTAGAACTGACCGAAAGAGTCGGATAAAAAATAATTCTGATCAGAAAGAAAACAATAATTCAGAACAAATCGACAAAACTATTTTTAACCAAGCGACAAGATAGACAACCGATCATAAGCCAGCCGATTTCGAGTCGCTCGATCGCTTACGGCTTCGCCGCCCACGGGTACAGCTCCCCGTGAAGAGAAAACAAAAAACCGTTACCTCCCCAAGCAAACCGACCCATCCAAGACATGTTATTCAAAACATTACGCATTGAATGACGAATTCATTGAGAAGTTGTTCGCCCAAGCATTCGCCAGGATGTCTGCGATTCTGAGAAATATTTCATGTGCTCGAATTCAGATGGCGCAATGCACTTTCTTGTTCTCCTTTTAAAGTGAAGTTAAATCCCTTATTTTTGAGCGCTGCTAACACTTCTTTCAAACAAGATTCATATTGTTGGCCATCCATATTGGTACTGCATGTTTAAAAGTTTACAAACGATCTCGTGTTTCCTTTGACTGACAGTTTTCTCGCCCAACGCGATCACTTATTCCCTCTGGAGCCTCTCAACCAATAGAACTTTTCCGCTCTCTCAGAAAGCAGAAAAAAACGATTTTAGTGGGCCTCTCGGGCAGGCGTTCCTTCTCTCCTAACGTGTGTCTCTCGCGCACCCCGTTCTTTCTTGGGCCCATATTATTTTTATGCGCCTGTTACGCAGACTAGTAAGGTAGTGTCCACAATACGCACCCCAATGACCCCATCTAAAAATCCTGACACGTGAATCAAGTTCTTAGCGCACCTACCGAACACAATAATGCATGGTCACAGATCAGACCACTCCAACGGGGTCCTACTGTGTTCTTTTATGGCCCGTTCGTTTGTTCTGGTTGTACAAAATATCCTTCATTTACTGATTGTTGGCTACTCGACATTGTGCATTCCAATTCTTTGTTGATGATCAGTTATATAACTAACGACAAATGGTTATTAATTTGTCTTTGCTTTTAAATGCATAATGAACTGAAAATAATAAAGCTCGCATCAATGGAAATAAACACTAATTTTGAACCTGTTTATCAGAACCTGACGGTGCTCCACAAAATGTGACAGGACATAACACCAGCTCAACCAGTATTTCTATATCATGGGATCCAGTAGCAGCTGAGCAACAGAATGGTGTAATCACGGGTTACAACATTACCTACCAGTCTCAAACAGAAAATCATAATGGAAATGTACCAGCTGGTCCCTCTGAACTTAACAAACAAATAACAGGGTTAAAAAAGTATGTCGTCTACAATATCAGAGTGTTTGCATCTACTGTGAAAGGAGATGGGCCACAGAGTACTGTTTTTAGTGTTAGAACAGCCCAGGATAGTAAGTAAATTTTCTTGTTTATATAGATTTTGTAATGGTAATGATTTATATAGCATCAATTCCTCATTATATGTTCACATTTTCTTTCAATTCAACAAAACAGAAGTTAATCCATTCCTGATTTCACAACTAATTATTACAATGAGTTTTTAGTTTTATCTCGATTTTGTATTTAAAAAGTAACTTTTATTTGACTGTATTTCTCATTTTTACTGTATTTCTTATGATTTTAAGAAAAACGACAAAACGTTTTAGTTTGAAAAACATGTTTCGACAGCAACTTCTGTCATCTTCAGTTAATAAGTAATGTACAAAGCGTTGACAGTGAATATATAAGTGGGAACAAATGTTAATTATGCTAGTAACAACAATGTAAATAAAAGCGTGGCAATGTGAGAATTATAAGGATAGTTTCAAATTTACATGATATAATTGTTGATTCAAAGACGGTTTTTCTCTATGAATATGAAAAGCCTCTTTTATCTTAAGTTGGAAACTCGTAGAAGCGTGATCTAAAATATGAAAGCAATCTTGTGAAACACAAGGTACGACAATGTTCAGAATTCAGTAGATGTTTGAAAATGTGAGAGGTCCTGTCATTGACTAAGTGCTCACGCACGCGTGTGGAAAAATGCCGGGTTGTTTCGCCGACATAACAGGCATTACAGCCCGCACATACAAACTTATAAACCACACGCGAACGAAACCCGTCAGGGACAGGGTCTTTCACACTAAACATATTGACTATCTTAAAGGAAGAAAAAACTAATTTTATATCCAAATCATTGCAATAGCGCTTGATAAAGTGACGAATCTTTTTCTGAGTAACGACAGAAAAATGTCCTGTGTAGGGCAGCTTAAAGTAAAATGTAGGTGAAGTGGGAAGAGAATCCCGGGGACAATGATTACTTAGGGTCCCAGTAATGTAGCGGTTGACAACTCTTTCAATTAAATGGGCAGGGAAAAGATTCTTTTTTAGGATTTCCATAAGCTTGGTAATGTCCTCGTGTAGCCCCAACCAGGTGTTATTGATCTTATAGGCCCTATCAACAAGAGTCCTGATGAGACCCACTTTGTAAGAGTACGAGGTGAAACTGAAATAATTGGTTAATAACCCAGTAAAGGTTTTCTACATTACTACCGCTACATTACTGGGACCCTAAGTAATCATTGTCCCCGGGATTCTCTTCCCACTTCACCTACATTTTACTTTAAGCTGCCCTACACAGGACATTTTTTTGTCGTTACTCAGAAAAAGATTCGTCACTTTATCAAGCGCTATTGCAATGATTTGGATATAAAATTAGTTTTTTCTTCCTTTAAGATAGGCAATATGTTTAGTGTGAAAGACCCTGTCCCTGACGGGTTTCGTTCGCGTGTGGTTTATAAGTTTGTATGTGCGGGCTGTAATGCCTGTTATGTCGGCGAAACAACCCGGCATTTTTCCACACGCGTGCGTGAGCACTTAGTCAATGACAGGACCTCTCACATTTTCAAACATCTACTGAATTTTGAACATTGTCGTACCTTGTGTTCACAAGATTGCTTTCATATTTTAGATCACGCTTCTACGAGTTTCCAACTTAAGATAAAAGAGGCTTTTCATATTCGTAGAGAAAAACCGTCTTTGAATCAACAATTATATCATGTAAATTTGAAACTATCCTTATAATTCTCACATTGCCACGCTTTTATTTACATTGTTGTTACTAGCATAATTAACATTTGTTCCCACTTATATATTCACTGTCAACGCTTTGTACATTACTTATTAACTGAAGATGACAGAAGTTGCTGTCGAAACATGTTTTTCAAACTAAAACGTTTTGTCGTTTTTCTTAAAATTATAACCTGCCTGCTAACATCAAGACATTTCTTATGATCAATTTTATATATTGTTTTGTTGTTATATTAGTAAGTCTTTATAGTTTTTAAGGTAGTAGCTTGAGTAGCAGGCGCAAGAAAGAACGGGGTGCGCGAGAGAGACACGCGAGGAGAGAATGAACGCCTGCCCGAGAGGCCCACGAAAATCGTTTCCCACCTCCTATCCAATTACTTGGCAGCGCTGCGTGATCTGTCAAAAATTTTGACAAAAAACAGATCCCTTCAAATTGCGGGAAATTTGCAACATGTCGGTCGCAAGCGGCGGTGAATAACGATCCAAATGGAATCGCGGAAGAAAACGAGACGATGAAAATCCTTATTTAAGCCCCGGCTACACGTTCTAACATTGTTATATTTTCTGTCGTCTGTGTAAAAAAAAGTTACGAATAGTTTATGGGCCGTGCGTTACAAAGAGGTCTGGATTTATGAATCTCTTTATTAAAGCCGTCTGCGAATTTAGAACTTACCGAAAGATTCGGATAAAAAATAATTCTGATCAAAAGAAAACAATAATTCAGAAAAAATCGACAAAACTATTTTTAACCGACCGACAAGATAGACAACCGATCATAAGCCGGCCGATTTCGAGTCGCTCGATCGCTTACGGCTTCGCCGCTCACGGGTACAGCTCCCCGTGAAGAGAGAACAAACCTACCTCCCCAAGCAAACCGACCCATCCAAGACATGTTGTTCAAAACATTACGCATTGAATGACGAATTCATTGACAAGTTGTTCACCCACGCATTCGCCAGTTTATCTGCGATTCTGAGAAATATTTCATGTGCTCGAAATCAGATGGCGCAATGCACTTTCTTGTTCTCCTTTTGAAGTGAAGTTAAATTTCTTATTTTTGAGCGCTGCTAACACTTCTTCCAAACAAGATTCATATTGTTGGCCATCCATATTGGTACTGCATGTTTACAAGTTTACAAACGATCTCGTGTTTCCTTTGACTGACAGTTTTCTCGCCCAACGCGATCACTTATTCCCTCTGGAGCCTCTCAACCAATAGAACTTTTCCGCTCTCTCAGAAAGCAGAAAAAAACGATTTTAGTGGGCCTCTCGGGCAGGCGTTCCTTCTCTACTAACGTGTGTCTCTCGCGCACCCCGTTCTTTCTTGGGCCCATTTTATTTTTATACGCCTGCTACGCAGACTAGTAAGGTAGTGTCCACAATACGCACCCCAATGACCCCATCTAAAAATCCTGACACATGAATGAAGGTCTTAGCGCACCTACCGAACACAATAATGCGTGGTCACAGATCAGACCACTCCAACGGGGTCCTACTGTGTTCTTTTATGGCCCGTTCGTTTGTTCTGGCTGCACAAAATATCCTTCATTTACTTATTATTGGCTACTCAACATTGTACATTCCAATTCTTTGTTGATGATCAGTTATATAACTAACGACAAATGGTTATTAATATGTCACTGCTTTTAAATGCATCATAAACTGAAAATAATAAAGCTCGCATCAATGGAAATAAACACTAATTTTGAACCTGTTTATCAGAACCTGACGGTGCTCCACAAAATGTGACAGGACATAACACCAGCTCAACCAGTATTTCTATATCATGGGATCCAGTAGCAGCTGAGCAACAGAATGGTGTAATCACGGGTTACAACATTACCTACCAGTCTCAAACAGAAAATCATAATGGAAATGTACCAGCTGGTCCCTCTGAACTTAACAAACAAATAACAGGGTTAAAAAAGTATGTCGTCTACAATATCAGAGTGTTTGCATCTACTGTGAAAGGAGATGGGCCACAGAGTACTGTTTTTAGTGTTAGAACAGCCCAGGATAGTAAGTAAATTATCTTGTTTATGTAGATTTTGTAATGGCAATGATTTATATAGCATCAATTCCTCATTATATGTTCACATTTGCTTTCAATTCAGCAAAACAGAAGTTAATCCATTCCTGATTTCACAACTAATTGTTTCAATGACTTTTTAGTTTTACCTCGATTTTGTATTTAAAAAGTGACTTTTATTTCACTGTATTTCTCATTTTTACTGTATTTCGGCTTATGATCAATTTTATACATTGTTTTTTTGTTATATTAGTAAGTCTTTATAGTTTCTAAGGTAGTAGCCTGAGTAGCAGGCGTATGAAAATAATATGGGCGCAAGAAAGAACGGGGTGCGCGGGAGAGGCACGCGAGGAGAGAAGGAACGCCTCCCATCTCCTATCCAACTACTTGGCCGCGCTGCGTGATCTGTCAGAAGTTTTGACAGAAAACAGATCCCTTCAAATTGCGGGAAATTTGCAACATGTCGGTCGCAAGCGGCGGTGAATAACGATCCAAATCGAATCGCGGAAGAAAACGAGACGATGAAAATCCTAATTTAAGCCCCGGCTACACGTTCTAACATTGTTATATTTTCTGTCGTTTGTGTAAAAAAAGGTTACGAATAGTTTATGGGCCGTGCGTTACAAAGAGGTCTGGATTTATGAATCTCTTTATTAAAGCCGTCTGCGAATTTAGAACTTACCGAAAGAGTCGGATAAAAAATAATTCTGATCAAAAGAAAACAATAATTCAGAACAAATGGACAAAACTATTTTTAACCGACCGACAAGATAGACAACCGATCATAAGCCGGCCGATTTCGAGTCGCTCGATCGCTTACGGCTTCGCCGCTCACGGGTACAGCTCCCCGTGAAGAGAGAACAAAAATCCGCTACCTCCCCAAGCAAACCGACCCATCCAAGACATGTTATTCAAAACATTACGCATTGAATGACGAATTCATTGACAAGTTGTTTACACACGCATTCGCCAGAATGTCTGCGATTCTGAGAAATATTTCATGTGCTCGAAATCAGATGGCGCAATGCACTTTCTTGTTCTCCCTTTAAAGTGAAGTTAAATTTCTTATTTTTGAGCGCTGCTAACACTTCTTCCAAACAAGATTCATATTGTTGGCCATCCATATTGGTACTGCATGTTTACAAGTTTACAAACGATCTCGTGTTTCCTTTGACTGACAGTTTTCTCGCCCAACGCGATCACTTATTCCATCTGGAGCCTCTCAACCAATAGAACTTTTCCGCTCTCTCAGAAAGCAGCAAAAAACGATTTTAGTGGGCCTCTCGGGCCGGCGTTCCTTCTCTCCTAACGTGTGTCTCTCGCGCACCCCGTTCTTTCTTGGGCCCATATTATTTTTATGCGCCTGCTACGCAGACTAGTAAGGTAGTGTCCACAATACGCACCCCAATGACCCCATCTAAAAATCCTGACACATGAATCAAGTTCTTAGCGCACCTACCGAACACAATAATGCATGGTCACAGATCAGACCACTCCAACGGGGTCCTACTGTGTTCTTTTATGACCCGTTCGTTTGTTCTGGCTGCACAAAATATCCTTCATTTATTTATTATTGGCTACTCAACATTGTACATTCCAATTCTTTGTTGATGATCAGTTATATAACTAACGACAAATGGTTATTAATATGTCACTGCTTTTAAATGCATCATAAACTGAAAATAATAAAGCTCGCATCAATGGAAATAAACACTAATTTTGAACCTGTTTATCAGAACCTGACGGTGCTCCACAAAATGTGACAGGACATAACACCAGCTCAACCAGTATTTCTATATCATGGGATCCAGTAGCAGCTGAGCAACAGAATGGTGTAATCACGGGTTACAACATTACCTACCAGTCTCAAACAGAAAATCATAATGGAAATGTACCAGCTGGTCCCTCTGAACTTAACAAACAAATAACAGGGTTAAAAAAGTATGTCGTCTACAATATCAGAGTGTTTGCATCTACTGTGAAAGGAGATGGGCCACAGAGTACTGTTTTTAGTGTTAGAACAGCCCAGGATAGTAAGTAAATTATCTTGTTTATGTAGATTTTCCAATGGTAATGATTTATATAGCATCAATTCCTCATTATATGTTCACATTTGCTTTCAATTCAGCAAAACAGAAGTTAATCCATTCCTGATTTCACAACTAATTGTTTCAATGACTTTTTAGTTTTACCTCGATTTTGTATTTAAAAAGTGACTTTTATTTGACTGTATTTCTCATTTTTACTGTATTTCGGCTTATGATCAATTTTATATATTGTTTTGTTGTTATATTAGTAAGTCTTTATAGTTTCTCAGGTAGTAGCCTGAGTAGCAGGCGCAGGAAAACAATATATATAGATAGGCTGAGCCTAACAGCGTCGCTCTGTGAGCACGCTTAACTAAGGTGAAACTTAACTAATGTGAAATGTCGAAAGCACAAGAATTAAGATTGACGACTGGGCAATTTTTCAATTTTAGCAATTCTCAAAAACAGTATTAATGCGACCGTCTGCACAGTACATTTAGACCGTACAGAAGTTCACAGAAACAAGTTTTTCTCCGTCTACAATAAACTACTACTACTACTACCTTCCGAATAAAATAAAGTTGTTGTTGTCAAAAATTGCCCGAAAAGCTGATTTGGAAATCAAAATTGCAACAATACACAAACATATTTGCATAAGGTGACGCAAGTGAAGATAGAACTGTAAAATCGTTTTTCAATCTATGTAATGAATGAACATACACAAAAATGGACAACACAATCTTCAAATCTCCATTAGCTTATGTTTAAAAGCAAAACGCGTACCACTTATAGCGCATCGATCGAGTTCGAGCTGCCTTGGATGAAATTTAAGAAATCGATACAACTGAATTTAAGCACGTTTTAAAAAAAGTCAATCACAGATTGATATCAACATAAATTCCCATCGAAAAATGTAATCTGTTTAACCTTTAAGTCCCTCTCTTGCTTGGAAATTCTTTTAATCCCTGCTTCTTTGGTTGTGAAATCCGTATGAAAACAAACATCTCGGTTGTGTGGCGTCATACGCGGTCATACGCGGTTGTGTGGCGTCATTTTGCGACGACATACGCGCCCGCGAACTAGCCCTGTCCAACACGGGCGCACGGGCGGCACATGCGCCCGCGAAACATTCCGCTAGCCATGACCATGACATAAGTTTAGTTCTATGAGTATGGTGCTCCGCGCGGGCCTTTGGCCCGCAGAGCTCCGCTAATATGGGCGCAAGAAAGAACGGGGTGCGCGAGAGAGACACGCAAGTAGAGAAGGAGCGCCTGCCCGAGAGGCCCACGAAAATTGTTTCCCATCTTCTATCCAACTACTTGGCAACGCTGCGTGATCTGTCAAAAGTTTTGACAGAAAACAGATCCCTTCAAATTGCGGGAAATTTGCAACATGTCGGTCGCAAGCGGCGGTGAATAACGATCCAAATCGAATCGCGGAAGAAAACGAGACGATGAAAATCCTAATTTAAGCCCCGGCTACACGTTCTAACATTGTTATATTTTCTGTCGTCTGTGTAAAAAAAAGTTACGAATAGTTTATGGGCCGTGCGTTACAAAGAGGTCTGGATTTATGAACCTCTTTATTAAAGCCGTCTGCGAATTTAGAACTTATACCAAAAGAGTCGGATAAAAAATAATTCTGATCAAAAGAAAACAATACTTCAGAACAAATGGACAAAACTATTTTTAACCGACCGACAAGATAGACAACCGATCATAAGCCGGCCGATTTCGAGTCCCTCGATCGCTTACGGCTTCGCCGCTCACGGGTACAGCTCCCCGTGAAGAGAAAACAAAAATCCGCTACGTCCCCAAGCAAACCGACCCATCCAAGACATGTTGTTCAAAACATTACGCATTGAATGACGAATTCATTGACAAGTTGTTTACACAAGCATTCGCCAGAATGTCTGCGATTCTGAGAAATATTCCATGTGCTCGAAATCAGATGGCGCAATGCACTTTCTTGTCTCCTTTCAAAGTGAAGTTAAATTTCTTATTTTTGAGCGCTGCTAACACTTCTTTCAAACAAGATTCATATTGTTGGCCATCCATATTGGTACTGCATGTTTACAAGTTTACAAACGATCTCGTGTTTCCTTTGACTGACAGTTTTCTCGCCCAACGCGATCACTTATTCCCTCTGGAGCCTCTCAACCAATAGAACTTTCCGCCCTCTCAGAAAGCAGAAAAAAACGATTTTAGTGGGCCTCTCGGGCAGGCGTTCCTTCTCTCCTAACGTGTGTCTCTCGCGCACCCCGTTCTTTCTTGGGCCCATATTATTTTTATGCGCCTGCTACGCAGACTATTAAGGTAGTGTCCACAATACGCACCCCAATGACCCCATCTAAAAATCCTGACACATGAATCAAGTTCTTAGCGCACCTACCGAACACAATAATGCATGGTCACAGATCAGACCACTCCAACGGGGTCCTACTGTGTTCTTTTATGGCCCGTTCGTTTGTTCTGGTTGTACAAAATATCCTTCATTTACTGATTGTTGGCTACTCGACATTGTGCATTCCAATTCTTTGTTGATGATCAGTTATATAACTAACGACAAATGGTTATTAATTTGTCTTTGCTTTTAAATGCATAATGAACTGAAAATAATAAAGCTCGCATCAATGGAAATAAACACTAATTTTGAACCTGTTTATCAGAACCTGACGGTGCTCCACAAAATGTGACAGGACATAACACCAGCTCAACCAGTATTTCTATATCATGGGATCCAGTAGCAGCTGAGCAACAGAATGGTGTAATCACGGGTTACAACATTACCTACCAGTCTCAAACAGAAAATCATAATGGAAATGTACCAGCTGGTCCCTCTGAACTTAACAAACAAATAACAGGGTTAAAAAAGTATGTCGTCTACAATATCAGAGTGTTTGCATCTACTGTGAAAGGAGATGGTCCACACAGTTCCCCTGTTTTTAAAGTTACAACAGACCAGGATAGTAAGTACATTTCCTATTGATCTTGGTTTTGAGTTATCTGTTTCGTTTAGCCCTATCACTACCAGAAAAGCGTAAAACCTTGGGTTGTGAAATGTGAAATAGGGGTCTCACGTTTGAGACCTTTCCATGGCTCTGTTTTGCATAGTATTTTAAAAAATGAAATTTGGGATCAGAGGTTGGAAGCAGATATTTCTAAAATCGTGTCAGGGTTTAGTCGCACAATGTGTCTATTGGTCCATGTTGGTTAATTTGGTGAGACCGATATTTTATTGTGTTTTGTTTAATTGGGATGGTCCTGATAAACCTCTTTAAAGATATTGAACTGTTATGTTTAACATGCAAGATATAAATTTTGTAATATTCTTGTCAGTTGTGCCTCCAGGTAAGCGGGATTTGTAGTTATCATTCTATGACAGCATTCTTGTTCCAGAATGATACAAACGAAGACACCCTCATTTAATGACCCGTTTTTACAAATGTTTATTTTCTTTTCAGAGCCAAGCGCTCCTCCTTCAAATTTAAGATTAGTGGACACAACTTCCACCAGTATCCTGGTCGAGTGGAATAGGGTTCCCTCTGTCGAGAGAAATGGTATCATACAAAGCTACACCATCAAGTATCAGGCAGTAGGCGATGATCGTGTCACAGTAGAAGGACCTGCTGTTAACACAACAGTTGATTTTCCCACGCTACGGGCAAACCTGAGTGGTCTGATAAAGAATCAGAGATACAACATTAGTGTTTTGGCGACCACCATCAAGGGAGATGGACCTTACAGTGATTATATTACTATTCCAACAAACCAAGACAGTAAGTGAGCATTCTTTACTGAATATCAAGTGTAGGGTACACCTAACAAGAAAACAAGGATGTCAAAACCTAAAACAAAACAGTCGATTTTTCTTCTAACGCTCGGGGGGAGGGAAAGGGGGGAGGGGAGCGCCAAAGGCGGAGCTGTGATATTACCCGCGAGCGGTATGCGTCCACCGCAAACGCCTCTCCCCAGTTTTATAAGCTTTAATCACACTCGCACCAGACCCTATAGACGCCTTCGCATTCGCCTGATTTTTCGGCGGACTCTTGTAACAAAACTGACTGTATCAGTCTCAGTTTTTCATAAATCCAAAAACTGATACCTTGTCTAATTTTCCCTTTAATGGTACTTTATCGTGGATAAGCAGGCGTACGCAGAGAAAATGCCCAAAGGCTGGTTTCGTTTTAAAAATTAATTGAAAAAAAGATGTCATACGTAGAAAACCATTCTGGTTTTTATATTTGGAGGGTTGTCCAATATACACGCACAGTCACGTTCCGTGAAAGCTAAGTTACGGTCCGTAGAATTCCTTCCGACCGTGACGTTAAGAGTCGATCCGTACGGAGCGTACGGTTCGTGAACTGAACAGACGGACCGTAATCAAGAAACCACGGTCCGTGAATTGCATCTCATTAAGGGGACTTAGTATATTTTCGCGTATTTCGTTGAACCGTGTGTACCCCAAACGGTTCGTCGATCCGTACGGAGCGTACGGTTCGCGAACTGAACAGACGGACCGTAATCAAGAAACCACGGTCGGTGAATTGCATCTCATTAAGGGGACTTAGTATATTTTCGTGTATTTCGTTGAACCGTGTGTACCCGAAACGGTTCGTCGATCCGTACGGAGCGTACGGTTCGTGAACTGAACAGATGGACCGTAATCAATAAACCACGGTCCGTGAATTGCATCTCATTAAGGGGACTTAGTATATTTTCGTGTATTTCGTTGAACCGTGTGTACCCCAAACGGTTCGTCGATCCGTACGGAGCGTACGGTTCGTGAACTGAACAAACGGACCGTAATCAAGAAAGCACGGTCCGTGAATTGCATCTCATTAAGGGGACTTAGTATATTTTCGTGTATTTCGTTGAACCGTGTGTACCCAAACTGTTCGTCGATCCGTACGGAGCGTACGGTTCGTGAACTGAACAGACGGACCGTAATCAAGAAACCACGGTCCGTGAATTGCATCTCATTAAGGGGACTTAGAATATTTTCTTATATTGCGTTGAACCATGTGTACCCCAAACGGTCCGTCGATCCGTACGGAGCGTACGATTCGTGAACTGATCGTGTATCGTGGGTTAGGATTATAAGGATGGACTTTGGATATGAATTTAAAAATTTGGATTCCGTGACAGGTATTGAAAAAAGCTTTCTGGACACTCTTTGTTGAATTGATAAGTTTGAATTTAATAAATGAATTTATTTACTTCATATAATTGATACACTGTTCATATGTAAAACAAGTTTTAAGTAAGGTCCTAACCAAATCAAAAAAATACGATATAAATATATAGATAAACTTACATGTGTATCAACCCAGTGATCAACCGGGTCTCTGGATAAGGCCGTGTCCTGGTGTACCGGTACACGAGGGATTTTACATTGTATTCTCTTTGTTTGTGATCTATTGTTTTCGTGTAGTTTATTGTTTAGACTTTGTTTCGTTCTTTTTGTTACCGGTGCACGAGGACAGAACCCTGGATAACATTGGCCGTGTTTTCACGAGCGATTTTTCAAGTCGCTGAGCGAGTGACAGTCGGAAATCTCGTGAAAACAGTTGCTTGTCCAACTCACTTAAAGTTAAGCGAGTCGGCGAATTTCATTGGCTGTGTTTTCACGAAGCGGTTTTTCCCGCTTAACATTCCTTGAGGTGGTTTGTTTACCGACCGCGTTAAGCTTAAATAATTTATGCGTTTTCACCGACAAAGCTTTATTCATTTTTCTTGAAGTTTGTCCCTTGTTATTCGCGGAATAACAAGCAAGAAAATAGCATATAGTTAGTTTTATCTACATTTAAGGTAATTCCTTAGTATTGCATTGCGCATCACGTTCTGTGCATAATTTCTTGCGTCATCAACGCGCGCACGAGCGCGCGCACAGTCCGAACCAAGAAGGTTTCCTTTGAGGATAAGTTGGCCAAATGAATAAGAGATTGTTTTCTCCTAAACGAGCACGGTGACCCCTTTTTTTTACTGATGTCATTTACTCGTAATTGGACTATAAATAACATATTTTAAGCAGAAAAAAAGTTCAGTGGTAGAACTTGTATTAATTCTGTGTAAATCGCGTGAAAACCAGTATTTGAAGCCAACGAGGAGTATGTGCTGATGACGAAGCGGTTCGATTTCCTTGCAAAATCTGCAAGACCGGTCAATTTGAAATGACTTTCCTGAAAGAATGTTGCAAAATCAAATAAATAGTGTTAAAATTTCAATAATAATCATAGTTTTCTGCAGGCAATAAGGATCCATTTCTCGATGATCGAGTTTCGAACATTCCTTTCGCGCTTGTGTTTTTGTTTTGAAACGGTTCAACTGTTCAATGTAGCGTTATGATTGGCTGGCACGTCGATTTTTCGATTTTCCGTCTGTGCGAAAATCAGCCCGGGCGCGCAAAGCAGATTGGGTGAACATGGGCCTTTAAATTGGGGAAAAAAATAAAATTCTTTGCTGAAAAAAAAAATGATAAATGGTCCATCAATGTTGATGCTGGCCTTTGATGATGGCGGCACATTTGTTTAGATGAATGAAATATGTTTTCAGTGATATGTGTGATAATTTTTCAAGCAAACCGAAAGTCATGGGGACGAGGGTAAATCAAAGGGCTCTTAAAGCCATCTCGTTAATGCGTGAGAACGTAAGGTTAATAAAAAACAACAACAACAAGAATTGGAAAAGTTGGGTGCCCTTGATAGGTAAATATAGTAAAGACGTGATAGGTAATAATTATGTGTAAAGCTGCTGAATGGTCTATTGGAGTTGATGTTTTTTGGCGGGAAAAGTAGCATCACTTCAGAAAGGGTTTGACCTGTATGTCTTCTCGTGTGTTTTGTTTCTGACAGTTGCGTCATATACATAATTTAACGTGTTTACAAATTGACTGTTTCATATTTATATGAGGTATAGAATACAGATGGAGTATACAATGGCTTTGTGGCTACATGGGGTGGAATAATGCGAGGCGAATTGCTGCCTGTGTTTATTCAGTATACTAGGACAAAATGCGAGTCGCACCAGTCAACTGGATATGGGTCTTGGCAGGGTAGAGAACATTGAGAGAAAGATTGAAAATACCTGTAGGTCTAATCGTGGAGACATTGCAGTCATAGAGGACTTAGGAGCCACCAAATCAATAAAAGTCATGAGCAATGACTTGTATGGTATTACAATGGCAATTTTCTTATCAATCGAAATTTGGGAAAGATGTACGGAGATTAAAAATAATTACTATCTTATATTATCTTATCTTATATTATCCGGAGCGACGGAGCGGTGCGGACGTAGATTTCTGGTCTCTCCGATTTTCAAAGCAAATTAAGCTTAAAGTTCCGAAGCAAGAATAAATAGTATCTTAGAATACTATGCTGATGTTTGTATTCAAGCACAGGTGACTTAAAGCGAAATCTCTACAGCTATTTTGAAGTTATTTAATTTGGAAGCCGACGTGGAGCGGACGAAGAAAGAAAATGTCTAGAAAGGCAGCAAAAAGGTTGAAGTGGACTGAGCAAATGAATACAGATGTTTTGGATTGTAAGAGGCGTGCCATGGAAATGTTATCATCAGAAAACCCCCCGCGAAACGAGAATGGTAGAAAGAAAGGGTATATTGAAGTGATGAAATGGCTATGGGACGAATTGGGCTATGACAACCTTGGTATAAAAGCCCAAAACCTGAGGGATCAGGCTGCAAGACTTGAAGGATTGCAAGAATGCTCTGTGGATACTAATACAGAGGAGTCAAGAATGACAAACGACTTAGGGAATCATCAGTCGCCAACAAGTATTATAATTTCTGATGATGAAAATAATCAAAATAATAGAGAGCAAGGAAGCCAAAATGCTAATTTCTCGCCGAATGATAGCTTCAATTTGCATACGACCGCATTTCAAGTCTCCAGGGAACAATTAGACGTAGTGTGTAACGAAACGAGCGATGAGATCTTATTTACAGCCGAGGTGCCAGGCTCCTTGCCGGAATTTTCAACTGTGGACACGCCGCAATCGATTGTTTGGGGTCAATCGGAAGGAAAAGTGATAACAATCAACTCTTCAGAAATCATCAAAGCGTATAATGAGATAACTCTTTGGCGCAAAAACACTTTCTTAGTTCCATACGGGAAAATAGGCAGAGAATTCATTGATCATCTTACAAAGCACATAAACGACTGGAACAATAGGACGGAAAGTCAGCATATAGCTTTAAAAGCGGCTTTTGTTCTTTTGGCGATAGGGCTGCAAAAACCAAGTCAAAAGTCTAAGGCAAAGGATCATCAAGAATGCTTAGCAAAGAGGTTAGCACAGTGGAAAGAAGGGAAAATAGCTGAGCTGCTACATGAAGGACGAACAATCCAAAAACGCCTAGTTAAATCCCACCAGAAAAATGATCCTCCACACAAAGCAAAGATATTTGCGAAGCTCATCATGGAAGGGCAAATAAACTCCGCCCTACGATACCTAACTGATGATGGCTGTGGTGGTGTATTGTCCCTAACTGATGATGTCATGAGGCAACTACATGACAAACATCCAAAAGCCCAACCAGCTAAACTGGGATTGCTGCTTTTTGGTCCAGTTGAGGGAGTTCATGAGTCAGCCTATAATGAGATTACTGGTGAGATGATTAGAGAAGCAGCACTAAGAACTAAAGGCGCTGGAGGTCCCTCAAATGTAGACGCTAATGGTTTTCATAGGATCCTTGCTAGCAAGTCATTCAAGAAATCTGCCTCTAACTTGTGCGACGCTCTTGCAACTCTGACCCGGCGGTTGTGCCCAGAATACATTGATCCTGCGACTATTGAACCGATTCTTGCAAGTCGTCTTATCCCACTGGATAAGGGTAACGGTGAGGTTCGTCCAATAGGAGTGGGGGAAGTAATCAGAAGAATTATTGGAAAGTGCGTGACAAAGGCGGCGAAGCAAGATATATTAGAATCGAATGGCTCTTTTCTGGTTTGTGCTGGACACAAATCCGGGAGTGAGGCAGCAGTGCACGCAATGAACAGCTTATTCCAGCAGGACGAAACCGATGCAGTGCTGCTAGTGGATGCCTGAAACGCCTTCAACTCATTAAATCGAGCTGCCGCCCTTCATAACATCAGGGTTCTTTGTCCAGCATTAGCTACATTTGCAATCAATACTTATCGAGCACCAGCACGACTATTTGTAACCGGAGGTAAAGAGCTTATTTCTGCGGAGGGCACTACGCAAGGCGATCCTTTAGCAATGTGCATGTATGCCCTCAGTTTACAGCCGCTCATCTCTCGTTTACAATCAGTGAGTCAAGCCAAACAATGTTGGTTTGCTGATGATGCGACAGGATGTGGTTCGTTACAGGACATAAGGGTGTGGTGGGACGAGTTGATTGTGGCTGGACCGGACTTAGGATACTATCCTAATGCTGGAAAATGTTGGCTTGTTGTAAAACCCGATAAGGAGGAGACCGCTAGGAGCATCTTTGAAGAAACAGAAATCAGCATCACTACAGAAGGAAGGAAGCACCTGGGTGCCGCGCTCGGTTCCAGATCCTATCTTGAGCAGTATGTCAACGGTAAAGTCGAAGAATGGGTGGGACAAGTGACCAAATTGGCAGAGTTTGCCTTGTCGCAGCCCCAGGCTTGCTACGCAGCGTTCACATTTGGATTAAAACACCGCTGGACATACTTCCTGAGAACTCTGCCTGATATAGAAGATCTACTTGCACCTCTGGAGCGCTCAATAGCTGATGTGCTCATACCGTCCATTATAGGACACAACTGTACACAAGCTGAACGTCAAGCTGAACGGTGAGCTGCTGGCGCTGCCAGTGAGAATGGGAGGCATGGGCCTAACAAATCCGAGTAAGTAGCAGCCTTGAGTATGTAGCATCAACTAATATCTCTGGTCCACTAGCCCAACAAATAGAATCACAGGTGCATGAGCCACCAGATGAAAATAAAATACACGCTGCACAACGTGAGATGCGCGGAATGAAGAATCAGTATCTGAAGGATAAATTTGATGAGGTGAAAGGCTTGATCTCTGGAAAAACTTTGAGAGCGGTGGACCATGCCACTCAGAAAGGTGCTTCCAGTTGGCTTACCGTTTTGCCAATTAGAGATATGAACTTTGATCTAAACAAGAGTGAGTTTCGAGATGCTGTGAAACTCAGGTACGACTGGGAAATTCCTGATATGCCCTCTGTTTGTGTTTGCGGGGACATATTCAATGTGGATCACGCTATGATATGTAAACGGGGAGGTTTTGTCATCCAACGCCATAATGAACTGAGGGATGTGGAGGCGCAACTGCTGAGCATGGTGTGTAAAGGCGTTGAAGTTGAACCAGTGTTGCAAAACATCACAGGAGAAGAGTTGAATAGGGGAGCCAACACTGCCCCGGATGCGCGGCTGGATATAGTTGCTAGGGGATTCTGGGAGAGGCAGAGGTCCGCTTTTTTTGACGTGAGGGTATGTCACCCTAATGCGGACTCCTATAGAGACAAGGATCCAGATCAGATATTCATGCAACACGAAACTGAGAAGAAGCGCCAGTACGCTAGCCGAGTGTTATAAGTTGAGCAAGCTACATTCACGCCATTAGTCTTCAGTACGACAGGTGGAATGGCGATGGAATGTAAACGATATCATAGTAGGCTCGCAGAGCTAGTTGCTATAAAGAAAGGTGAAAGCTATGCGACTACCATGTCATGGATCAGGGCGAGAGTGTCTTTTGCACTGTTGAGATCAGCATTACTTTGCCTAAGAGGTTCACGAGTTTCTAGGAGAGTCAATTTAGAATTGTTTGACATTGACTTTGATATCGAAAAAGGACATGCAAATATTCATTAATAAGGCATTGAGAACACTATTTCTATTTTTTTTTCTGATTTTTTATTTCTCTTGTAATTTTCTTTTGTAATTTTTGGTGATTTTTCTTAGTAAGATGAGGTTTTGTTGCATTCATAAGTTAACATTACCAGACATAAGTTACTTTAGGGTATCCAGGACCTAGGTTGCCAAGGATTTACAGTGTTGCAGTCGCAGTCGCAGTGTTGCAATTTTAAAGTTTAAAATAACGATTATTATTATTTTTTTTTATGACAATTTTAACACCATTTTCAAATGTACATATCTTATCGTATTTAGAATTTTTAATGTATTGCAAATAGTTATTTTAATTGTTAAATGATAATAAAGTGGTTGTATATATTACTATCTTTATTTATTGATATTTAAAGTGTCTATGACTTGAAATGAAAAATGTTTTTATTTTGAAGAAAAACTAATGAAAATTAGAAATTATTAATACAAACGTGAACAAATTGAAAATTTCCTTCCAAAAAACGCGCTTTCTTCCACCCTATTTCGATCAAAATTGTGGGACATAATATGGAGAGACTGGGACGAGTCGTGACGTAATAACCATTGCAGATGAATTTAAAAGACACGCCATTTGAAACATTTGGGGTCATTTGCCGCCTTCGTTTTGGAAAAACAACATGGACAGTGATGAGAATTCTGAGTCAGAAGTCTCTGAAGTTAATAGTCTTGACGACAATAAAGAAGAAATGGATTTCTTCTCATCCAATGTATCAGTTCCTTATCAAAATGAGCCCCTTGCGAACGCCATGGAAGATGGCGAAGAAGAAGTTGTAGATGGGGATGAAGACGGACTAACTCCAGCATTGTTAGCGGCAAGATATGAGGGGGGGCATTCCTGTCACGGAATGGTTAGTATCACGGATTTATTATTGTTATTGTTATGTAGTTAAAATGTGAGTCAGCGACTTAGTTTTCAGTCGTAAAATTGGTGCAAATTCGGTAAATGCAGAAGAGAAACTCTTGTTGGTGCGAAATAATTTCGTTGTTGTAAGCAGGTCACTCCAGTGCTAGGAAAACTTCTGTTCGACGGAAGCATCGAACACGTAAATTGCATTACGGAACACAAAGATAACGGTCGGCCTAATGACACATAGGAGTGTCCTTCTTCAGGTCTGTCCACTTCTGAAGGATTATAGTGGAAGGAGTTACAAACGTCCTCCGAGAGGTCATCCAACAAATAAGCGAGATAAAATGTAATTGCATGACCCTTTAACACAAACATATTTTTGAACATTATGTTATGTTTTACAATTTGTCGCTACTGTAGATATTATTGGGGTAAATCACAATATTTTCTTCAGTAATATTTTTCATGTTAGACTGTTCATTTTAATATTTTTAAAATACGTGAAATTTATTGTGCAATCAGTCTTTTTCTCCGGAAGCGCCTTATCGAATAAAATCTCATGTTGTGTTTACGCACGGAATTTTACGTGCCATCTTCTTCCATAGACATACAATAAACAGAGAATCGCGTGTTTTGATTGTGAAAGAAAAGCATTTTACACTGACAATTCTTGCACTTTTTCGATGAGGTTCTACAGTAGCTAGCGAAATCTGAACGTTAGCATATAAACCGGCGTGACATTGTTGTTAATATGAGTTGTCTAAAAAGCAGGCACGCGTGCCGAATTAGCCTTTAGTAGTATAAAATAGAAAGACAAATTGTCGATCTGCCTAAATAGCAAGCCAAAAATAATCGGCCAAGATAAAAGTACAAATAAAACTGAACAAAGTTAGAATGAAAGTACAGTGGGCGTTCACATCCTATTGATTTAAAGCTTATCTATAAAGGAACATAAAATTGTTAATATTAAAACACTTAGGCCCGGTTCAAACGTCGAACTTCATATGTGCCGAACCTAATGCAAATGAGCAAGAACAATGGATATTGCTCATTTGCATTAGGTTCGGCATATGTGAAGTTCGACGTTTGAACCGGGCCTTAGCTCGCACGCTTTTGGCGAGGAGTGTTTTTGTTACTGGTCTTAATTTTTGTCGCTGTCTCTTCCTGTAGGCTTCGCTGGGATGGAAGGAACCGCGTCTGTTTTAAGGTACCTGTTAAACCGCTTGAAAGGTACTTTTTCTCCGAGAGAAATGGAAAAGTTATGATTGTAGCACGTGGACTCAAAGTGTAGTGAACACAACACTGAACTCTCCGATGGCACAAAGTTGGGCCGATAAACTCGAGCAAATCGAATCCACTGTCGCCGGAACGCTTCATTGCTCGGAAATTTATGTACTGATACACCTTTGGTGTAAAAAGTATTCGTGCAACTAACTTGTCCCGGTCCTCCAGCAACGCAATATTGACCGCCCCCCGTCTTCTCGTTTCTACCGCCATGTTTTCGTGACCTTGCAATGGTTATTACGTCACAAACTAATTTGCATATGGTTTGACCGCGCGACGATTGACACACAAAAACATCCCAAATGGCCCCAAAATGGGTTATGTTTTTATTTTAAACACCGCCAAATGTAAGTTCCACGGAAAAAAACATGTTTTTAAAGCAAATTAAGGAAAGATCCATTTCAAGTCATAGACTCTTTAAACAGAACTGAAATATATAGACAAATTCGGCTAACGCATTGTTGTACCCAATTCAAACCTTCTGGGAATAAGATTCTTTGTTCACAATATTTCCATATAATTTCCATGTCAATGCTTTATTGATATGGAAATATGACGAACAAAGAGTTCTAATCCCAAAAGGTTTGAATTGGATACAACAATGCGTTAGCCGAATTTGTCTATTGCAACGATGGAGTTCGAGAAACTGTAGGTGTAAATTGCGGATCATCGCGATACAGAATTAATTCTGATCAGAACTGTCAAAACTGTCAAGCAGAACCGGTTAAAAAAACAAGCTAGGATCATAGGATCATCCAATTTTCATCTTTGATGTGTGCCACAACGCATCGGAAAACTGTTCACGTTTATCCGCGTTTGTATATAAGACATATAAACATCTTAATGAATGCGTGACAAATGGACGATTAGTGATAATTAGTGATTAATAGTGATAAATAAGTGTGAAAGATATGTGTCAAGTACCAGATGTTTGGATTTAGCCCATTTGCATGCAATCCTGTAAGTGAGAACAAAATGTGTCAAAGACCGGATGCTTAATTTTAGCCCGTCTGCATGTAATCTTTGGTAAAAAATGAAAACGGTCAGTGCTTATTTTGAGTCGATACGTTGTTGAGCCATTGCAAAAGTGAGTTGATAGTGAGTTGAAATCTGTGATCAACGCCTCGAGATTGTACCGAGAAGCCTGTAACGCCAATAAACCAAGAGGACCTGTGAGTATCTTATCTGTTTTGATTTCATTCCTTTTTGTCGATTGCGTGGGAATAACCGCTTTGGAGGCAAAAATTTTTCCACAATACTATCAGATCGCTATGTTCACGACACTTGAACATTTCTGCACAGACTGCCGGGCACGGTCTCAAATAGACTAAATGCCCGGCAGTGAGAAATTTTCATAGTATTTTTACTGAAAGGCTCTTTCAAACCTTTTGAGAGTATTGATGTTCGTTTAGAAATGTCAAGCGATTAGACTTGATTTTATCGTAAACCGGCCTTAAAACTTCTCTGAAGTCAGCAATTTAAACTGCCGGGTATTTAGTCTATTTGAGGCCGTGCCCGGCAGTCTGAACAGAAATTTTCTAAGTGTCGTGAATATGACGATTTTTATGGTATACCCAAGTTTGGATATTTCGTCAACTGGAAAATCAAAATAATTTTGGGAAACGCTTGACAACAAACTTTGAATGAGACGTTCAAATTTACCACGTGATTTCTCGGGAGATTTCAAACCAGTTGTTTATTATACTGATATCTTTTCGGAGCTTATACATTTTTACAGTGTTACAGTAGTTGATATATATATATATATATATATGATGAAATATTTTTCCCATAAACACCGTTGTAATTTATGTTTATGGGAAAAATATTTCATCATATGCAGACCCGAAATGTCAACACTGAACAATAGAAGCGAACTCCTATCTACTTGTAGACATTCTAAGAAATTCCTGTTGAAAACTGTATTCGTTTAGTTAACCAATCATATCTCCGCACGTCACGCCATTAGGTATTGTTCTGTAATTTCAAATTTTGTATGTATTCTATGTATCCGTTATTGTAGGCAGTTGCCTGATGATTGCTTCGTAAGAAGCATGAAACTCTGAGTAGCAGTGAATAAATGTCTTCGACCAAGTAATCCATCTCTACAAATCTACATATCGCTCTAGTTTATCTATTGAGCACTTTTATAGCTGATGAAGTCTTCAATTCATTATTTTATTATATTATATATATATATATATATATATATATATATATATATATATATATATATATATATAGAAAAATGTTAAGAAAATATTTGGGATATTTAGAATTTTTTCAAGATATATTTAGGAACAAAAAGTGAGATATTTAGGAAAAACATCGAGAATTTCCGGATATTTTCTTCGTATTGGCACTCAAATAATATCTACTCAATTAAGTCCGTAATAGTTCCAATGTCTGTCTTGAATTGAAACGCTCAGATCGCTTATAAAATGGTTGTTAAAATGCTTGCTTGTCATTCAATTCAGAACAACAAAATTTTACTTGTATACGAATAGAACTGTAGAGAGAATTGCAGCAAACAAAAAATAGTTTGACTAAATCTGCAAAATCACGAGGTTCCTTGCATACTATTGCATAATCAAAGCGCAACTTTTATTACCGTCAGTATATTCTACCATGTACCTAAATCTATTAATGGCAATGATTCACTATTCCAAAATAAACAAAAGGCAAAGTCCATATACTGCCTTTTCGTTCGCGTGATCGGTAATTTAAGATCAAAAGTTCATCAAATGATAACATACATGTACCATGAGAACTCAAAGCCATTTATTTCATAAATTGAACATACTAATTACTGCTTTCCTCATAACATGCCATGAGAACTCATTTCATAAATTGAACTTACTAATTACTGCTTCCCTAAAGAATCGCGACAAAATTATCAACAAAAACAAAGAAACTTTAGATAACTTAGACGGACACATATTTTGAAAGATTATGGATACCATAGGTAACGTGAGATATCGAAACTAAATAAGAACATTAATACCTTTGTGGTGACGTAGCGTGAGATAATTATGACAAGTTCATGACATCCTAATACCCTAGGGAAATTAACAATAGATCCGGGGGTGCTCCCATAAAATTTAGTGGCGGTATGTGACGACCTTCTTGAAATCCTAGCCGGTTTAACCAACCATATCCTCAATGCCCTAATATAGCTTCTAAAAAGAAGAAACAACTAACCCCCCCGGACAAAAGTTAACAAGTTAAAAAAGTTAACAATGAACCTTTGTTAATCCCTTTTTTGTACTGATTCCTAAATCTCGTTTATGCGCATGCGCATTAACGAGATAAAAATAAGTGTTGTTATTGCCGAGTAACCAATAGAAAGGCAACTTATGCCCTTTGTGTTTTTGCTGTGATGTGAAAGCTTGTTTTCACTGTGAATGAGTGAAGTAGTGAAGCAGTGAACTAAGCAGACATGTCGACGTTAGAAGAATACCGAAGAAAATGGAGATATATCTGAGGAAGAGAGAAATAAGAGGAAATAGTGGAGGAAAGAAAAGAACCGGTTAAAGTGTTGAATAGAGATGCGTTTTTCCCTCTCAAAGCATGGCCAATGGAGATGAGGATAATATTTTGGAAGAAGCCACTGGGCGATACGGAAACCTTCAAGATGGTGTTATTTCTTATAGGCAGTGGATGCGAGCCCACATTGATTGCAGAGTGGATTATGTCTTCTCAATTTTGGGGCACAACTAAAGGAGTTGAGAAAAGAGCAAGGCAGATAGATTTCATCTTAACCCATTCACACCTGAGGATTTTTACGTTTTTGAGTGATTTTCTGCATACACACGCCCCATAGGATTTCGTGACTTCATATTTGGAGTTACCATTGAAAGTGCTGCTGTTCTAAAACACTGAAGGCTCGAGTTTACTGGAAACGCCATTGTGACGATCTCATTTTACTTGGTTGATTTGCAATAAAGGGTCCAATATGAATTATCTACGATTTTTGGTAAGTTCACAGCCATTTTTCATCTTTAGCAGCTGCCTGGTGAGCATCATTAAGCTTGGAGGTAGTTCTGAGTCCACTTCTCAATGAAGCGAGTTAGGTGTTGTACTTCGTTTACGAATTTGGCTCGTTGCTCGTTAAACTGGAAAAATGGCCGCCTGGAAACGAAGTGGCTTTGGGACTCGACTCTGGATGAATTTCTCGACCTACCGCGGCATATTTTGGAAGTTGCGACCACAGGAGAATACAACAAGCGCGAAATTTCGGCGGTAAGTCGGAGTGGCTGTGGACTTAGTATAAATATGAAATGTGTGGGGAAAGAATCGAACGCTGTCAAAATTTTTGGCTTTTTCCCAGCATGCAGTGCGGTGGTGATGTTGAAAATCGAGGCAAGGTGAGTATGCACTAGTATTAGAAGCTGTAGCTAGGCCCGAGCAACGAATAAGAGCAAAAAAAATTCACTGCTAAGCTAGGACTAGGACTGAATTTTGCTGTAAATGTTGACTTTTGGGTTTGCCACGATGATTTGAATAAAAAAAACTAAAGGCAAAAACGTGATTTTTGTTGTTTTTCTATGACGTTAAAAACGGTAATTTTTGTTATTGTCCAAATTCAAACGCTGATATTCTGCAAAAATCGCTGACTTTTTTGTGTTTATTGGGTATCTCAATTTGAAAGACTTTCTAGTCAATGCTCACAACTGCTAGTTAAGGCAATGTTCGCACGATTGAGAAAGTGACAATTTTTTAAAGCAGTGGAGTCTTGTACGGGCGGTTCAGGTGTCAATGGGTTAAACAATGCGGATCAGAAGCGGCATTCCTGGTTTTATTTTGACATTGACTATAGTCCGTGGGCCAGCAGACGAAACCCTCCCCCCCCCCCCCCCCCCCCTCGGGGAATTTTTGCGACATATACCGTTTTGAAGCATTGCCCGAGGGTGTTTCAAATCAGGTTGTTCGCACTTCTCAAGTGGAGGCGTTGGGCCGTACGGCCGCATTTTTTATCTGAGGCAAAGAACCACAGGGTACCCAAGTCGTTATAGTCCGTGGGCCAGTAGACCAAGCCCTCCCCCCTCGGGGAATGTTTGGCACATATACCGTTTTGAAGCATAGCCCCCGGGGTGTTTCAAATCAGGTTGTTCGCACTTCTCAACTGGAGGTGTTTGGCCGTACGGCCGCATTCTTTATCTGAGGTAAAAACCACAGGGCACCCAAGTCGTTATTTTTAAAAATTACTCTTAAAGCCCCCAGAAAAGGCACATAAAACTCTAAAATGCGTATGCTAGCTCAATATGTTATAGTGGAGTTGCACACACACCAAAGTCTCCCATATAAGCACCCACAGGGCATTTCAACACATAGTGTGCAAAGAACTGTGTAAAGCCCGAATAATGTAAATTCTATTTTTTTAAATTGTTGTTGCTAGAGGCTATATCAAATATAAAAAATGACAGCAATGTGTGTACTGAGCCTAGAGCGATTATTAATAGAATTAACCTTGAGCGATTATGAATAAAAATGTTTTAATTTTCCTATAATCCATTTATGTGTTGTTCCCATCCCATCCCAAGATTCTCTGCGTTTCATTTTTCACATCTGACATCTTGAATGAATTGCAACCAAAGTACTGACGGTAAGTGTTCTGTTATCTGTTTTACAGCAAAATAAATGGATCAAATTTCGTTTGTAGAAGTATTCTTCTCGGACTTGCTGAATATGAGGTGAAGTAACTTTTAAGAGGGGGGTGAATAGGGATATGCAAATCCGCGATACGTTTTGGCCCGATCCGTCGATCCGACGTTATTTTCGTTCAAATCCGGATCCTTATTACTTTAAAACTTCCCGCAATATAAATGACAAAACACCAACATACCGTCCAAGGCGGACCGAAAATTAATGATCCGATCCACAATCCGAACTTTTAGACAGACAAAGTCCGGAATACGGGCCAAAATTTTCGGCTGATACACGATCCACGATAATTTTAAAATCCGCGAATCCGCTTGATTTTTTGCTAATGCTACGAGGGGCTATGCTACGTGCCTCGTTGGTTATAAGTTACTTCAGCTAATATCCGGCAAGTCCGAGAAGAAAAACTGTTTTACAGGCTAAAAAAGCTTTAAGCGCGTTTGTCAAAACACTAAGAAAACTGGCGAAATTGCTGTAGAAGTTCACAGGTAAACAATCACGCGATGAAAACGTTGAAAAGTTTTTTCAGTCTGGTCAACTTGTTCAAAAAAATCCTACTAGGATCATTTTTTTTTTGGTTTTACATTAATAAAAAAGCAATCATAACACAGTTAACTTTTTCAGCGTAGTTTTCAGCGTATTTTCATCGTATTTTTTTAGCGTAGTTTTTCTCTTGACTGTGTTTCATGATGTTTTGCAGCATGCATGCTTTATCGATTTTCATTCACAACTCGACAAAGGCGCCATTTTCATTCATGAACTGTCACTATGTTACAAGTTTCGCGCGGCAAATATTTTGTAAGCTTGTTTTAAAAATAAAAGTCTTGTTGACGACATTTTTTCTTCAAACTGTAATTTGTTATCAATGTGTTAAATTAAAAAACAATTATACGGATTATAGCGCTCAAGGTTTGTTATTAATTAATTAAAATATAATTTTGGAACTGTCTTTCGTGAAGTGATGTGTATTTTCTTTTAAATAAGTTTAAGGAATTAAGCATCCCGCGTTATTATCTTATACAAGTCGGTATCCCAGTGCACAGGAGTCCTTCGTATTATTGTTAGTGATCTGCGATTTAGAATAAGTACTTTGTGTTTGATTGTGTTATTTGAGCAACTATTAAACCATTTTTTCGAATTGCTTTTCAGTTTTTGTATTGCGAAATGGGAAAGACCGAAAAACCATTAGCAATAAAAGGGAAAAAACCTAGGAGTAAGGATAAGAGGGCAGAAGTGGAGTGTATAGTGCATCAACCTCATTTGGTAAATAAGAATAGTAAAATAACCCCACTTTCGGAGACAAGTTTTAAAACAATCAAGGAATGTGAACACATAAGGCAGTGCCAAGAAACTCCAAGTGACAGACAAGATGAAGTATGTTCTAGTCTGCCGCATGAATTTGATCCCGGTAGACATGGTTATCATCGGCAGTGCTACCAGCGGTTCACTGACGTATCTCGTCTTGTCAGGAAGAAAAGAATAGCTGGTAATCCCCTTCCTGGAATAAGCGAGAAACGACGTCGATCAGAGACATCTACTGCACCGACCGTGAAGATGCCATCAGATAATGTCTGTTTTGTGACAAAAATAAGATTATGAAGAATCGGGAAAAAGAATTCCCGGTAAAATGTGTCACGAAAACCGCGGAAGAGTCAATCAGGGCAGCAGCGAAAACTAAAAACGACGAAAGAATCCTATTAAAAATCAGAGACGTGGACCTTGTGGCGCGGGAAGCACACTATCATAACAGTTGCCGTCGGGACTACACGCGCTCATCTAATCGCCACAGTGCACCAAGTAACGAGCAGAATCAGCCAGCGTTTGAGGCCGCTCACAAGAATGCCTTTGAATATGTTTGCAACTACGTTAATGAACACGTAATTGTGGGGCTAAATGTTGTTAGAATGTCCATGCTCAGAGAACGCTATTTAGAATACATGCTTGAGAACAGTCCTGCATTCTATAATACAGACTACAAGACATATAAGCTCAAAGATAAACTGATTGCTCGTTTTAGGCAATCCCTTCAGTTCTGGCAACCAAATTACAAGAGTGAGCTCGTTTACTCAGCCGGTATAGCGAAAGGGCAAGCAGTTGAGGCAGCCTTTGAAAGCGCATCATCAGAAGCCAAGAGAGGCTAGAAGAAGCAGCTCTGATATTGCGTCGTAAAATCATAAGCTGCCACATCAACTCAGAAGAAATGCCCTGGCCCCCATCTGCAAGTTTTCTCACCGGAGGAACCATCCAGCCGCCATCAAGCTTACTAGAATTCATCAATACCATCATTTCGTCCAAGAAAGTCCCAGGGGCTTCTCTTCAGAAGCAACGGATAGCTACATCAGTAGCACAAGATATCTGTAACGCGACAACAAACAGCGAGTGGATGATGCCGAAGCATTTACTTCTTGGCATGACACTGAGGCATTTGACTGGGAGTGCGGAAGTTGTATCAATACTGAATCGTTTGGGGCATTGTGTATCGTATTCTAGGCTGCTTGAGCTTGGAACCGCTCTCTGTAAAGCTCTAGACGAAAAGGAAGGCGTAATCCCCCCGACAATTGATCCAGACCACAATGTAGTAACTCATCTTTGTTGGGACAATTTTGATCTGAAGGAAGAGACGCCATCAGGGGCAGGTACTACGCACACAGCTCATGGTATCATCATCCAGGAGGTTTCTGATGTGAACAGCGAGACTACTATTGTCGCCAGCGACGTACAAAGGTCAAAACGTCGATCGGTTCAGCATGTTATAGAGCATTACGATCCATGCTTCGTGAAGGAAAAAGCCGAGCCTAAGTTAACAATAACCAAGACATCAGCTGAGTGTACACAAGCAGAATCAAAAGCCCGTTCATCGGATACCATGTGGGTTATATGTCGAGCATTGAAGCCAAAAGAAGATCAAAGTGTTCCCCCATGGTCAGCTTGGGTGTCTCAGACTGATACCACAGACGACTCGTCTCAACAGTCTACAGTTGACTACATGGCGCCAGTGTTTGCACCAGTTACTGAAAACTCCACAGTGCAGCACATCATGAAAGTGTCACAAGAAGCTTCACGACAAGTTAATCAGCAGTACACAATCGTCACATTTGACCTTGCGGTGGCAAAGAAGGCGTATACCCTAGTTTGGCAAAATCCTGACATGTTTAACAATGTAGTCGTACGAATGGGCAGTTTTCACCTTTTGTGCGCCTTCATGGCAGCACTTGGCAAATGATGAAATGTAGCGGTTTCGAAGAGATCCTGGTAGAATCCAGTATTTGCGCCAGTGGTTCTATCGACGGGGTAATCAACGGAAAGCACTACAACCGAGCGTTAAGGGTTCACAAGATCGTTCTAGAGGCGCTGGAGCGAATATTGCTGGATCTGTTTGAACAACAGCAAAGAGACCCTTTGTCCGAAGAAACAAAGACACTGCTTAGTCGCGTCGCCGACGATCCTTCTGCAGAAAGCTTCTCAAGTGCTTTGATGAATAAGGGATGTATAGAACTGCTGCAACGCTACAACGGTTTCAAAAAGGAAGTGCTTAATGGTAAACTAGGAAAGACGGCGCAGTTCTGGATGACCTATATGGAAAGGGTGTGTCTGATCCTGCGCTTCCTAAGAGCTACAAAGGAGAACAACTTGGACTTGCATATTGCCAGTCTCCAACAGATGTGCAGCCTTTTCTTCGCATTTGACCATCCCAATTATGCTCGATATACTACATTGTATCTACTAATTCTTCTCAATCTGGAAAACACCCACCCAGGAGCCAAGGAACTCCTTGCAAACAATGGTTTCAGTGTCAACCGGTCAGAGGTCCCTTCCAGTAGGAACGCAGTAGACATTACAATTGAGCAAACGATCAACAGGCATGCTAAGTCTCGTTCTGGAATCGTAGGATTCAGCAGAAATGAGTGTGCGTATTATCGCTGGTTCAAAACTAGGCACACCCGGGCGAGTTATCTACAAGCCACGAAGGAATTGGTTGATATGGATGACCCAGTATGTACAACACACAAGGAGATAAGACTGTCAAAGATTAAAAAGAGTGAGGAAGGCGTGGGAATTGTGATAAATGCTATCAAGAACTTTATCAATCCTTTCCAGATAGAAGACCCCGATAACCTCTATTGCATCGCTTCTGGAGCTCCTGTACCAAAAGATGTTGAAAACGACCTTCTAACTGCAAGTGCAGCAGGAGCTAAAGCGCAAGTAGATTTTGTTAAAGAACGCCTGGTTAACAAGAAGACGAGCTTTCACGCGCCGATCAGGAAGCAAAAATTGAAGACTTTTGCTAGTCTGGCGAAGTCTGCGAAAGTGACTGCAACGTCCAAGAAGACCAAACAAATTACCGCGGAGAGAAATGTGTTCGGTCAACTGGTGATGCTTGCCCTAGATCATGACATCGACATGCAGAGAGTCCTCAGTTACCCTTTGGGGCCGGTGCCATGGGCGCTCGCCACGGCAGACGGTATTCCCGTGAAGACGGAGAAGGCCAAGCTACTGCATCATCTGGAAGGAAAACAACAGGTTCAGCGGCCAACCACTGGGGAGATAGCTTACGTTATCGACGGAAATGCAGTGCTGCAAGCAATGGTAGCTATTCCGAGCACTTTCAGGGAGCTTGCAGAATGTGTTTTCGAACAGCTTCCAAAAGTGCCGCACGTTGACTTTGTAACAGATTCATATCACCCCCATTCTATCAAGGGAATCGAACGACATCGAAGAGGAACGTCAACACCCCATCTAGTCAGTGGGCCACTGACAAAAGTTCCACGAGACTGGAAAAAGTTTCTATCGAACGACGAGAACAAGCGACGCCTCACAAGCTTCCTCCTTGAAGAGTGGAAAAAGGACAAATTTGCCGGGAAGCTGCACAAACGAAAGGTAATCTTTGCTTGCGAAGAGGATGTGGTTTGTCTTACAAGTGTCAATGGCCGAGAAACAGTGGCTGACAAGATATTGGAGCTTCGTTCGACACAAGAAGAAGCAGACACCAAGATAATTCTGCATGTTCTTCACATCGCACAACAAACGCCCGACACCATCATAGTTAGATCCCCAGACACGGATGTATTCGTTCTCCATCTTAGCACCGCACCGAGCCTGGCAAACAGTGTTCTGTTTGACACGGGTGTTGGTGACAAGAGACGGCTGATAGATGTGAA
Organism: Dendrophyllia cribrosa; assembly: GCA_024195265.1. Classification (NCBI taxonomy): domain Eukaryota; kingdom Metazoa; phylum Cnidaria; class Anthozoa; order Scleractinia; family Dendrophylliidae; genus Dendrophyllia; species Dendrophyllia cribrosa. Next base: position 28,884,042 of record JAJLRJ010000013.1, read on the forward strand.
GGCAGCAGCATGTGATCTCGGCGAGGGGATGTGTCAAGCGCTTCCTGGATTCCATAGCTACACTGGTTGTGACACCACTAGTGCCTTCGTCCGGAAAGGCAAGCTAAAGCCTTATAAACTCCTTCAGAAGCACACCTCCTTCATACCGACATTCCAAGACCTTGGCAAGTATCCGGACCCCTCTGAAGAAACACTGGAACGTCTAGAGAGCTTCACTAGCATCATGTATGGTGGGAGACTAGATAATATAAATTCACAGAGGCATGCTAAGTTCCAGGAACGGCTGACCTTGAAACCTGGTGGAAAGCTGCTATCAAGCTACAGTGGAGTGGATATGAGCTTGCTTCCACCGTGTCGTGATACACTCACTATGCACATTAAGAGGTGTAACTACCAGGCCTACATTTGGAGAAATGCTCACCAGGCAGCTCCTCATCTACCCCCTCCACAAGGCCGTGGTTGGGAAGTGAACGATGCCGGCGCACTAGAAATTAAGTTGACGGAGGGCAATATGATGCCTCAAGAGTTGGTAGATATCATAGTTGACACTCATACACGAGACGATGAAGATGACGAAGAGATTCCTGAGCTGGACAATATTGTGGACTTGATTTTTGATGCAGTATAGAAACGGCTCACAGGTATGTATTTATGACAAATGCATCTATTCGCAGTATTAGAATACTCAATGCCTTTTCTAGGCCGGTTTTTAAGAAAATCAAAACAATACCCTGTTTTTTTTTTTGTTTCGCTTCAGATAAAGAATATCAGTGTCCGGACACCAAGCAGGAGGAGACGATGACGCTAAATAGATTCCCAAGTTGGAAAGTATCGTATATGTGATTTTCATGAAACATAGTGACAGCATTGATGCTCGGCTACTTCTGATCATGCGCAGAATGGCACTTGGGTGCTTATATGCGAGACTTTGGTGTGTGTGCAACTCCACTATTACATATTGAGCTAGCATACGCATTTTAGAGTTTTATGTGCCTTTTCTGGGGGCTTTAAGAGTAATTTTTTAAAATAACGACTTTGGTGCCCTGTGGTTTTTGCCCCAGATAAAGAATGCGGCCGTACGGCCAAACACCTCCAGTTGAGTGCGAACAACCTGATTTGAAACACCCCGGAGGCTATGCTTCAAAACGGTATATGTGCCAAACATTCCCCGAGGAGGGAGGGCTTGGTCTACTGGCCCACGTACTATAACGACTTGGGTACCCTGTGGTTCTTTGCCTCAGATAAAAAATGCGGCCGTACGGCCCAACGCCTCCACTTGAGAAGTGCGAACAACCTGATTTGAAACACCCTCGGGTTATGCTTCAAAACGGTATATGTCGCAAAAATTACTGCCGATGCCGATTTGAAAGATGATTTTTTTTGTTCTAGGTTTTTACTAACCATCTTACTAACCATTCTAAACAACACATGACAATCTGCGGCCTTTCCCTACACCAGGGTAACACAGAAAGCCGTAAAAACCTAGAACAAAAAATCATCTTTCAAATCGGCACTCTCAAACCCCACGGAATCAACGAACGCTTTTCATTCAACTAATTTACATTTGTTTTTCACGTCACCAAATTTCCACCAATAGCGTAGCCCCACCGCTTACTATATAAAACCACACACTATCCACAATTCCTTGATTCGCTCCGACGAAGGGCTAGCGCTCGAAACGTCAGCTATTTGAATCTTTTTACGGTGGTCAATTTACCTTATCGACTCAGTCGATAAAACTAAATTCTCGAATGACATTATTGATTTGATATGTGATAAGTGTGCTACAATAAATGATTAAATAAATGTATATTCGTGGGAAGGGTGATTGTTAATTTTTATATGGTTTGAATCGTGCATACTTACATTTCGTGGAGTGGCGTGTTTTGATTTAACGCCTCGTCGCGCTAATATTGACTCGCGCCTCGTTGCTAATGTCGCGAAAGTTCTCCGTTTTGTCATAATGTTGCATTCGTTTGAATGGTAAAGAATGAAATAGATATGCATTTTCTTCATTTCTCTCGTGAATATTCGGGTTTATTTTTTCGGCTCGTGTGTTTGTGAAAGCGTGTCGTAGCAAAATAGATATTTGGTGTAGTGGCACGTTATTTGTCGCCTCATGCTTAAAGAACGAGATTTATGTGTAGGTTCCTTATTTACACTGGCATGAATGTTCGGGTTTAGTTTTCGGCTCGCGTGTTTGTTTATATTTGAAAGCGTATCGTAGCAAAATAGATATTTGGTGTAGTGGCGCGCTGTTTGTCGCCTCACGCTTAAAGAACGAGATATATGTGTAGGTTCCTTATTTACACTGGCATGAATGTTCGGGTTTAGTTTTCGGCTCGCGTGTTTGTTTATATTTGAAAGCGTATCGTAGCAAAATAGATATTTGGTGTAGTGGCGCGCTGTTTGTCGCCTCACGCTTAAAGAACGAGATATATGTGTAGGTTCCTTATTTACACTGGCATGAATGTTCGGGTTTAGTTTTCGGCTCGCGTGTTTGTTTATATTTGAAAGCGTATCGTAGCAAAATAGATATTTGGTGTAGTGGCGCGCTGTTTGTCGCCTCACGCATAAAGAACGAGATATATGTGTAGATTCCTTATTTACACTGGCATGAATGTTCGGGTTTAGTTTTCGGCTCGCGTGTTTGTTTATATTTGAAAGCGTATCGTAGCAAAATAGATATTTGGTGTAGTGGCGCGCTGTTTGTAGCCTCACGTTTAAAGAATGAGATATATGTGTAGGTTCCCCCGGGTAGGTTCCTTATTTTCTCTCGCGTGAATGTTCGGGTTTAGTTTTCGGCTCGCATGTTTGTTTATATCTGAAAGCGTAGCACAGTAAGATAGATATTTAGTGCAGTGGCGCGTTGTTTGTCGCCTCACGCTTAAAGAACGAGGTATATGCACGCTCCGTAAGCAAGGATTACGTTCCGTACGAAACGTACGGTTCGTACGAATCGTGTGGACAGTGAAAAGTTATTCACAGTAACTGAGTGTAATAATGAGATGCACGTTCCGTATACAGACAGAACACGGACCGTAAGCAAGGATTACGTTCCATTCGAAACGTACGGTTCGTACAAATGAATCGTTTGGACAGTAAAAAATTATTCACGCTGACTGAGTGTGATAATGAGATGCACGTTCCGTTTTCAGACGGAACACGGACCGTAAGCAAGGATAACGTTCCGTGCGAAACGTACGGTTCGTAGACGGAACACGGACCGTAAGCAAGGATAACGTTCCGTGCGAAACGTACGGTTCGTACGAATCGTACGGACAGTAAAAAGTTATTCACGCTGACTGAGTGTGATAATGAGATGCACGCTCCGTATACAGACAGAACACGGACCGTATAGTTACGTAAAGTTAGAAGGTTACGGACCGTAAGCGAGGATGACGTTCCGTACGTTTTGTACGGACCGTCAACGTTTACTCACGGTCCGTATCAGTGCGACAGTATTGGACATGACTGGAGATGGATTTCAGTTCTGGTGTGTTCCTATTACCTTAAGGCTTCCTTCATATTGGTTAATTGTAGCAATTAGACTCTGATGATTCAGTGTTGCTTGATTAGAGATATACCACTATAGACTACACGTTTCCATGGTTTATCGGCTCATTAAACCACGAGGGATGTTGTAAGGACACGAGAAAGATTGTAAGTTACGAGCCAAAGGCGAGTGATTTACAAGCTTTTCGAGTGTTATTCTAACATCCCAAGTGGTTTAATGCACTGATAAACCATATAAATGTGTGGTCAATTGCTTTTATATAATAACTACATTTTCCATGTGGTTTATTGGTATAATAATCAATAGCTATCGACCAATCAGAGCGCGCGCATTATCTTCAGTTATTCTATAGAACGAGTTGTCATTGGTACTGTTTTGTGGAGGTCTCCTGGTATACACAGAAAGAGGGCAAGAATACTGACCTATCGTGAGGGGGTTGGGGGACTTAAACCTGGGGTTCTTAGGAAATGTGCACAATAGAACTATATGGCAATGTTATCCATCATTTGACGAATTGAGAAGTCGGTCGTAAATGTGGTCGTCATACCTAGGTGGTATTATAAGAATATGGCTGCATGAGTTTTTGTTTGGGCAAGAAAAAACTGGCTGCAATAACAGGTGTTCAGAAGGCGTGGTTCTACTGTAGTAAAAATGTATCTCGTTTCGTTGAGGACAACCCATTGTATGGGAAACTTGCCCCAGGATGGCCTTTTATCAGACTAATTTGTTGAACTGGCATGGTTTTTGTCTGTGAATTTGTGGTGGTTTGAATTGCAAATTTAAGGCATTCACTTTGCTTGTTTTGGTTGGTGTGTCATCCTTGTTATTTATTTAATCTCTTCTTTGCTCAGAGCCTGGTGCTGCTCCTGATGATGTACAAGGAGAATTCGCCAGCTCAACTGAAATTTCAGTCACGTGGGATATTGTACCAGAAAACTTGCAGCACGGTGATATCACACACTACATCGTTACCTACTGGAAGACAGAGGGAGGTGGACGAAACGAAACAGAACGAGTTGATGCTCCGCTACGAAAAAAGAAATTGACAGGTCTCGACAAGTACACATTTTACAGCATCAACGTTGTAGCTTTTACAGTAAAAGGTGGTGGACCAGCCAGTCCTGCAATTGAAGTCCGCACAGATGAAGACAGTAAGTAAACAACTTTTGTCGGCTTTGTCCCACACTCGTGACATTACCGAGCTTAACATTTATCATCTTTCTTCATTTATTACCACGCATGACGCTTTCGACATTGCTGAGCCTAGCAGTGCGCAGGACGCGTGTCATATTTGAACCTAGCGATATATGGCCTAGCACGCCATGAGTCTCTCGTAGCTCAGTGGTTTGAGCATCCGACCGGTGTGTGAACCTAGTATATGGCGTTGCTCGCCACGAGTCTCTCGTACATGTAGCTCAGTGGTTAGAGCATTCGACCGGTGTGCGAAAGGCCATAGGTTCGAATCCTGTCGGGGATTCGGATTTTTTCTGTGTTCCACGCTATTGACACGATTTACCATCTTTCATTTATCACCAATTTTTTTGGGGGATAGTAATTATGCAATACAATACCTTAGGTGGTAGTGGTGGGGTTTTTTAGACTCTCAAAAAAACTTTCGGATGTCGATCGTCGAAACCGTTGTCAGGGATGCTTACTAGTAACACATATCATCCAATTGGATTCGTATCAGTGGTAAACAATTAAACTTGGAAAAGACGCAGAATGTACCTGCATCATCAGCCAGAAACACAGAAAAAAGAAAGGAAAAGAAGTTCATTTCCGCAACCGTTGGCCCATATTATTTCTAAAACTTTCCAAACATGACCCATTAGATTTGACAAACAGAATTTCTGGAATTTCCTTGTAAATGGTAATGACGCCAGTGTACATTTTTCAGTGAGTATTTCATTACGCATCACCACTACGCATAATAGCCCAATTTATAGTTGTCTGCTTCTTTGGGAGAGAATGAGACAAAAAAGACAAGTGGCTGGAAGCGGCAAAAATAATTAGAGAGCTTTGTCATGGAGATTTTGACATTTTGAACTCAAAGCTGCCTCGAATTAGAACTATGTAGCTTAGTCATACAGAAAATGCTTATAGAACGCTAAGAGGAAGATATCAAGTGAATTTTCGAGGAGAGGATTAAACATAATCTGATTTGTAGCGAGTTTTTCAAGACACAAGGCGAGAAACTGGAAAAAGAGTAAGGCTGCAATCCATTTCCATCCTGACCATCTGCAGCCAGACACTTCCGTATTTTAACTCTTACAGCATTTGTAGGGTAATTGTAAACAAAACTGACATGATTTATTTTTGCATCCTGACCATCTGCAGCCAGACACTTACCGTATTTTAACTCTTACAGCACTTGTAGGGTAATTGTAAACAAAACTGACATGATTTATTTTTGGGTTTGCACCGATGTTGATATGTCTTTTGGGCTTTTTTAAAGTAACACTAAGAATTGTGGCATGGCCCCATTAAGCAACCACGACGGCGATGGCAGAGAGAACGGCACAAAATAACAGTTTTCATGAGCGAAACAATTCCTCTGCACGTGCGTGTCGTATTTTGCTACATTTCTTTGTCGCTCTCTGCCAAACAACAACGTCAAATGGCCAAATTGTAGTTTTTGTGGAGAACGTGAACACACGGCAGTTGATTTTCCTTTCTCTCTGAACTTGAAAGCCGTCCCTACGAATTCAGCTCCTGGACAATTCTGTCACTTTATACAAACTAGACAAAATAATTAATTGGAACAACTGCTAAGTAGTCTAAATTAGCGCAAATCCTATTTTCCTAATATCAATAAATATAATTGCTAATATCAATAAATACAATTTCTGTTTGTTGCAGAACCTTCCGCTTCTCCTACAATAAGCAGTGTGACGGTGATAAACAGCACCAGTGTTTTTGTGGAATGGGAAGCTGTTCCTTTAAGCTCCCGAAATGGCATTATTAAAATATACACCATATACTTCAGAGACGAGGACAACAAGGAAACTGGTACAAAGAACATCAGCTTTCCTGCTATAAACGCAACTGTTAATGGACTGAGACAGAAGGCTGAATACTCATTTTGGATTTTAGCTTCAACTATAAAAGGCAAAGGTCCACCCAGTAGCGAAGAGAAGGCGACAACTAAAGGTGATAAAACATATAAAGCCGTATCCCTGTATTATAAGTAGTGTTTACAACATGACCAGCCGTGTTCTATCAGATTTGGTTCGTGATTGTAGATCTGAAACAACACAAACGCGAATGTCGTATGCTACTTATGAAAGGAAAATGAAATGCTAATTAGTAACAACCACAGTATACATCCACTAGTGGTTGTAACTAATTAGCATTTCATAGCTGTTCTGTATTAGGATTACAAACCTTCATTAAATTTTCATTTCTTTTCTATTTTTCGTATGAATTACTTATGAATTCTATAATCATCAAAAGATGACAAAGACTCAAAGATTTTTTTGTTAGTCATTAAATATTCTCCCATACACCTTATTCCAAAATGGCGGCCATTTTATTATTCTTTTATATTCATGTAAATTAGCCCTCTTGGCCTCGTCAACATGTGTAAAATACAAAAGAATTTTCAAGCGAAAATGAGGCCAAGAGGGCTAATTAACATGCATATAAAAGAATAATAAATTGGCCGCCATTTTGGAATAAGGTGTATTGTGACTGGCTAAAATTGAATTTAAGATAGAAATTGAGTGCCGGTTTAAGTGTTTTAGTTAGTGATTGAGGAAGGAAGCTATTTAGCAATACTTTCCTGTGGTGCTGTTTATTATGCTGTACAAGGTGGTTTGAACTTTTGAGTCTGTGGATAAAATCCTAAAGTGTGAACATTCAAATGAAAGCTACTGAGTAGTACTTTCCTGTGGTTTTGTTTATTATGCTGTACAAGGTGATTCTTACTTTTGAGTCTGGATGAAACCCTAAAGTGCGTTCGTTTAGATGAAAGCTACTGAGCATTACTTTCCTGTGGTGCTGTTTATTATGCTACACAAAGTGGTTCTAGCTTTTGAGTCTGTGGATGAAATTTTAACGTGTGACCATTCAAATGAAAGCTATGAAGCGGTACGTTCCTCTGGTGTTGCTTATTACGCTACAAAAGGTGGTTCTAACTTGTAAGTATGTGGATGAAATGTTAAAGTGTGACCATTCAAATAGAAGCTACTGAGCAGTACTTTCCTGTGGTACTGTTTATTACGCTGTACAAGGTGGTTCTAACTTTTGAGTCTGTGGATGAAATCCTAAAGTGTGACCATTCAAATGAAAGCTACTGAGCAGTACTTTCCTGTGGTACTGTTTATTATACTCTACAAGGTGGTTCTTACTTTTGAGTCTGTGGACGAAATCGTAAAGTGTGACCATTCAAATGGAAGCTATTGAGCATCACTTTTCTGTGGTGATGTTTATTATCCTGTAAAAGGTGTTTATCACATTTAAGACTGGATAAACGCTCAAATGAAATCTTCTGAGCGGTTAGTCTCATGTTGTTGGGCTGGGTTGCTATGGGGAGTGAAGTTATTCATGTTTTAACAATGTTTGTTTCAGCCATACCCTCCGTTGCACCACCTGTGGGTGAAGCCATTGGAACAACAGAAGTAAAAATCAAGTTTGTAAACAAGAAAACGTTAAGTAGCGGCAAACCAGTCAGGTTAGTAGCAAAGAGTGCTTCTGCAGCTCTTTTCAGTCGTAGTCACAAACTCAGTCTATAAACCTTGGAACACTTCACATTTTCTAAGGGCTGGTTCCCACTAGGAACGGAAGCGACCGAATCGGAATCAGAATCGGAATCTCGAGAAAGTTACGATCTAGCGGAAATTAATACGACGGAAACGGATGGTAAGCGACGAAAATGAATGGTAAGCAACGGAAGCAGAAGTAGAATCGGAAGAAAAAGGAAACCTTTCGATTCCGATTCCGATTCCGTCGAGCGTCCTATTCCGATTGCGACTCCTTTTTTTTCTTTACACTAAAACGTAAGGCTCATCACGCTTTCGACTCCGACTCCGCTTCCGATAACGTTGCTAGTGGGAACCAACCCTAAGCCCTTTCCTGTGGTTTTGCAAAACATGAACGATTATCAACCTTTAAAAGGGAAGAAGATGGAAATCGTGGAAGTGATTCAATAGCCACGCTGCGTCTGTAGCTTCTGTAGCGTCTGTAAATCGTCTGTGGCTCGAGCGTCTGTAACACGGCAAACTCAGGTTGGTAAACCTGTGTTGGCAAACTCAAGTTGGTAAACCTGTGTTGGCAAACTCAAGTTGGTAAACATGTGTTGGCAAACCCAAGTTGGTAAACCTGTGTTGGCAAACTCAAGTTGGTGAACATGTGTTGGAAAACTCAAGTTGGCGCGTGTGAACATCACATCAACAGTTGGCAAACATGTTGGCAAACTCAAGTTGGCGCGTGTGAACATGACATCAACAGTTGGCAAACATGTTGGCAAACTCAAGTTGGCGTGTGTGAACATGACATCAATAGTTGGCAAACATGTTGGCAAACTCAAGTTGGCGTGTGTGAACATCACATCAACAGTTGGCAAACATGTTGGCAAACTCAAGTCGGCGTGTGTGAACATGACATTAACAGTTGGCAAACCTGTGTTGGCAAACTTAAGTTGGCGCGTGTGAACATGACATCAACAGTTGGCAAACATGTTGGCAAACTGTTGGCGATAAATAGGACTTGTTAACTTAAAAACGTTTTGAAACTGATCTAAAAAAAGATAAAATGATCTTATAAAAAAACATTATGTTGCCTTCGTCAGAGTTAGTTTGAAACAGTGTCACTGCTTGCATAATCGGTTCTTATTTGCCGCTGGTCTCCAGGGATTCTGCTAAAGGTAAATAAACCTGTGGGAATTGTAGATATTCCTTTGCGGAGTTGCGGTCTTGAATGGAAAGCTAAGTTTCTTAAAAGTTTTTTATAAGATCATTAACATTTTTTAGATCAGTTTAAAAGCGTTTTTAAGTGAACATGATAAATACTGATCGCCCAAATAACAAATAGGACTTGATTCTATTCTATCCAACTTTTTCTCCAACTCGCGTTTAACGTGTGTATGTTTGTGGCAACTTCAGTATGTACAACCGCGTATGCATGACCAAGTCTGAAATAAGGTCTAGTGAATTCCTAGCCCCAGGCTAACTTGTGTGACATTTGAATAGACCATATTCGTATTCTCGGTACTGATTCAACTGGAACTACAAGCAGTTGCAAAAGTTTGAGACACTTTTCAAAAAACTGTTCATTCCTTATAAAAGCGACCGCGTAACACAAATCAAATCAATGTCATGTGCTACTGACCCACCCCCCCCCCCCCCTCCCCTCCGATAAGGGGGGAGGGGGTGGGGACTTGTTGAAAACCATGTTATCCTCGAAATATGCACTACAGTACACAATGTCTCAACTCTGTTTGCAATTGCTTGTAGCTTGCAATGGAGGCTTATGCAGGGGAATATCATTAAAAATAGTTGCACGTGAAAAGGTTGTCCCCGTGAGCCTCGGCTGCAAGCTGGTTTCAGTTCAATACCGAGAATACGAATATGGACTACTTAACAAATAGATTCCATTTTGCCGTGTGTCTGTTCAGTTATAGATCACAGATGACGTCAAAATGTGGTAAGAACAAAAACGTGAGCGAGTGTGTGACTGATTTTCTTACCACATTTTGACGTCTTCTGTAATCTATAACTGAACAGACACATGGCAGAATGGAATCTATTTTTTTATACAATGAACAGAAAAGGAGTAAAATTACGAACTTGCCTCGTAGCGCTCGACTGTTAGAAGATTGGTTCCAGTTTAGGTATTTTTCAAGTCGCCAAGAACACTTTTCGTCTTGGTTTCTTCTTTTTCTTTCTCGTAAACAGCTCCTGCTAAACATTTTTCGAGGCTTTCACTTGCTCAATCCAGTATAATCTCGCAAACATTTTCAAAACTGTGCGCCATGTTGGACAAAACAAAGCGTCTGTACTCTGATAGATCATAGGCAACCAGCAATCACAGAGCGCGTAGTATTCAGTAGTTCATTGTATAATAACCGGTAGATAAGTGAGCTTACGGTGTTGTCATTAAAAATTACTTTCGTTGCATTCTAAACACAGAACCTCATACTTAAGTTGCGTTTCAGGATCAAGAAGGTTGTTAAAATCTAACATAAACGTGACCTGCGTGCTGATGTATCCTATCTCCTTCCTTCTGCGTGCAGATGTATCCTATCTCCTTCCTTCTGCGTGCAGATGTTTCTTATCGCCTTCCTTCTGCGTGCAGATGTATCCTATCTCCTTCCTTCTGCGTGCAGATGTATCCTATCTCCTTCCTTCTGCGTGCAGATGTATCCTATCTCCTTCCTTCTGCGTGCAGATGTATCCTATCTCCTTCCTTCTGCGTGCAGATGTATCCTATCTCCTTTCTTCTGCGTGCAGATGTATCCTATCTCCTTCCTTCTGCCTGCAAATGTATCCTATCTCCTTCCTTCTGCGTGCAGATGTATCCTATCTCCTTTCTTCTGCATGCAGATGTATCCTATCTCCTTTCTTCTGCCTGCAAATGTATCCTATCTCCTTCCTTCTGCGTGCAAATGTATCCTATCTCCTTTCTTCTGCGTGCAGATGTATCCTATCTCCTTTCTTCTGCATGCAGATGTATCCTATCTCCTTCCTTCTGCCTGCAAATGTATCCTATCTCCTTCCTTCTGCGTGCAGATGTATCCTATCTCCTTCCTTCTGCGTGCAAATGTATCCTATCTCCTTCCTTCTGCGTGCAGAATGTATCCTATCTCCTTCCTTCTGCGTGCAGATGTATCCTATCTCCTTCCTTCTGCGTGCACTTGTATCCTATCTCCTTCCTTCTGCGTGTAGATGTATCCTATCTCCTTCCTTCTGCGTGTAGATGTATCCTATCTCCTTCCTTCTGCGTGCAAATGTATCCTATCTCCTTCCTTCTGCGTGCAGAATGTATCCTATCTCCTTCCTTCTGCGTGCAGATGTATCCTATCTCCTTCCTCCTGCGTGCACTTGTATCCTATCTCCTTCCTTCTGCGTGCAGATGTATCCTATCTCCTTCCTTCTGCGTGCAGATGTATCCTATCTCCTTCTGCGTGCAGATGTATCCTATCTCCTTCCTTCTGCGTGCACTTGCATCCTATCTCCTTCCTTCTGCGTGCAGATGTATCCTATCTCCTTCCTTCTGCGTGCAGATGCATCCTATCTCCTTCCTTCTGCGTGCAGATGTATCTATCTCCTTGCTTCTGCGTGCAGATGTATCCTATCTCCTTCCTTCTGCGTGCAGATGTATCCTATGTCCTTTCTTGTGCGTGCAGATGTATCCTATGTCCTTCCTTGTGCGTGCACTTGTATCCTATCTCCTTCCTTCTGCGTGCAGATGTATCCTATCTCCTTCCTTCTGCGTGCAGATGTATCCTATCTCCTTCCTTCTGCGTGCTAGCTAATATTGATAATATACCAATCTAAATACAATTATGGAAATAAAGACTACGTTAAATTTGAAGTTATTTACCCTCGGTATGTTTTCATAGCACAAGTGGTAATGTGGCCGAGCATTTACATATAAAAACAAAAACAAATACTTCAATTTGAGCAAAACATGTTAAAAATCCCAACTGACAGGAGGCAGTCAAGTTGGCTACTTACAAGTGTGGCTGAGGAGTTGAACTTGGGTCTACCGTGAAACAAGTCCAGCTAGTGGTCAGAGCGGGAATTGAACTCGGGACCTTCTGATTTCAAGTCCGGCTCTCTAACCACTCAACCACGCTGCCTTCCTGTTCAGAGAGAGAGAGAGGGAGAGAGACAATGCTATACATTTTCTGTTTGCAGCTATTTTCGAATAATTGTTACACCATTAAAAGAAGGAGAAGATCCAGGAAATCCTGCAGATCCAAAGTACAAAAACGTCAAGCTGACTTACGGTGACCAAGAGGAAGGCAAGCCTTACATTACGGCTGAGTTTTCAAAGAAGGATGCCTCAAGAACAGAATTTCCTGTTGGAGATGGAAAGTACTACTCGCGGGAAGGTGGTATAACTGAAGCTAAAAGAAAACGCAGAGATGTATCTTCACGTAAGTTGACCTAAAAAACAGGGATTGTGATGAAATAAGACTACAACTCAGGAAGAAATAAGTACATATTGGTGTCGGAAATTGTTTTTGCCTGCTATTTCCATTCATTTAAAGTCAGCTATGCTAAATTATGCCTTTGCTTTGTTAAATCTTTGCCCATACATACAATTTCGGAATAAAGTGCTCTTAGAACACCGAGGGGAACTGGGGAAGGTATCAAAAGAATTCTCGAAGGCAGAACAAAAACTGAGTCAGTCTAAGACAGTTTCCAAATAGAAAAAGGACGTGGGCTTAAAATTGAAAACCATTTCCACTCTAGACTTCCCTAGCCTTAAACATGTATTATATAATATACTGAATTATACGCGCAATATGATGGGCCATTACCATTGATCTATTAGAGTACAGACCCCGGGGGGGTACTCCCTATAATGGCTATACGGGATGCTCCGCCCGAAAGGGGTACCTTTTTGAGGCTGGAGGTATATGAAAGGGTCGGGATTTCACGAGTCAAGTATGTGAAAGGGTAGGGATTTCACGAAGAACAGGAAATGGTAGCGAAAACACGAGTTGAAGTATAAAAAAGGTAGGGAAAACTGCCATTTGAGTATTATAAAAAGGGCCTTTCAAAATATATCAAACAGACGCACGTAAAAGCTATATGAAAGGGGTACCATTTTCAATGAAAGGTACATGAAAGGGGTACCATTTTCAATGAAAGGTATATGAAAGGGGTACCTTTTCTGTCAAAAACGGTATATGAAAGGGTAAGGGTTTGGACCTCGGGGCAGAGCATGCCCGTACAAAACTTTGTTGAGTACCCCCCCCCCCCCCCCCCCCGGGGGTACAGACGCACAGCTGACGTCATGTAGAATTTGTTTTTTTTCTGTTTCGACCAACATGGCGGAAGGTTTTGCAAATGCGGACGAGATAATTCCCGACAGGGCAAGTGAAGGCCTCGAAAAATTACTGATAATTAAGAAAAAGACAAAACCGTTTGTTTCATCCACAGTTCACATATGTGATATCACGTGCCGTTAAACACTGGACAAAGTTCATAGCTTAAATAAGAGTTGTTGATTAACCGAAATTTATCTCAGATGTTCAATAAATTATGATAAAAATCTCGCGCCACTTTCTCAACCAATCCGAAGTAAAAACTGCTGAAACTTATGCTTACCGTTTTTCTTTTGTTTTTAGCCGCTACGAAGTATCTAAACGGGAAGCTTAACGACGACACCAAGTATGCAGCCTTTCAGCGGTCTTTTGATAAAGATGGCGATTATGAAGATGAGGGTATCATTCAATTCACAACCGAAAAGGACAACACGGCAGCAATCGCAGCAGGGGTGGTAGTAGCCCTCGTTGCAGTGGCAGTTATTGTTGTTGTTGTTATTGTATTTTATCGTCGTCGAAAAAACAGTGAAAGTAGTAATGATGGTGAAGACGTGCCTATGAATTCCAAACCGCAACGCACCAAATCAATATCCAATTATTTCCGCAGATCAGGAATTGGTAAGTCATACTGGGGGGTTCTAGTTAACATTTTAAGGGGCAATTGCCCACTCCAGAAACTATTAAAAATACCGTAATACTCTTTAAAGTGCAGGTTTGGGTGGTGCTTGATGTAAGCCTCATTTTTTCGATTTCTTTTGTTTTCAGCACGAACTGCACGTGCTATGCTACGTCCTAGCGTTCCTACATGTACTCTGAATTCCCTTGTGCAATTCTAACAAAGGAGACTTGAATAATTACACCCCGGTGAGGCTGAGCCTGCGCATAAAAGAGTATTATGGTATTTTATGGAGTGGCCAATTGGTGGTTTCACACTGAGGCTTCTAAAATGTGGTGGTATCATGTAAACAAATGTAGAGTCATAAGAGGGAACCGGAGTGAACTCGCCACGGCGCGAAAGTCGCCCCGGTGTCATGTAAACACCCCCTAAGTGCATACTAAGTGCACCTGAAACCTACTTTGAATGTGAATGGGTAAACTGCACATACTCAGTGAACCCTACTTTGTGACCATGGAAACGTGTATATTTCAAATGAGCCGAAGTACGCCGCCAAATATGATCCACACTACACATGAGAAAGCACTTGACCATTGACTAAAAGGCACGTGCAGCGGCGCAAAAACTGATCGTGATTGACAGCTCATGTTACATAAAATATACTTTCTCATCAAGTGTGAACCCCAATTTTCTGCCCTCAAAATTTCTAGTATCCTACACGGGCTTCTAACATGCGTGCAGACTTCTTCATTCCTTCGTCGAAGGAAGGAGATTGGAGACGTCTGATTGCAGACTAACGGACTTCCTGGCTTGAATGTAACAGGCGATCCTACCAGGCCTATTTAAGACCCTCTGGTTTGACTGTTAATAATTAAAGGGTATGTTCTAATATGCAGACAACCCCAACCACATCCCAGGAGAAACGATTGCTGTCGAAGAGTTTGAAGGCCATGTGCGTCGCTTGCACGCCAATGGCGATCTGTTGTTCTCTCAAGAGTACAGTGCCCTCCGTCCGACTTCGAACTTCACTTGGAATGCTACTCTAGCGCAGGAGAACAGATTCAAGAATCGTTACAACAACATTGTTGCGTATGACCACAGCCGAGTGCCACTGGTGGCAATACAAGGGGTACCTGGGTCGGATTACATTAACGCTAACTACCTTGACGGTTATGGCAAAAAGAAGGCTTACATCGCTACTCAGGGACCCCTCCCAGAGACTGTAGACGACTTCTGGAGAATGGTGTGGGAACAAAACACAAAGACCATTGTTATGGTTCGTATTTATTAAAAAAAGCTTGTGAAGTTGCTTAGATCAAGCCCATGCAAACGATCCTAGTGATTTTTCTAAGTCGGTAGGAAGTCTTCACAAGCCTAATGGCTCACAACTGCCGGAGCATAACCCAGTTTCTGTAGCATGAAGCGACTGAGAGTATTACTACTCCCCCCTGGATGTGATGCTAGTCCATCGCAAGGTTACCCCCCAGCATTATATCGCTGGTACCCATTTATACACCTGGGTGGAGAGAGACAACGTGAAGTAAAGTTTCTTGTCTAAGGAAACAACACAACAGCAGAGACCAGGCTCGAACCACCGAGCTTCAGGTTGAACGTCCGATGCGCCTAGGCCGCCACAGGGCGCAAACTACAATTCTGCTTCGTTGGCTGGCAATAACTACCTTTTAAGAGTAAACTCCCGATAAAGATACACTGAAAAACAGTCCGTCGCTATTCATGTGTGAACACTGCCTCCGTTCAGTTTTCAATTCAGTGTCATAGAGCAGTTTTCAATTGAGTCTGGTAAAACCAAAACCAAAGTAATTACTCTGACCAATCGCAGTAGTCGTAAACAATCCAATGAACCAATCAGAGCTCTTATAACTGAAATATGGGGAGTTTTTACTCTCCATCCCTCCCATGCAGGTCAAGGCCCGTTTACAAAATGCAATTTTTGTCGCACTTGTCGATGCAATTTTTGTCGCACTTGTCGATGCAATTTTTTGTCGCACTTGTCGATGCAATTTTTTGTCGCACTTGTCGATGCAGTTTTTGTCGCGCGCTAGTTGCATCTTCAAATCGCAAGTATAAACGGGCGGCGATTTCAGTGCGATTTGTCGCGCGATGTCGCAGAGGTGATGCAACTTAGCGGCGATTTTTGGGAAATCACAGCAAATCAAAGCAAATGTCGCACCCGACAAAAATCGCATCAAAAATTGCATGTGTAAACGGGCCTTAACAAAGTTGGTAGAGCGAGGTCGTCTTAAGTGTTTCTGGAACCAAAGACAACGTCCCAAGTTTATATTTTCTTTATTCTCATTAGATATTCGTTTTATAATGTAGTGATATTTTCGTGGAGAAACAAGACGTTTGTCATTCGTAACTTGTTTATCCATTCTGTCCCAGGTAACAAACTTGGAAGAGAGAGGTCGTGTTAAATGCCATCAGTACTGGCCTTCGGATGGCGGTTCAGCGTATGGTGACATACAAGTTACCCTGACGCAGACAGTGGAGCTGAGTGACTTCACTATCCGCACATTTTGTTTAAAGAAGTCAAACAGCAGAGCTGAACGTACATTGAACCAGTACCATTACACAATCTGGCCGGATCATGGTGTACCCACGTGTGCCACCTCACTGCTTACGTTTGTCAGGAAAGCTTCTGGTGCTAATCCGTCTGATGCGGGTCCTATGGTGAGTCAATAACAACGTTCTTAAAAGGACTATGTCACCATTTTTAGTGTTACTTTAAAAATACAAAAGACACATTTATATTAGTGAAATCCCAACAATAATAGTCCAGTTTTGCTTAAAACTATTTTACTAGTACTCTAAGAGTAAAAATAAGTGTCTTGGGCTGCAGATGGCCAGGATGGAAGTGGATTGTATCTTGTTCAAGTTTATCGCTTCTGTCTTGGAAAACTCTCTAAAACTCTGATTATGGTTTATTTTCTCTTCTAAAATTCACTTGATATCTTCCTCTTAGGCTATGTTCACACTTGGTGCCCGAGCACGGTGCCCGAGTACGATTATCGCTGGGCATTAGATTTCAGATGTTCAGATTTTTTTATTTATTGCACTATTTCAGTAATTTACAAAAAAAAATTACAATGCGTCATAAAAAAAACAACAACAACAACAATGTGAACAACAATGTGAACACACCTTTTTTTCAAGTACCCACGCCAGAATTTGGGCACGGTGCTCGTGCCCGAGCACAAGGTCGAAACATTGTACTCGGGCACTAAAGTGGGTACCGGTTTCCCAGTGTGTACACGTTGTGCGTTAGTTCCGAGGCACTACACCCACAAACCACTGCTTTGCGTACCCACAATTCTTTGGTACACTCAGAATGTGAACATGCTGATATCTTAGGTACCCAGTGTCTGAACGCAGCACCATTTTGTGCCGGTACCCAGGCACTTGTGCTCGGGCACCAAGTGTGAACATAGCCATAGTGTTCTATTTACATTTCGTGTACAACAAAGGCACTTAGTTTTAATTTGGGACAGTTTTGACTCAAAAAAACTCAAAATCACCATAACGCAGCTCCTTTAATGAAGCAAATGTCGACACAAATAATTTATTTAAAATATGTAAAAATATGACGTAAAAAAAAGAAAAGAAATAATGAAGAAAAGTTTAGACGGCTTTTAAAAATTGATTGAGTTTCAGATGATCTGATACGTGCGGCAAATCATTCCAGATTTTAGGAGCATAAAAAGAGAATTCACGTTGAACATAAGTGGCTGTAGAGACTGTTAGTACTTGAAGAAGTGCTGTTTTAAGAACTCAAACTTTTACAAAGAATATATGCTTATTAGCGCTTTTGCCACCCAACAATTTTGCAGTTTTTGATAGCAAATATTTCCTTAAACATTACATGAAAATAGCTAAACATTACCTAGATTACTAAGTTTAACAAGGTCTTTCAACTTTTGAAGTCAATGCATTCTCTACGTAAATTTGTACGCTAATGAAATAATTGTAATTAATATAATTGTCTTTATACAAGAAGTCGCCATCAGTCATAGGTGCTTTTCAGACGAGTCCTGTCTTAAAGAAAAGTCACTAAAGAAAAACGAGCTAAAAATAATAATAAATTTAAAATTTAAAAACAAAAAACACGATCACGCTAAAAATTGCGAACAGTTTCACTGTTCTTAATTTCTAGAAGAATCTCATTCCATTCCTTCAATAAAAAATGAGAACAGTGTAATTGGCCTTTGTTACAATAAGATATATTAATTCTTACGTCGCTGGCATGGCGCGTATTGTAATTGTGAACATTAGAGCCAGTAATGTAAACAATGATGTCAGTAAAGATACACTTTTTGTTTTAGGTTGTTCACTGCAGTGCCGGCGTAGGAAGGACCGGCACATTCGTTGTTGTAGACGCCATGTTGCAGCGCATAGCAGCAGAGAAAACAGTGGACGTGTTTGGGTATGTGATGTCTTTGCGGTGTGACAGAAACATCATGGTCCAAGTTGAAGAACAGTATGTTTTTATTCATGAAGTTTTAGTAGAGGCCATTCACGCTGGATACACTGAGATACGCGCCAATAATCTCCGAGCCCACATCAGGATGCTTATGGAGATCAATGCAAATACAGGTACAGCTCCGGTCATTTTAACTTCTTACTAGAAATACGTGTCTCGCAGAACCTCGCGAAGCTCGGGGGAGGGTGCACCGCAAAATTTTAGCACCGGGGAAGGAAGAGATGGCATTTCTGGTTTAACTGGAGAGCTTGGGTTGCATGGCCACAAAAGCCTCGAAATTTGAAATTGAGACATTCTCGTTCACAGTCGCTCGTCACACTGGATGACGTCAATTGGAGCTTTGTCGTGGTTTTGTTGCTAGGCAACTGCAGGACACCAACCCGATGTATATACTA
This sequence comes from Dendrophyllia cribrosa, assembly GCA_024195265.1. Classification (NCBI taxonomy): domain Eukaryota; kingdom Metazoa; phylum Cnidaria; class Anthozoa; order Scleractinia; family Dendrophylliidae; genus Dendrophyllia; species Dendrophyllia cribrosa. The sequence continues at coordinate 28,903,065 of JAJLRJ010000013.1, forward strand.
GCAGTAATCACAGATTATGGAGACGCGTTCGAAGGAATTTCCGGCGGAAATGAGCCCCTGAAAAAAAACCAATAAGGGCGGCCATTTGGAAGACCGTCTACCAAAAAATCTCAAATTTTACTGCACATAAACCACAGGACAACCAACACGAAATTAGAATTGCGTTCTTCGAACGCCATAAAGGCAACAGGAGATTCCACTGCCCTTAAGCGATCCACGCCCGACAAATTTATAATCCTCGCTTCGCGAGGAATTATTTTGATTCAGAGAAAGATGGGAAATCGTAATCTTTAATCCTGCCTATCATAGCGTAGCGTGGCTGTTTTTGCCTGATACTTGAACCGTTTCATAGAAATGAAAACTAAAAATGATCTGTTTTTAGAGAAAACGAAAATCTTTGCTCTTTTTCCTCAGAAAAGCTTCACTGCTAAACTTAAGTTGAGTAACTTGAGAAATATTCGTTGCAAACGTGTTATACGTTGTTGTTGCAGTAATTGCACTCTTTTAGAAACAAATATACAAACGTTATGTTCAAAAATAAATTTACTGAGCATTATTTCGAGCATTCCACTGACCTTTTTGGGAGTAAGACGAATATTTTACTGAGAAAATAAAAGCATTAAAGAAAAGCATTATACTTAGGCAAAAAACATAATGTTCAACTGTGTGCAATCCTGGATAAGCCAACGTGAGCTTTCCAACACAAATTTCTCAACTTCAGTATGTTGTGTGAAGGTGGCTTACAATACAATACAATAATCTTTATTTAAACACGATGAGACTTGTAAGCATCACTGCTTGTGGGGTCGTGTATAAAATAAATCACAATTATCTTAAAAACATCTTATTTTAAGATCACAGTATCTTATCGCAACAGCTAGTTGAGTTGTGAAATTCTCCAGTGGTACCATACGAAATGTATCAGGATCTGTTGAGTGAATTCACGAGTTGATCATATTTTACTAGGTCAAACAGAAATGGACGAGGAGTTCACCCGTTTGGGTCGCGGAAGTTCTGCCCCACAGTCCAAATTCCAGGCTGCCAACATGCCTTACAACAAGACCAAGAATCGATATGCAAACGTGTTAGCGTTCGATGACTCACGCGTGAAACTGAGCGTAATCACGGGCATAGAAGGCTCTGATTACATCAACGCTAACTTCATCGATGGTTACATGATGAGGAGAGCATTCATTGCTACCCAGGCTCCGATTCCTGATACTATTCCAGATTTCTGGCGCATGATCTGGGAACAAGAGTCTTCTACGATTGTCATGTTGTCAAAAGAAACTGAAAGTGGCAAGGTAGGAGAGACATTTATGGCAATAAAGTGACCAGCCTTCTTGTCTGTATGTGTTGTGTGTTTGTGTATGGGCACGGACCTCTGGTAGGTACTCCCATATTAAAGTAACGGCGATGAGCGGTGTAACTTTTAGCAGTTAAAATTCGTGATTTGTATCGCTAAGAGTGTTTGAATCGAAAATGACCACTGATACAATATGCTTACAGGAACAACTTTTTAGAAACAATTGGCACCTCTTATGGGGTAAAAATTAAGTGACACACGGCCACAAAACGGGCTTCTGGTGCCTTTTAGGGACTCATTTTAAAATTTCCAACAGTCATCCATGTCAATTTTATATGGGAGTTACCCCCCCCCCCCCCCCCCCCCCCCCCCCGGGGGGTATACAGGCGGCACGGACAGTTGAAAGACAACAACAAGTGTCTATAGTTGTCCATTTACTGGTTACCTATTAGTAGTAAGATATGTGGCTTCTAATTGGTCCGTTTATGCCACGTGTTCAAAATACTGCTCTCTGATTGGCTACGGAGCGTCGTACCGTATAGCAACATGTCTTACTACTCTTTGTATGTGTTCAGGTGAAGGTGCATCGCTACTGGCCTGGAAAACAGCCAGCGAACATCAGCACTTTAATGGTGGAAATGACCAACGAGACTGTCTATGAAGACTACATCTTGAGAGAGATTAAACTCACAAATACTAAGGTATCTATGATTTATGACTACTGCATTTAATTTATGAGAGAAAACGTACCGACAGTTATTTTTATAGATCGATTTTTTTTCACCATATTATGCCATCAAACTTCTAAAATCGAAAATGCTTTCTGTACACGACCCTTCTTTTTATCAGTAATAGTATTTGCCGCGTCAGTTTTATCGCGTTCGAAGAACGCAATCCTAATTTCGTGTTGTTTCCTGTGGTTTATGTGCAGTAAAATTTGAGCTTTTTTGGTAGACGGTCTTCCAAATGGCCGCCCCTATTTTTTTTTTTCAGGGGCTCATTTTCGCCGGAAATTCCTTCGAACGCGTCTCCATAATCTGTGATTACTGCTAGTTTTAATACATTACATTGCTTTGTAGATACAGCGTTTTAAAATTCCTGGAGGTGCGTTTGGTTCACTTTTGTACTTGGCCAATTACTTCATTTGTTGTGAATGGTTAAATTTGGTTACTTAAGTTCTGTTTATTAATCAATTAAAAAAAACGACCATCAGCCGCCAAAGGCGCGCGCGTGAAGGGCGAAGTTAGACCGAGTGATCGCGACTTAAAAATCTGAACGGCTTTTAAGTTCAAGCCTGAATTTTTTTTCAGGTTGCTTTTTCAACTGCTTAAGTTGAGAGCACACTGCGAGGATCACAAATTTCACTCATGTTTATCCGCAGTTCACATAATTATATGATTTTCATATATTCGTATTCATAGAGAAAGAAAAATTAACCGTCTTGTGTTCACATTCTCCACAAAGGCCATAATTTGATCGTTTGGCGTTGTTTTTCAGGAAATGGCAAAGAAATGTACCAAAATGTAAAACGCCCGTGCAGAGGCATTGTTTTCGCTAAGCTTACTAAACCTATTGTTTGTGCCGTTCTCGCTACCGTCGCCGTTGTGGTTGCTTAAGTTCCCTATTTTTTCTTTGCGCGCCGCCTATCTTTCTCTCCCCACTATATGAACGACTGAAACAGGTTACTCTAATATGTAATTTTGTTGTTAATCTGATTAGGAGAGTGCATCCCGAATGGTCCGTCAGTATCATTACACGGGATGGCCTGATGTTGGATCTCCAGACTCGGGATCTGGGTTGATTGATCTCATTGGTCAGGTACAAAAGTGGCAGCAAAAGTCAGGAAACACCACAATCGCTGTACATTGCAGGTATGAGCAGGCTCCTGCCGCATTACCAACCTCGCACCAGGGCGTTCTCCGCTTCTAAAATAGCGGACAAGGCGGTTAGCATTCGATGCCATCCACCTAAACCACCTCAGGCACTTATTGAGACTTATATAATGTAATGTCGACACTTAGAATTTTATTTGCAGTAAATGTGTAAGTGTAGAAAAGAAAATCTAAAATACCCACCCAGGATTGAACCTGTGACCTCAGCTAGGTTCAGGCTTAGGGCTTATAAATTAGCCTACATTACCAGAATAGCACCTGGCTGCTCAGATTGTTCAAGTCTAAATTTAACTTTATGAACTGCTAACCCTAACCTTAACCGAAAGCTTACCAGTTAATACGTTATATAAGCCTTAATAAGGTGCCCGAGGTGGTTTTGGTGGATGGAATCTAATGCTAACCAGACAAGGCTGCCAAGAAATACTCCAAGAATCGTGGAGTATTTCGTCACGTGACACACAATGAAATGACGTTTTCGGGCATTATTTTCAGCGATTGGCAGCCGTGTTTGTTTTCTTGCAATCTGTAACCGTTTTTTTTAAACGAAACGAAGACTTTTCATCATCTTTTACACGACAAATTGCTCCAGTAGTTTTGCAGTATTTTGTCAGCTTTGTTCAGGGGTTTCTTCGTTGAAGGCATTACTAGACTAACAGTCAAGTATTCCGACCATACGACAGTTGTAAACGTTATAATAATCCTCTAGCTTCATTCCTCGCACACTCAGAACGGCTCAGACAGAATATCTCGAAGGAAAGTCTGCTGACCGAAGAGAATGCAGGCGCACAAGAACGGAAGAGGTTTTGCGCCTGCACGCACATTGCTCAGCGGATTTCTCCTAATTCTAGATCTCTCCACTGAACATCTGCGCAGTAGAGATTCCCTTCAGTAAGACCTTAAATTAAAGGCCCTTGAAACAGCTAACAGCTGTTTTGTTAAATATCCTTCTGGTAATTTTCAAAAGCAGCAGCCCTTCTGAAAATAGTTGATATTCGTAAGGTTCGACCCCATTTTTGTTTAATAAAGAGTGCGTTGGATTGAACGTATTCCGAAATAAGAATAGAAGAATCGCAAAAATCGGGATTTGGAAGCCACTGGAAATCCTAAATATGTATCATTAGCATGTTTTAACAGATTTATACTGCAAGTGTGCCTGAACAAGCAATTCTCAGAGACTTTCTGTTTGTTCTTGTTCCGGAATACGGTCAATCCAACGAACCCATAAGCTTCGAATAGATGCAAAGTATTTTAATACTTTAAAAACAACTTCACTCAGTATTTTTCAAACAACGCAAGAAATAAGTTCGATATTTGTATAAGATATTTTGCGAAGATTATCGAAGGCTTTCGAAATATGACGAAGGTCACCTGAAATCTTCTGGAGATACCGTTGACTTCCGAAAATAAACGAAGCTTATCGTTGGTATGTTTTTCTTATGACAGCGCGGGTGTTGGTCGAACAGGTGTGTTCTGTGCCCTGAGTGTGTTGATTGAGCGGCTTAAGGCCGAGGCTGTAGTGGATGTTTTCCAGACTGTGAAACAGTTAAGAGCTCAGAGGCCTGCTATGGTACAAACCAAGGTAACACTAATCGCCTTAAAAACTTGTCATTTACATTTATTATATATTTCAGACTACTATTTATTGCGTTGTGTATATTTTCCGATTTTATGAATGGTGAATTCTGCGAGTATTTTTATTTTGCGATTTTGCAAAGATTTCGCCGAAGCAAAAACAACAGATTTCAGCGCTTGGGTTCTCTCCTTCTTAACTCGTGAATACACGCATGCTTTGAACGAGCTACCGCAGTTGGGTGAAATTTCACTCGATAAGCTGTAAACATTGAGCCCGCGATATATAATGGTCACCTGGGGCGGAGTTCGAGGGAGGGGAGGGTGGGGCGTTGGACGCAGAGGGTGGAGCGTCAGTGAACATTAAGCCCGCGTTTTTTAAGGTCACCTGCCTTACCCATGGCCATTGGGAAGGAGGGAGGAGGGTTGGGAGTTGGACGATGGGGGCGGGGGGGGGGGGGGGGATGGGGGTCGATGGAGTAAAACGCCTAGGAGAGGGGAGGGTCCGAAGGTGTGTAGAATCTTTTATTTAGAGCATTTCGTATTCATGAGTTAGCTCATGGCCTTTGATTAATCAACATAGTGTCTGGAAAAAAACATACAAAAGATTTCTGGGGAAACTGGGAAAATATAGATCTCAAAAGTCTGGCTTTTTTAGCTGCTGAAAGTAAAGTAACGAAAATTAACGGAGTGCTTTTTTTTTCTTACAGGATCAATACGAGTTTATTTACCACGCTCTGGGCGAGTATCTGGACTCATTTGATGCCTATAACAACTTTGAGTAGCTTCAATGGAAAATTTGGGGGACGAAAAAGGGGTAAACGGAAGGAGATTTTGAAGGTACGAGGGAGTAAAAAATCTCCCTCGCTCCCCCGCCTGATTCTCCGACTTCCGCCTACTCCTTTTTTCCCCCTTTACACAGTCAACATTGCATCTGCTTCCAGACTAAGAAAATATGTATAGCAAGCCAATCTGAAGGTAAATTAAATTGGGTTAGTTTTGTATGTCACAAATTGCCCGTAATTTAAAATGGCAGCTATGAATTAAAATAGTACAGTTGATAGAAAACAAACAAGTAAATAACTTGAGTTAATTGTTCGTTTTAAGAACATACAACTTTGCATGCCTTTAGAAGACGAAGAAAATTGAGTTGAGATGCTTTTGTTGTTTAAAAACTATTTCAGCTTGTAAGCACAGCATAAATGGTGATAATTAATCGAAGCTACGGTTTCGTGAAATACTGTACTCGATAGTAATAGACTTAAAGTCTCATTGGTATCAAAAATGACCGCAAAAACATTAGAAATTCCATTAGAAGTGGTTGGTAACTCGGTGTAACAAAAAGGTTGCGATTGACGTAAAATTGTAAGCTGTAATAACATACGTGATTTTTTAAGGAAGTATTTATTAGGATTAATATCGTTGGCTTTTCTTTACGTAATTGGTCGTCACGGTAAAGTCTACGGTCGCGTCAAATTAACATCGCCCCACAGGCGGTAGGACACCTTATTGAGAATTATATAATGTCTACGCTAATGTTTTTTATCTTATGATAAAAGTGTTAAAAGGAAAATCTAAAAGTACCCACCGAGAATCGAACCTGTCACTTCAGCTGATGTCTCGGCTGTTTGACAGCGTACACTATCAAAGCACCACCGAGCCGCTCGAGTCAGTTCGATTTAAATTTAACCATAAAACCTGCTAATCCTAACCTTAACCGAAAGTAAAATAGCTAATCCGATTTTTACGCTATATGTCCGCTAAATGAGGGCCTCTTGCCTGAGCCGGGTAGTTTTGTATACACGGCTTTTTCGTAATAAAAGTAAATAAGTATTTACGAATGCTTTATCTGTAGATAGACTTTAACCCTTTTATGGATTCAAAAATCCAGATTCGGATTTTTCCAAAAACCGCAGCCTTAGACTTACCTACCACAAATACGGTGTCCGTATAAAAAAGGTTCTGCAATTAGCGAAATTGTCCATGTAGTAACCAATTCGAGAAAACATCCAAAACCAGCTGACTGTTTTTATGCGCGTTTTTCGGCGCTTGCCACTTGTTGCGCGTTTTTGTTATTTCGCTGTGATTGGATCATAGCGTTATGTGAATTTAATGTGATTGGTCAGTTGTGATCACGTGGGTTTTGATTTGACTTCACTCGCTATAAAACACAAAAATTCCATCATTAGTGATACTTAATATTTTCCTACAGCCAGGACAAAAAAATATTTTGTACTTTTGTAATCTAGGCGAATATACATTCGTAAAAAAATTAATACTCGGCAGTGCCGTTTTCGTAGGAAATGAATGCTACTGTGTATAGCTATAATTATAATATCAAACTAAATTTTAATTGTTAGCCGGCAGAGCCGTGGTTTCATAATATACTCTGCAAATATTGTTAAGAATAAACTAGAGCTATATATTGTGCTTAAATAATTTTTTTTTAAATAAAATAAACTGAAACGATGATCAATTCTTTTCTGTAAAAGAAGTTTGTTATGAAATAAAAGTCACTTTGAACTACAATGCTGATCAAAAGACCTTGGGGCACATAGCAAGCTATCAGGTAATGACAAAAGAAGCGTTCCTTTTAACCCGTTCACTCCCAGAGTCAATTATGGAAACATGTAGTGTAGTTCTAACGTTTGGGTCTGTGGACGAAATCCTATGGTATGACCATTGAAATGAAACCTCTTCACCAGTACTTTTGCATGGTACCATTTGTTCTAACTTTTGAGTCTGTGGATGAAATCCTATGGTGTGACCATTCAAATGAAACCTCTTCACCAGTACTTTTGCATGGTACCATTTGTTCTAACTTTTGAGTCTGTTGATGAAATCCTATGGTGTGACCATTCAAATGAAACCTCTTCATCAGTACTTTTGCATGGTACCATTTGTTTTTCAATATTTTACAAAATGAAATTTGTGATTTTCTTGAATTTTTGTCTTTGGCACTCTTTATAATAGGAGCTCCAGGGTTAGTGTAATTCCACTGCGATCGAAAATTCTATTTTACGTTCCATTTAGGAACAAACCGATCTGAACGATCCATGTCCGGAGGCGGATCGTTCAGATCGGTATCTGAATCTGGTTTCAGATTGTGCTTTCCATTTGGAGAACTAATTTTATAGCACGTGGATGTTCAGAATCCGCAAACAAACGGAGCCTTCGCAGAGGGGCCTGGGGATGATCAACCGAACGGATCGATCGTTTTTCGGATTTTTGTTCGATTACCCAAATCTGTAGCCTGGATTGTCGAAAAGGAACGCTACCATTGTCTTTCGAAGAGAAAACTTGTCTTTACATATCCCGAACCTCCTCAAACAATACACAATTGAAATATTGTGGCTTTGTGGTATGCGTAAAAATCAACATTGTTAAATGGGAGAGGGAGATGACGACAGAGTTACTTTGTGGAGGAAAGGGTAAGTGTCCCAAGACTTTTGACCAGGATTGTAATCCCTTCCTACCCTAACTCTTGCATCATCAAAATTTGGGCAACACCAATCATCCCCGTTTTTAACTCGTGAAAAAACGAAGCGTTGGACGAGTTATAGCAGACAAGGACAAATATGCAAATTTTCACTCCTTCCATCTATCGGCTGTTAACTTTTCTTGGTAATTCCGCTGACCGATACGGAAGACTAGCGCATGTATTTTGCCCGTTCCAAATGTGCTAGGTAAAGATTCCCTGCCTTACCCATGGGGCGGCGTTGGAGAAAAGGGAAGGTGGGGGGTTGGACGCAAAGAGTGGGGGGGGGGGGGGATCGTTCGAGCAAAACTAGTAGGAGAGGGGAGGGCCGAAGGTTATTTCGTATTCAAGAGTTGGCTCGTAGGAGGCGTTGGAGCGAAGGGAAGGTGGGGGGTTGGACGCAAAGGGTGGGGGAGGGGGAATCGTTGGAGCAAAACGAGTAGGAGAGGGGAGGGGAAGGTCCGATGGTTATTTCGTATTCACGAGTTGGCTCGTAGGAGGCTTTCATTCACTACTCTTTCGCTTGTTTATTTAACAAATCTTGAAGTTTGAAAGATGTCGGGCAAATCTCCTTTAAAAGCTACAATGATACCCTTGTAGAGTTATCAAATTATTCTTGGAAGTGTCTTGAAAAGTATTTTGTCCTTCAGGGGCCTGGGAAGTGGCAAGTCTTCCGCTTTCTCCTTCAGTTTCGTTCCCAGTCTCTTCCGTACAGCCAACAGACAAAAATGTTCGAGTCTTGAAGGAGTCCTTAGCAGCTGTCTGAGAAAGCCTCTGATGTCTGCGCTATGTGCCACTTGGACAGCAGTTACGTTGCCATGGTTACGGCATGCGATGCTCGCCCCAGCTGCACACAAAAGGGCAGCGCATTCTTTTCCTTCGCAGTGCATGGCTACATAATGAAGCGGTGTTGTGCCTTCATTGTCTTGCACTTTAGGATCGGAACCAAACTTGAGCAACAGCGCTAACGTGGTGTAGTGTACCTGCAAAACAAAATGCATTTCAAGAAGATAAGACAGAAAAAAAGAGAATATGACATAGCGTAAAATTCTGAAAAAGTCGGAAGGCGAAAACTTGCGATAACTTATGATTAAATTTGACCAGGCCGTGCGTGTATTGCGGTGATTTGTTCGAGCCTAATTATTTGCGCAAGTAGGCACAAGTTTGTTTCTGGGAACACAAGCAAGACGTTGAACGTAGCGTTACATCGTGTGTCCGGCGACCTCTACTTGAAATGTTTATGCGTATTGCTTAACTTGGTTTTAATTTAGTTAGCTCATAGGAGCCTGTGATTGAGCCCACATATCAAATTTATTTATGAAATCGTTAACGTCAGCTCACACATGCGACTTTTTGTACAATTTTTGTCGCACGCAAGTTGCATCTTCAAATCGCGTGTGTTAACTAGCGACGTTTTCATTGCGATTTGTGCGCGATTCAGGTTCGAAACCTGGCTGATGCAACTTGGCGGCGATTTTTGAGAAATCACAGCAAATCGCACCCGAATGGCACAGAAATTGCCGCTTGTTTACACTTGCGACAAAAGTTGCATGGGAGAGCGCGACAAAACTCTCATCAAAATTCCATGTGTAAACAGACCTTTACTCACCCTCAGTCTCTCTCGGATTCGGATGCCAGATCGCGTGGCCATTTGTAGCGGTGTTTCCAAAGAAGCGGTCCGCGCATGAACATTAGCACCGTGTTTACAAAGAAGGACAACAAGCTCAGGAAACCCAAATAAGGCTGCCAAATGAAGTGGTGTGTACAGCGTGTATTGGGTTGGATTCACGTCACATCCTGACTCCAAAAGAATCTTGGCGCAGTAAGTATTGGCTCCTTGTACCGCGTAATGCAAAGCTGTGAAGCGATAGCAGTCGGCGTGGTCTAATGTTTGCTTAGAACAGTGTTTACAGAGTACTTTGAGACTATTGTACACACCATGGGAGGCGGCGACGTGCAGTGCGGTCCTTCCATATATATCAACACTAGAAGAAATCATGTTACCTTGTGATAGCAACTTGAGCAGTTGATCTGTTTTACCCACAAGTGCGGCGTGATGAAATTCTGGTAAACCTCGCATGTTCCTTGGCAGATACTCAAACGAGAGTTCGTTTACACGGTTTGTTATCATGTCAGCATTCCTCTGTTGAAATTACATAATATCCAAGCGTTTCCGTCGTTGCTTTCCGTTTTAAATATTCTTCTACGAGAAAACTCACAGGGGCATTATAATAACGGTTACATTTTCAACTCCGATATATAAATTAATCGCGCAATTTTTTGTGCGATGTATATTACAGCTCGCGTCATTTCTAACCGTCAAAACTAGCATAAAAACATGAAACTGCTGTAGAGATATCAGTTTTCTTGACTCAAATTAATCTTATGGCCATGGAACATGCAATTTACTGATGAGTTTTTTTTAAGTTGACGGATCGTTTGCGTGAATATTTTTAATTTATTTTTTAAAAAGGACTATCTATACACTTGGTTTAATTTACCCCATTCCCTTATTTCTCCGCGCGCGCTGATAATTTAAAAAACCTGAAATCGCGCGCGCAGCTTTTAATGAGACGCGGACATTTTAGTGCGAGCAGTATCACTGCCTTGCCATCAGACGTGGCTTGACAGTCAATCTTTTGAATGCCGGTTTAGTTTTTGGCAGCTCAACTTTTTTCACTATACTCAAAATCAACGAAAAACCGAATCTTTGTTGGTAAACATTCTGCACGTAACATATAAATTTTTTGGCCAGAAAATGTTTGCCAACTTTTGAGAACTTTTAAGCGATGCAAAAATGTCATTGTGCATTCTCGTCTCCGGAGCTTTCGTTTCGTTTGAAACTACACGTGACGCAATTTTTCAAAAAACGTGAAGCTCTGGGCATGAGAATGGCTGTTGTGCGCATCAAATATTTTAAAACATTTTGATTGTAAATTATATCGTTAAACAATTAGATTTACAGTGTTTGCGACCAGTTGAAGTAAAAAGGACAAATATTTTTATTATTTAATTTCACTCAACTCCGTTAATACGACTACATATTTATGGCCTGTGTGTGCTTTTTTATGCTTTGCAAAACAATTAAAATCACCACACTAAAATTTCGGTTAATATCGTAGCAGAATGCTTCACTTTTATCTGAGCAAACCGTTGCGCTAAAAAGTTACTCCTGTAACCACAGGCCACCCACATATTTATAAATAGATCATAGAAATAATACAGAAACCACGTCTTCAAGTTAATTTAGTTGACTCATATTTTCAGTTTGGGCAGCCTGTGGTGTGATACCAACCATAAAACGGCGAATTACAATTAATTAAATTAATATGTTGTTCCGTTATTTTTTTTGTCTGCTGGCGTGCGTTTCTCAAAACTTCCTAAGACATTTCGGGCCCGCGAAATCTATTTTTAAAATTTAGATTCTAGCGAATGACGTTGAAGTTTTTAGCCCGCAAACCAGCTCAACTGACTTGTGTGGTAAACGTAAGATTTTATTGCTTAGCTTTCAAAATCAACAAAAACCAAATCTTTATTCGTAAACATTCTGCACATAACACATCTTTTGATCATCTTTTCTGGCCCGAAAAGTTTTCGGAACTTTCGAGAAACGCACGCCTGGTCAGCACTGTGAAGTCCTGCCTTTACTTTGTAAAAACAACGCTGAATGGCATAAGTTGCTCGGAGTAATTTGTTTTAATGCAATAAGACTGCATTATAAAAAACAATATTGTTGAAGAGGCAATTCACAGTAATGAAATGCAGTTTCCCTGAAGGAAGCGGACGGCTGTACACAAGCTAATTCATTAAACTTTGGTCTTCTATCGGACCAATTTCGGTAATATACCGTTGCTTAGCTTAGCCGATCATGATTTAGTTTGACATTTAAAGACGCCTCACACGACAAACTAAGTTGGCAAATTTCAAAAAGTTGGCAATCTCGTGTTTTCACAAGAAACACATTCACACAACTCATACTTAATTAATCGCAATCTGTGGTTATGAAACCTGCGAAATAGATGACTTTGTTTGATGTTTTGTTATCGTTTTTCGGCCTTGACCGCGCACAACTACAATAGATGTTGAACTTTTGTTCAAGCAACTGACCAATAAAAATGTTGCCATTAAGTTATTCAGTAATAATAATAATACCTAATAGTAATAAAACATCACATGATTAAAAATACATATCATATGTTACATTGAGGTCGAAAAACCCATAAAAACTGTAGAAATATTTTAATATTTAAAAGACATTACAGCCGACTATACTATCTAAGCTAAAAAATATTAAATCTTAAAAAAAACGCCATAGTTTTAAGTTATATTTAAAATCTATACGATTAATGAAAGAGTTCATAAAACGCGTGGTTTTTATATTTAGTCATAGCGTGTGATCGAAAAAGAAAAGATGTGCAAGGTCAAGTGTTCGCACATCAAATGTGAGTTTGCCACATCAAATGTGAGTTTGCCACCACAAAAAAGATGTGCACGGTCAAATGTTCGCACATCAAATGTGAGTTTGCCACCACAAAAACGATAGCAAAAATGTTGTCAACAACAGAAACAAGTTCTCAGTATTTGTCGCCAAACAGTTTGACAACATGTTGGTCACATTCACACAAGCCAACTTAAGTTTGTCAACACGAGTTTCTCAACTTTAGTTTGTCGTTAAAGGTAACGATCACGTCACACTACTTTAAAAACATTTGACGCCTTAGAAAAAAAAATATCCGAATGTGAAGGTTTCTGCTCGCAAAAGACGATCAATAAAAACGGTGTTTGTTTGTACTCAGTTGACGTTCGGTTGTTTACCCCCAACTGGTTCGAAGTGAGTGCGTAAGACTAGCTAGACGAAAACACCTGCTACACCGTAAAAGTGACCTGTGTAAAGCTTTCATGAAGTTGCAATATGCCTTTATGGCTAGTATTCTGTTTTGCCACAACTGTATACGGTATGGGCCGTATTTCAGAGCCTAATTTGAAGCCGTCAACTTTGCAAAGTCGATAGACGGACGAAAGTTGAATGGAAGCGTGATAAAAGAAATAGAGGTGGATTCAGAAGGTGTGTGTAGGCTTGAATGCGTCGAAGAGGGGAGATGTCGGTCGTACAACTTTGGAATCACAGAGAACCCAGCTGGAAGGTTTGTGTGTCAGTTGAGTGACTCCGATCGATTTGTAGGTCTTGTTAACTTTACAGAGGATGACGATTTCAAGTACAGAGGGATGAAGGTAATGTTTGGTAATTCAACGTTGTTCAAAGAATACACTAATACACTATCATCGGGTATATTAATTCACAATTGCCCGTCTCTCCGTCTTGCTTGATAGCTCAGTAGATAGAGCATTGCACCGTTATCGCAAGGTCATGGGTTTGAAACCCGTTCAAGCCTGAATTTTTTTCAGTTTGCTTTTCAACTACTTTAGTTGATAGCACACTGCAAGGATCACAATTTCACTCATGTTTATCCGCAGTTCACATAATTTTATGATTTTCATATATTCATATTCATAAAGAATAAATTATTTAATTGGCCATAATTGTATATAATAGGCCTTATCACGGTTTTTCCAAATTTTTATATTGGCCAGATAGCAAAAATCCATCGACACTACTGGAAAAAGCGTCTCAAAATTAGTAAAGTGGCCGAGTTTAAAAGCGATATCTTTTAAAATAGTGGAGATATAGCTCCGCAAAGTCGGCAAATTTCACAGACGTTCGTATCGCGCAGCCAAATTTCTTGTCACCGGTAGGCAAAACATTTGGCTGCGCGATACAAACGTCTGCGAAATTTGCCGACTTTACGGAGCTATATCTCCACTATTTTAAAAGATATCGCTTTTAAACTCGGCCACTTTACTAATTTTGAGATGCTTTTTCCAGTAGTGTCGATGGATTTTTGATATCAGGCCAATATAAAAATTTAGAAAAACCGTGATAAGGCCTATTACACCGTCTGAGCAAACTTCTAACGTGTTCTAAAACTGCCGGACTAGTTTCAGTTAACTTGTCAAGAAGGAAAACTGACTCAGGTAATGGTAAAACTTGCCGGTAGCTTTGGTTGAAAAACAGCTTGTGAAGCGGAAATCCACGAGCGCAATTAATTTTAAGACTTTTGTCAAGTAACACTGCAGTGGTTTTAGGATTATAAGCTATCTTCTTTGATTCAGTTTTTTGTGTTTAAGAACGATTTCAAGACAAATAAAAGATAATGAATAATTTTTACTCATCCTCAGAGACACTAGGGTAGTTAGTTAGGGAGAATAGAAAAGGGAGAGAATAAAACGGCGTGAAAAAAAAAGTTAAAGAGAGAGAAAGAGCTCCAGTTTTACTTTCAATTTTATTGAATACAGGCAATATAATTAACCTACCGCATGCATCAATGTTGCAAATTAATTAAACACTTTCTTAAACAAAAAGCTTCCATTTTCTAATTTACTTAACCCATTGATTCCTGGAGTTTAAGCGAAAAAAAAAACCAATTTGAAGCCACTAATGCCGTTTCTTTTACCATTGTCTCGCCACTGAATTGCAACCAAACCAACTGAAACGTACCCTGGGTGCCAAAGGCTTTTCTCGCGCTCTCATCTCTCTCATATTAGTATCGCGAATACTGTTCTCTTATTGGCTACGCTACTCACTATCTACCCTGTTGTAGAAAGTGAGTGTGTGTGTCGTTGTCAGTATGCGGTTGTTATTAATATCATTATTCAATAAAAACGCGAGCCTGTCTTGTTCCTAATGTTAAATCTTGAACGTCTAGTAGATTTATACTAAAAATAAAAATAATTTGATTATGAGCTCGAGATTTCTATCGCGTGATAGTTGATGATGGCGAAGCATGGAAATGTCTCGCCGCGCTCGTTGTCGACCTTCGGCCGACCCCGACATCTCACGAAAGCGTACATACATACATACATAAACTTTACATTTTAGCACATTTTCGTCGTCGTTCTCTGCAAAATAACAACGTCAAATGATGAAATAATAGATTTTGTGGAGAACGTGAACACACGACGGTTAATTTTCTTTTCTCTGTTTGAACTTGAAAACCGTCGATATCAATTCAGCTATCTATGCTAATTATGATTTTCTTTATTAAATTATTAATAACTTTCAGAACTTGATGATCAAATAAAAAAACTGTTCTAACGGAACACAGGTTTACCATCCTCTGTTTGAGTGGTGTGGTGTGCATCTGTAATGGACGTATCGGTTGGGACTCATAAAACTGATAAAAATCGCAAAATCACTGTCTTATTGTTTAATTCGCGAGTCATAAATCGCCAAAATAAACACAGAGAAACAAGTTAAACAACACCTTTAATGAGGCCAGCTTTACAAACCGAGACGGATGTACAGGACACCACGCAAACAGAGGATGGCAAGGCTGTGAACGGACCTTGGGACTTCTTTTTCGTACACAGAGTATGTGTGAGACTGGCAGCTCGGATCCTTGCGGTGACAAAGGAATCTGCATCCCTAACTACTCTGGAGGCAGTTTTAACTGTAAATGTGACATCGGTTATACAGGAATACCCTGTGGTAAGCTACAAACACCAGCTTGAGGTGGCTCACAACAGTTGCTATTAACGTTTTCCAGTGTTTACTCTTTCATGGATCAATACTACACTCTGTCAGTTGATGCTACTATAATGGTATATCAAACAAATGCCCAGTCATTGGTGAACAAGTTATGATCTTTTTTATGGTGTAACAGGTTACCATAGTAACAGGTTACCACAGTAACAGGTTACCATAGTAACATGTCACCACAGTAGCAGTATAACATATTAAAGACATCCTTAATTTCAGCTTTAAGTGTTTAAAACTAAAACAGAATAGTTTTCAGCAAAACAAATCAGTCATCCCGAATCGCAAAATTTGTTCCCGCGAAATACAAAAAAATGCCAAACCGCAGGTTTCTTTCACCTTGTCTAAATAAAGTCTGTTGTTGTTGTTGTTGTTTAAAGTGTATAATAGATTGTAGTTCTTAAAGTTAATCGGTAGATTTTTATCAATTTGAAATTTGTAAGATTTTATTATATTAATTGTAATGCGCTTTGATTATTATAAAAAAAAAATCTTTTAAGCACAATTTTCAATTTTGTAATAGATTTTAATTCTTACAGATTAGTAGTAGTTTTATTGTCAATTTGTAATTTGTGAGATTCTATTATATTAGTTGTAATGCGCTCTTGATTATTTTTATAGAAAAAGCGCAATATAAGAATGAATAAATATTATTATTATAAATATTATTATGCTAGACGTTAATATAGGAATTAACCTCCCTTTTCCAGAGCCAATAATAAGCAGCTGCTCTAAACTTCTTCAACATGGCTTCACATCTACTGGCATATACAACATCACTCCTGATGGTGGCAAGCCAATGCAAGTGCTATGTGACATGACCACAGACGGTGGGGGTTGGACAGTCTTTCAGAGACGTTTAGACGGCTCGGTGGATTTCTATCTTCGTTGGGAGTCCTACAAAAATGGATTTGGAGATCTGAATGGCGAGTTTTGGCTTGGAAATGACAATCTTCACCGTTTGACGGCAGCTGATAACGTGAAGCTGAGAGTTGACTTGGAGGACTTTGATGGGAACATCAAATATGCTGAGTACACGACTTTTAAGGTGGCTGACGAGGGAGATAAGTTCCGGCTTTTAATTGAAGGTTACAGTGGCACGGCTGGCGACTCGATGACAGACAACCATTCCGGAAAGTAAGTAAATACAATTGAACCTCGCCATACGACCACCCCATTAAAGGGGCTGTGTCACCATTTTTGGTGCTACATTAAAGGACCTATGTCATGGGGGCTTTTGACGGTCTTGGATCAAAACCGCCCCTAAATTAAAACCAAGTATCTTTGTTAGAGCAGTTTTCCATTGAGTATCGAAAGTAATTACACAGTTGCTTTGGTTTTGCATTGCTACGCTTTGTGATTGGCTAATAAATCTCGCGCCACTTTCTCGACCAATCAGAAGTAAAACCAAAACCAATCGTGACTTGCTCGCACACGTTCTCCCGCGCTTGGCGCCGGCAACATGTATTTGCTTCGAGCTCTGATTGGTTCATTAGATTGTTTACGACTACTGTGATTGGTCTGAGTAATTACTTTGGTTTTGGTTTTACGTCACTCAAATGAAAACTGTTCTAAACACAAAATGCTTATAGAACATTGAAAAGAGATATCAAGTGAAATATCGAAGAGAGAATAAACCATTATCATAGGTTTCCAAGACATGCATAGTACACTTTCGACGCTTAATCAAAGGTGCTGTCAAATATGGCTTTATCTTGTACAAAGATACCTTTGATTCGCCTGTGACTTGTAAACCTTTGATCACATTTGATGCCTGCATGTGTCGCGCAACTTTGTTACACCTTTGATGGAGATCAACTTAAGCCAATATTTTGTCCAGTAGACAAAAAATATATCTGTATCAGTGAAAGCTAAAAAATGATTGTCCAATTTTATTTTAAATTACTCTACAATAGGAAAACTCTCTAAAACTCTGATAATTATGGTTTATTTACTCTTCGAAAATTCACGTAATATCTTTCGATCAGTATTCCATAAGTGTTTCGTGTGACAAAGGCAAGTATTAAGTTTTAGTTTGGGGCATAGCTCCTTTAAATACCACCACCACTTTATTACGGCCATTTTTTCTCGAAGTAACGAAAAGTCCACGGACTACTGCCAAGCTGACATAACGTTTATAATACTGATTTGTAAAACAATACAATTATTTCAGATAGCCAAAATAGACTTCTTCGTGTATGGATGTCACTAAATTAGAAAAAAGCTTTAATAGTTTATGTCGGTAATATCATCATCACGCTTATTCATTCCATAAGGTTTAAGAGTTTGAAGTCCGGGGGTGAGGTACTCTGCT
>JAJLRJ010000014.1:0-105000 GCA_024195265.1 Dendrophyllia cribrosa
AGTTATAAAATTACCAAGAATTTTATTTCAGCCCCTTACTCACCTACCCCGCTCCCTTTGGAAATTTCCAAAGCCATCCTTAGAGGTAGGTAAGGGTATTCATATTTTATTGGAAACGCGCATCAAAGTATCACTCACCTTTCGCAGCGTTTTTACAAATCCTGTTAATAGGTTATTACAAATCCGGTTAAGAATGTTATTACAAATCCGGTTGAAAGTTAGTTACAAATCCGGTTAGTTATTTTATTACACATTAGGTTGATTTTTATTACAAATCCTGTTGTTATTACATATCATGTTGATTTTTATTAAAAATCCGGTTGATATTAAAAATCCGGTTGATATTACAAATCCGGTTGATATTACAAATCCTGTTCTTTATTACAAATCAGGGTGATACAACCCTTAGAAAAAAAATATTAACCCTTAGGGTTAGACTTAGACCGACTACCCCGAACCTGAGAAGACGAATGCCCCATTCACACCAACAGTTAAACATGTTTAAATGTTGTTTAGTTTTATCTACGTTTTAGCCTCTATCTTGAACGTTTTGAAATTTATTTGACTCAAACTACATGGAATGGTAATAAAGTCAATAAAGTTTCTTTTAGTAAAGATTTCACTCCAAATATTACGGGAGGTTAGGAGGTATTTTTCTAAACCTGTTTTAAACTAAACAACTTTTAAACATGTTTAAGCGTTGGTGTGAATGGGGTATAAGTTCCTGAATCCCAAGTTCCAAAAATGCTTATGTACTTACATTCTGCCCCCATTGATTAATCGACTTGATGTGGTTGGAATCGTCTCTTTTTGTGATTTCTTGCATCATGATCATTTATTTTATTTTTTACTCTATTAAGTGAGAAAATGTTTACTTACAGTCTGCCCCCATTGATTAATCGATTTGAAGTGATAGGAATCGTTTCTTCTGGTGATTTCTTGCAATATGATTATTCTTGTATTACAAAAGTTATTCTATTAAGTAAATATTTACTTACGCTCTGCCTCTATTGAGTAATTGGCTTCAACTGATTCGAGTGATCCTAACACTAAGTTTCCGTGCAACAAGCTGCTAGGAGTTTCTATGCAGGAGTTTTCTGAAACGAGGTTGCTAGGAGTTAGTATGCCAAAGTGTTGAATCTCGAATCCAGGCCAACTTTTTAACAGGGAACTCAGTACTACAAATAAACAACAAGATTCATCTTTTATCATATTTTTCAAGTCTAGCCAGAAATAGTTCCAATTTCATCGCCATAGGGTGTAATATTTGGCGAATCAATTTGAGTGTGCGACGAGAAAGTTTCATTATCTTTGTATTTGTGGCTGCATGGAAACCATAGTTGAATTTGAAATTTCCTGTGAAAGGGTAACTGTAATATCAATAGCAGGTTTATACCGTTGGCGTTCTTCCATTTTTCTTAGAAGTTCTGTTAATAAACAAAGCTTAAAAGATGAACGGAAACCAACTGAAGATGTTATTTCCGCTTTATAGCTGGTCAATAAGTCATTACATTAGCAATGGCCACTTACTTAATCCATTTTGTACTGTAGAATTTTCTGGAAGGTGCCTGCATTATAGCAGCTTAGTTCACCTTGGGTTTGGCTGTAGCATATGATACTTTTAAGTGGTAGGGTCTCTTGCCCTGCACACAACCCTCCTCCTTTCGCATCCTGGGCTTGGTACCAGGCAACGGTGGAGTTAATAGTCACCTCCCATTTGTCCATTGTTTTGTCCAACTCGCCAAGCATTAATATGACCCGTGTTCGATTCCTAAACTCGGCCTCGTATGTGGGTTGACCGAAGAGTTATGTGAAGAAGAAAAGAAAGAACTGTCTAAAGCGTTGAAAGTCGGCAAAACAACAGTCGAAAACGTTGAAAGTCGGCAAAACAACAGTCGAAAGCCAACCGGCCGGGAAAGCGGCTGTGCGGGAAGAATACAAGTAAACACGATAATTGATCTTCCGTCGTCGCTTTCGCTTGGAAAAAAAGGTTTCGTTGTTTGAGGACAATCTTGCAACTAATCGTCATAACAGTGTGTGACCAAAAAGCGCTGTGACACGAGCGCGATGCCGAAAATAATATTTCCCTGGAAAACTTATCATAACGAACCGTACAAAGGCACAATTTAGGCACGATTTAGGAACAATTTAGGCACAACTTACGCACGAAAAAAGAGTCATGCACACTTTATGCACAACTTGTGCGTGCCAAAGCACACTGTAGAATCCGTAATTCGATCCTACGCACAACGAAGCGTATTTTTATGTAAAAGAAACGCTGTCTAACCGACAATTGGATTGTAGTTTGAATATGGATTTTCCAAATTGAAAAATGTTACCCCAGGAAATAAGCTGAACTTATGAGCATTTCGAAAGTCTTTTGTTTTGTTAACATAAGAAACGGAACTAAAACCAAATCGATTTTGAACATTTTTGACCAGGGTGTTTTTGTAGGTACGTAATATTGGGTTACCTTGCTGCAAATTGCTATAAATTTGTTATTTTTCGATCATTTATAGTCATTCTTAAAATACATAATGCTCATTAGCTATTAACTTTAACTGAAAAAGAAAAAATGCCTACACTTCATCAAAACGGAGAAATTATAAATTGTACGAGGTTAGACTGTCACTGTTACGCGTAGTGTCCAAAATGGCCTCATTTTTGGTGACTTTTATAACATTTTCTCTTTTATTCAAACCTATGCGCAAAATTAAAATCGTTCACAGGGAAGACATTAATAAACTTTAGGTTTTTACCAAATATCAACTTAATCAGAATTTTCATAATTTCAAAAGAGCTAAATTAAGTGTGAATTTTAGCCGTGTACATCAGTAGCGTGTGCCAGGCTCTGTACATTATGTACAATTTCACCCCCATCCCCTCATTTTCCCTTGTTTATTGATTTGAAGTTAGACTTTAACGGAAATCCCTCCTACTCCTGTACTTGTAGGTTTCATTCAATTTTATTGCAATAATTTGTCTTGAATTTTATGGCCATAGATGGGGTAATGCCATTGTGGCGACAATTATCAAATTCTGTTAGCCAGGCTTGTTCCGGCCTTTATTTATGTTGAAGTTTTGTTCCTCCAACTCGCTGGTCATGTTCATGCGAGTTTTTTTATGTTGAGGCTTTGTCCTCAAAGTTGTTAATGGAGCTTTGTTATCCAGATTTGCTGGTCATATTTTTATGCCAGTTGTTAATTTAGGCTTTGTTCCTCAAATTTGCAATAATTTGTGTTGAATGTTATGGCTACCAATGGGGTATCGGTATTGCGGCGACAATTAACAAATTTGTCAGCCAGGCTTGCCCTAGTCATTATTTATGTTGAGGCTTTGTTCCTCAAATGTGCTGCTCATATTGTTATGGCAGATTGTTATGTTGTGTCTTCGTTCCTCTCAGTTGTGAATGGAGCTTTGTTTTCCATATTTTCTGGTCATATTCTTATGCCAGTTGTAACAGACCAGGACCAGGACCAGTTGTAACAGGACCAGGCTTTGGTCCTCAAATTTAAATTTTAATGTTGTTTTCTCCATTTTTGCAATAATTAGTGTTGAATTTTATGGCTACCAATGGGATATTGCTATTGCGGTGACAATTAACAATTTTGTCAGCCAGGCTTGCCCTAGCCATTATTTATGTTGAGGCATGCTCTTCAAATTTGCTTGTCATATTCGTATGCCAGTTGTTATTTGAGGATTTGTTTCTCAAATTTGATTTTAATGGGGCTTTGTTCTTCATATTTGCAATATTTATGTTGAATATTATGGTACAAATAAGGTACTGCCATTGCGGCGAAAATAATTAAATTTTGTCAGCCAGACTTACCCAGGCGATTGGGGTTTCATTCCTCCAATTTAATTTATGGGGGTTGTTTCATTAAATTAATTAAATTTTGTAGTCTATCTTCTTTTAAGTTATTATAAGTTTCTAGGGTATTGTATTATTATATATTTTTTAATGTGGTTAAGGGCAAAATATAATGAATGAATTTTAACCCACCATTTATAGGTTTCTCATCTTGCCGAATTAATATGTACCTAATCCTAGCCTCTGATATTGAAAGTTTCGTTTCATTTCTGCTCGACCATTTTTTTCTGTACGCATCATTTGTGTTTGCGATGTTCTCTGTCATAGTGAGCTACGCTGGTTTTGATTTTTTTTAATGCCAATGTGCGGGCATTGAATCAGTGCGTCAGAGCTTTATTAGGACATGGACAATGTGTTTTGATGGTATCATAAAGGTTTTTCCCTTCCCTTCCAGGTTCCAATTTTGATGGAGGACGGTGTGCATTTGGACCCACGTGGTCAATACAATTTATATCGTAGCTACCGAGGCGCCATCCTGAAGGCGTTAATCATGCTGTAGATTATGTACAATTTCACCCCCCCCCCCCCCCCCTTTTGTCCCTGTTTATCGATTTGAAGTTAGATTTTTCGGAAATCCCCTCCTACTCCTGCACTTGTAGGTTTCATTTAGTTTAATTGCAATAATTTTGTCTTGAATTTTATGGCCATAAATGGCGTGTTGCCATTGCGGCGACAATTATCAAATTTTGTTCGCCAGGCTTGCCACGGCCATTATTTATGTTGGGGTTTTGTTTCTCAAACTCGCTGGTCATGTTCATGCCAGATTTCTACGTTGAGACTTTGTCCTCAAAGTTGTTAATGGAGCTTTGTTATCCAGATTTGCTGGTGATATTTTTATGCCAGTTGTTTATTTAGGCTTTGTTACTCAAATTTGCAACAATTTCTGTTGAATTTTATGGCCACTAATGGAGTACTGGTAATGCGGCGACAAATAACAAATTTTTTGTCAGCCAGGCAAGCCTTAGCCATTATTTAAGTTGAGGCTTTGTTCCTTAAATGTGTTGTTCATATTGGTTATACCAGATTGTTATGTTGTGTTTTCGTTCCTCTCAGCTGTGAATGGATATTTGTTCTCCATATTTGCTGGTCATATTCTTATGCCAGTTGTTAATTTGAGGATTTGTTTCTCAAATTTATTTTTAATGGGGGTTTTTCTCCATTTTTGCAATAATTAGTGTTGAATTTTATGGCTACCAATGGGGTATTCCTATTGCGGCGACAGTTAACAAATTTTGTCAGCCAGGCTTGCCCTAGTCATTATTTATGTTGAGGCATGTTCCTCGAATTTGGTTGTCATATTCCTTTGCCAGAATGTTATGTTGAGGCTTCGTTCCTCTAAGTTGTGAATGGAGCTTTGTTCTCCATATTTGCTGGTCATATTCGTATGCCAGTTGTTATTTGAGGATTTGTTTCTCAAATTTGATTTTAATGGGGCTTTGTTCTCCATATTTGCAATATTTATGTTGAATATTATGGCTACAAATGGGGTACTGCCATTCCGGCGAAAATTATTAAATTTTGTCAGCCAGACTTACCCAGGCGATTAGGGTTTCATTCCTCAAACTTAATTTATGGGGGTGTTTAATTGAACTTTTTACGCACCATTTATAGGTTTCTCATCTTGCCGAATTAAGTTGTACCTAACCCTAGCCTCTGATATGGAAAGTTTCGTCTGATTTCTGATCGACCATTTTTTTCTGTACGCGTCATTTGTGTTTGCGATGTGACCCGTCGTGGTGAGACCTTCGTTGGTTTTGACTTTTTTAATGCCAAGGTGCGGGCTTTAAATCAGTGCGTCGGAGCTTTATTAGAGGACATGGACAATGTGTTTTGCTGGTATCATAAAGGTTTTTCCCTAATTCCCTCACAGGCTTCAATTTTGAAGGAGGATGGTGTGCATTTGGACCCACGTGGTCAATACAATTTATATCATAGCTGCCGAGGCGCCGTCCCGAAGGCGTTAAGCATGTTGTAGATTATTTACAATTTCACCCTACCCTTTTGTTTTTTCCTGTTTTATCGATTTGAAGTTAGATTTTAACGGAAATCCCTTCTACTCCTGTACTTGCAGGTTTCATTTCATTTTATTGCAATAATTTGTCTTGAATTTTATGGCCATAAATAGGGGTATTGCCATTGCGGCGACAATTATCAAATTTTGTTAGCCAGGCTTACCCTAGCCATTATTTATGTTGAGACTTTGTTCCTCAAATTTGCTGGTCATATTCTTATGCCAGATTGTTATGTTGTGTCTTAATTCCTCCCAGTTGTGAATGGAGCTTTGTTCTCCATATTTGCTGGTCATATTCGTATGCCAGTTGTTATCGGAGGCTTTGTTTCTCGAATTTGATTTTAATGGGGTTTTGTTCTCCATATTTGCAATATTTATGTTGAATATTATGGCTACAAATGGGCTATTGCCATTGCGGCGAAAATTATTAAATTTTGTCATCCAGACTTACACAGGCGGTTGGGGTTTCATCCCTCCAATTTAATTTATGGAGGTTGTTTAATTTAAGTTTTTTACCCACGATTTATAGGTTTCTTATCTTGCCGAATGAATTTATATGAATTGTGCTGGGCACAGTGTCTGCCATTTTTGCCTACATGTGTATTTTTATGGTTTATAGCTCACATTTATTTATGACTTTTGTTCATTGTGCACTTAAGGGTTTGCGAGTGTGTTGGCTTTCAGTCTGACACAGCTGTCCCTGACTGTTGATTTGTTATTTTGTCTTTGAGATTTGACCGTCAGGGTGCTACTGTTTGCCTTCGATGTTTTACCCTCAAGGTTGTTGTTCGCATTACCTTAAGTTTACACTATAACGTTTTTATTGTTTATTGGGCACTTATGGAGCTTGCTGGTTCATCGACTTTTCAGTCCAACATGGCTTGTTTCCGCCTTTCGATTTTGCCCATTTTGGTTTTCAAACTTAACTTTAAGAATTCCAGATTCTGCCAGGTATTGTTTGCAGGCATGCCTCTACAATGTTCATCTAGGTTTGCGGCCAAGAACTCTGGACAGCCAGCCTCCAAAAGCAAAAGAAGGATAGTGCTTTGAAAACATCATCGACTGCCCAGGCGCTGGAGACTTGCTTCAGAACTTCAGAATGCCCTGTGCACAATACACTGCAATGACCTTTCTCTGCAGGGGGTTCATCATTAATGATTGTATTCATTCTGAGCTTGTATGTACCAGAGTTTGTTATGCTATTATTGACGATGTAATTAAATTTATTAAGACGGCAAGCCCAGACTGGTTTTGGCATAAACACACTCCAAAAATGCCTTCAGGATCACAGTAATGAGTCCTAAGGATTATAATTTGATTTGGTTGCAGCGGCGAGGCTTGCATTATTCTGACGGGGGCCTTTGCGATATTCAATACTGCAGTTGAACTAAAATTTTCATTTATTTTCTATTTTTTGGATGAATTTATGATTGTAGCTTTATCGGCTAAATTAGGTCAATATCAATTAGATTTATTTCAAATTTGCGTTCTTACTGTACTTACTGTGTAAGTATTCACATGGCAGCTAAACAAAACGTCTGTCCCTGTCACTACTATGTCGTGATTTTCCGGTATTAATTTCATTCTATCCATTCAGAGGCTTGTAACTTCACAGAAGTATGTACTTATCTCTGAATTTCAAGTTCGTTAGTAGGCATCTTTGAATGAAGTCTGGTCACTGACAGGCTATTTTGATTTGTCTGTTCAGTCATCTAGCCAGGCAGAGTATTCTTATGTAGACTCGTGATAGGCATCTGGTCACCTTGTCATCTCATTTGGCTTAATAGCGGTTATATAGTATTGGTGGCTGGTCTTTTTTCATTACGATTCCTGGCAAAATTCTTCAAATTAGCCTTTATACAGATTCCTCAAGTTTACTCAGGTTGGGTGGTAGTTTTAGCGGAATAGGGTGCTGTGGGAAATGACCTTGGCGTTGGGCTCAGTGCAATATTGTCACTTTAGAGTATTATTCAATTTTTTTTAAGCCTATCCCACGTCGGGTTTGGCTGTAGCATGTGATCCTTTAAGTGGCAGGTCCGTTTGTTCTGCAGACAACCTTCTCCTTTCGTACGCTGGGCTTGCGACCAGGCAACGGTCGAGTTAATAGCTTTAGGTTTTATCATTGCAATTTAACGATGTTTATTAGCAATTTTTTTAGTATTTTTAGTGTTTAGCAGAGGTTTATTATTAAGAACATGGCGTCGAGGATAAGAGTAAGTAATTCTTAACCTACCCTTTCAACTGTTCAACGCAAGTGAGTGATGTGCACGTTTGCACGTTTGGGTGCATATCGATGATTTGTATAGAAAATTATAAACTTTTGGCATAAAATTTAAATTCACTGAAATGATTTTTTCAGATGTTGGTGATAATAATAAGACGTGGTTCAGTACAAAATATTAAGGGACTTGTCTCTTACCAATGTGGTCCGGCTTCGATTCTCGGAGTCGGCGTCATATGTGGGTTGAGTTTGTTGTCGTCTTTGCTCCGAGGGGTTTTCTCCTTCCATAAAAATAAACGTTTCCAAGTTCCAATTCGATCCGGAAATGGTGGAGGTAACAGCCACCTCGTAGACTAAACTGAAATTCCTATTTACTATTGCTATTATTATTACTATCTAGAGTTCGCACAGTAGTTCTGGAGTTCTTGTAAATGTTCCAACTGTCAATTCACAACAAGGACCTCAGACAGAAAGTACTTTCCTCAGAATGTGCGCTGTTCCCAACAATGCAGATTTCTGGAGAACATTGATGTCGTGGTCAATGTCCATTTGGTCGCGGTAGCTCTTTAGTTCCACTGGGATAGAGCCCAATGCACCGACTATAACTGGACTAACCTTCACCTTTGAGGAAGGTAGCCCCACATCCTTGTAACCCTCAACCCTAACCCTAACCTTTAACTCTGCATACCAATTTTTCAACTTCCTTCGCTGCAATGTTTTGGTCCCCAGGGATTGCAACATCAATCCGGTGGCATTCGCGTGGGTCTTTTCTGAAGACTACAATGTCAGGCCTCCAATGTTTAATCTCCCTGTCCGTCATAACGTCGAAGTCCTATAAGATCTTAGGACTGTCTTCGTCATCTAGGACCCTCTCTAGAGAATACTGGTACCAGTGATCGCTGACCTGGTAGCCATACTTTTACATAATAACCAGTGAAGGTTTAGGCAGACTTTGTGACATCAATCTGCCGTCATTGATAACTCGACTTGAAGTGATTGGAATCGTCTCTTCAGGTGATTTCTTGTAACATGATCATTCTTGGTATTACTCTATTACTCTAATATGTAATTACATGTTTACTTACGATCTGCCCCCATTGATTAATCGAGTTGAAGTGATTGGAATTGTCTCTTCTGGTGATTTCTTGCAACATGATCATTCCTGCTATTGTAACACTTAGTCTATTAAGTAAGTGAATGTTTACTTACGATCTGCCCCCATTGAGTTATCGACTTGAACTGATTCGAGTCATCCTCTCCTGAATTTCTTTGCAACACGCTGCTAGAAGGTTGTATGTCAGTGTTCAATCTCGAGTTCACTGAACTCACCACTGAAAAATAAACAAAAAGATATTTCCTCATACTACTTTTCAAGTCTAGCCAGAAAGTGTTCAAAGTCAACAAAACAACTTTGAAAAGTGTATAAAGCCAAACCAGCGACAGAAAAGGCGGCTGGACTGTTCGACTCATTCAAATGAGCAAAATCTACTGTTCTTGCTCATTTGCATTAGGTTCGGCGCGGGGCTTTGCCCTTTTATACCGCATGTTGGCCTTTAAAGTCTATGAAACAACTTTGAAAAGTGTTCAAAGTCGAAGAAACAAATTCCAAAAATGTTCAAAGTCGAAGAAACAACTTTCAAAAGTGTTCAAAGTAAAAAAAACTTTCAAACGAGCGCGTAGTGGAAAAACCAACTTTCAAAAGAGCGATAGTGGATGAATCCCTTTTCAAAACAGCGCAAAGTGGATACCCTACCTTTCAAAAGAGCGCAAATTGGAAAAAAAAACTTTCAAAAGTGCGGAAAGTTGATAAACAACTTCATTTGTTAGTGGGCATGGTTCTATCCGTTGTGAAATTGAATTTCTCCAAATAAAATGATTCTACTTACGATCTGCCCCCATTAATTAATCGAGTCGAAGTGATTGGGATCGTCTGTTCTCGTGATTTCTTGCAACATGTTTATTGTTCCTATTGCAACACTTAATCTATTAAGTGAATGTTTACTTACGATCGATTCATCGACTTGAACTGATTCGAGTCATCCTCTCCTGAGTTTCTTTGCAACACGCTGCTAGAAGTTTGTATGCCTGACTTTCGTATCAACAAGCTTCTAGAAGTTTTTATTCCAGTGTTCAATCTCGACTCCACGACAACTTTCTAACAGTGAACACAGTACTGCAAATAAATAAATGATACCGGCGTGGTAACAAATCTCAAGCTTGCATGCTAATGCTTCATTATTTTATTTACCTATCCTTTAACCCTATCCTTTAAGCATTGGCTATCAACAGTACTTCCAGGGTGAATGGAAAAATGCCAACGGTAAAAGGAGTTGTTAATAATATTACAATTTAACTGTTATTGGAAATTGCCAATCCATCTATGGTTTCCATTGAGTTATATCCAAAAATACAAAGATAATTTAACCCCCCCCCCCCCCGCCCCTCCGCTCGTCGCAGAGTCAAATTGATACCCCAAATATTATGGGTTGTGAGGATGAAATTTTGACTAGACTTGAAAAATATGATTTCATTCAACATTTCGTGTTTTTAGTAGCATTTAAAGTGGTTTTGGCTTGTTGTCATGCTACTTATGACGTGGCATGTTATCACCATAGCAACCCTTTGTCTTCAACCTTAAAATGTGTCTCCACTATGAAAACCTATTGAAGATATTAGTTCTGCTTTAGAGCTCTTAATCAAGTCATTGCCCTTAATAGTCACTTACTTGTTTAATCGTCGTTGGAATGTATAATTTTCTTGAGGGTCCCTACATTCCAGCAGCATTCTCTACGTCGGGTTTGGCTGTAGCATATGATCCTTTAAGTGGAAGGGCCGTTTGCCCTGCAGACAACCCTTCCCCATTAGTATGCTGGGCTTGCGACCAGGCAACGGTGGAGTTAATAGTCACTTACCATTTCACCATTCTATTGTCTAACACAGGATGTTTGGAAATTGACGAGTTTTGTGAATAAAAGGATAAAAACATCGCTTGCATATTTTGTTGTGTACATTTTATAAAATTGAAATAGACGCTTCCCATCAATTTCAATTTAATGTTTAATATGTTTAAGTTTAAGTTTAGTTTTAGTGAATGTTTACTTACGATCTGCCCCCATTGAGTTATCGACTTGAACTGATTCGAGTCATCCACTCCTGAGTTTCTTTGCAACACGCTGCTAGAAGGTTGTATGCCAAAGTGTGCAATCTGAAGTTCAGTGAACTGAGTACTGAAAAATAAACAAATATTTATTCCTCGTATTATTTTGATGTCTAGCCACCGAAAAGTGTCAAAATTCGACAAAACAACTTTGAAGTGTCCAAAATCGAAGGAATAACTTTGAAAAGAGCGCAAGGTGCAAAAACGGAACATTCAAAAGAGCGCAAAGTGAAAAAACTCAACATTTAAAAGAGCGCAAAGTGGATAACCCACCTTTCAAAAGAGCTCAAATTGGAAAAAATAACTTTGAAAAGGTCGCAAAGTTGAAAAACAACTTCATTTGTCAGTGGGCATGGTTCTATCCGTTGTGGAAATGAACGTCTCCAAATAAAATGATTGTACTTACGATCTGTCCCCATTGATTAATCGAGTCGCAGTGATTGGAATGGTCTCTTCTGGTGATTTCTTGCAACATGATTATTCTTGCTATTGCAACACTTACTCTATTAATTAAGTGAATGTTTACTTACGATCTGCCCCCCCCCCCCCATTAAGTTATCGACTTGAACTGATTTCAGTCGTCCTCTCCCGAGTTTCTTTGCAACACGCTGCTTGAAGTTTGTATGCCTGACTTTCGTATGAACACGCTTCAAGAAGGTTATTCCACAGTGTTCAATCTCGAGTCCACGACAACTTTCTAACAGTGAACACAGTACTGCAAATAAATAAAATGATACCGGTGTGGTAACAAATCTCAAGCTTGCATGCTAATGCTTCATTATTTTATTTACCTATCCTTTAAGCATTGGCTATCAACAGTACTTCAAGGGTGAATGGAAAAATGCCAACGGTAAAAGGAATTGTTAATAATATTACAATTTAATTGTTATTGGAAATTGCCAATCCATCTATGGTTTCCATTGAGTTATATCCAAAAATACAAAGATAATTTAACTCCCCCCCCCTCCTCCGCTCGTCGCAGAGTCAAACTGATACCCCAAATATTATGGGTTATGAGGATGAAATTTTAACTATTTTTGACTAGACTTGAAAAATATGATTTCATTCAACATTTTGTGTTTTTAGTAGCATTTAAAGTGGTTTTGGCTTGTTGTTATGCTACTTATGACGTGGCATGTTATCACCATAGCAACCCTTTGTCTTCAACCTTAAAATGTGTCTCAACTATAAACACCTATTGAAGATGTTAATTCTGCTTTAGAGCTCTCAATCAAGTCATTGCCCTTAATCGTCACTTACTTGTTTAATCGTCGTTGGAATGTATAATTTTCTTGAGGGTCCCTACATTTCAGCAGCGTTCTCTACGTCGGGTTTGGCTGTAGCATATGATCCTTTAAGTGGCAGTGCCGTTTGCCCTGCAGACAACCCTTCTCCATTAGTATGCTGGGCTTGCGACCAGGCAACGGTGGAGTTAATAGTCACTTACCATTTCACCATTCTATTGTCTTACACAGGTTGTTTGGAAATTGACGAGTTTTGTGAATAAAGAGATAAAAACATCACTTGAATATTTTGTTTTGTGCATTTTATAATTGAAATAGACGCTTTCCATCAATTTTAAATGTAATGTTTAATATGTTTAAGTTTAGTTTTAGTGAATTACTTACGATCTGCCCCCGTTGAGTTATCGACTTGAACTGATTCGAGTCATCCACTCCTGAGTTTCTTTGCAACACGCTGCTAGAAGGTTGTATGCCAAAGTGTGCAATCTGAAGTTCAGTGAACTGAGTACTGAAAAATAAACAAAAAGATTTATTCCTCGTATTATTTTTATGTCCAGCCACCGAAAAGTGTCCAAAATTGACAAAACAACTTTTAAAAGTGTCGAAAGTCGAAGGGATAACTTTGTAAAGAGCGCAAGGTGCAAAAACCAACTTTCAAAAGAGCGCAACGTGGAAAAACGGAACTTTCAAAAGAGCGCAAGGTGGAAAAACTCAACATTTAAAAGAGCGCAAAGTGGATAAGCCACCTTTCAAAAGAGCGCAAATTGGAAAAAATAACTTTGAAAAGATCGCAAAGTTGAAAAACAACTTCATTTGTCAGTGGGCATGGTTCTATCCGTTGTGGAAATGAACGGCTCCAAATAAAATGATTCCACTTATGATCTGCCCCCATTAATTAATCGAGTGGAAGTGATTGGGATATATGATTTCATTCAACATTTCGCGTTTTTAGTAGCATTTAACGTGGTTTTGGCTTGTTCTCATGCTACCTATGACGTGGTATGTTATCACCATAGCAACCCTTTGTCTTCAACCTTAAAATGTGTCTCAACTATAAACACCTATTGAAGATGTTAGTTCTGCTTTAGAGCTCTCAATCAAGTCATTGCCCTTAATCGTCACTTACTTGTTTAATCGTTGTTGTAATGTATAATTTTCTTGAGGGTCCCTACATTCAAGCAGCTTTTTCTACGTCGGGTTTGGCTGTAGGATATGATCCTTTAAGTGGCAGGGCCGTTTGCCCTGCAGACAATCCTTCTCCTTAGGTATGCTGGGTTTGCGACCAGGCAACCGTGGAGTTAACAGCCACTTACCATTTCTCCATTCTATTGTCTTACACAGGTTGTTTGGAAATTGATGAGTTTTGTGGATAAAAGGATAAAAACATCACTTGCATATTTTGTTGTGTACATTTTATAAAATTGAAATAGACGCTTCCCATGAATTTTAAATTTAATTTTTAATATGTTTAAGTTTAGTTTTAGGTTTTATCATTGCAATTTAACGATGTTTATTGTCGATTTTTTATTTAGTATTTTTAGTGTTTAGCTGAGATTTATTATTAAGAACATGGCGTTGAGGATAAGGGTAAGTAATTCATAACCTACCCTTTCAACTGCTCAACGCAAGTGAGTGATGTGCACGTTTGGATGCATATCGATGGTTTTTATATAGAAAACTACAAACTTTTGGTATAAAATTTAAATTCACTGAACGGATTTTGAGATGTTGGTGAAAATAATTAGTACTGGTTTAGTACAAAATGGTAAGAGGACTTGCCTCTTAGCAATGTGGCTCGGCTGCGATTCTCGGAGTCGGCGTCATATGTGGGTTGAGTTTGTTGTCGTCTTTGCTCCGAGGGGTTTCCTCCTTCCATAAAAATCAACGTTTCCAAGTTCGAATTGGACCCAGAAATGGTGGAAGTAAGAGCCACCTTGTTGATTAAACTGAAATTCCTATTTACTATTATTATACATGGAATGCTGGTACCAGTGAACGCTGACCTGGTAGCCATACTTCTAACAAAGTAACCTTTGAAGGTTAAGGGAGACTTTGTCATGGCGGCGTTTATATTCTTTCGACGTTTATTATAATTATAATAAAAATATATATCAGACCCAAATCAGTATTAATACTTGAAGTGAAACAAGAAACGGCAAGAAATAACAGAAGTAACATGGTGACGTCATCAGTTATACAAAAATGCGGTGTCGCTTTCAGACGCTTCAGTATTTCTCGTAAATAAACCACTTTTTTAGCTATATTTTTAGTAGTTTTGCTCAGTTGGAAATGTTCTCCGACGATGAATTTAGACTCCCATGTTGATAACGAAGGTCTGCACAACTGTTGACGTCGCAAAATCTAATTGGAATATTTTGGCCGCGCGCTGGTTGTTCCATATTTCTGGCTGAAATGGGCAAACTTTGAAGTAAGAAAAATAAATTGAGCGCTTGATCAAGAAAATCACCATAGTTTGTTGGACTACGCAGATATTATTTCTATTTATATTACGTGACAGTGCGCTGTCAGTGATGTCACAAAATGCCTTTCCTAAAACAGACCGTAATTGGAAAATTTTTGTTATTGATTAAATGAAGTGTAACCACTGTTATTATGAGTTGATTCTGTCATTTTCCTAACAAATTATTAAGCATTTTTTCAAGTTACGTGACCTATTGGTTTATTGATAATGAACACCTAGGTCCCAGTTCAGACGCCGAACGTTTCATGAGCCGAACTTAATTCGAATTTGGACCGATCCAAATTAAAAAAAAGTACGCCTGTTGAATCAGATGCCGAACTTAATTAGCCGAACTTTATTCAGTTTGAACAGAAACAAATCGAAAGGTCGCAGTTTTCAGGCATAAACATGGCGAACGATGCCAGAACACGCACTAGTCGTCCCATGTCGGGAGTTTCTCTTACGAACAATTAATGATGGAGAAAGCGAGAATTAGGAGTAAAAAGATGCGGACCCTATTTGCATTCCATGGTGGCTAGACAACAGCTGGTAAATGTCCGTTTAGTTACTCTTCTTTTGTTAACCAACAGAATCTTCGTTGTTTTCGAAAATAGAACACTTATTACAGATCGGCATGCGACATCCAATACAAACATACTTCGTGTTAGCGAAGCAGGAGCTGACTTCGGTGTTATCTCCAAGCCGCCATGATGGTTAACACGCTCTACGACACATGCTCGATCATGAATTTGATCATTCGCTTGAATTGAGACCTCTGGCGTTTGAATTTAAGGTGACCGCCTTTGTTTATTTCATTTTTCTCTTTTGTTTATAGCCAGTTCAACGCCCATGGTTATCATTTTAGGGCATTCCTTTGCTTAGATTCTGAAACGTGATTTAGAGGCGGGTCGACAGTAATTTGACTTGCACGGCAGAGCGTTTGTTTACATGTTCGGTGTTGGGGGGCGAACGGGTTTGAAGCTTCGAATCTCCTGACATCGTTATTTTAGAGATCGGTACTAACGATCTTCTTGGGTTGGACTCTAAAGTAGTGGCCTCTGATATTGCAAGTTTTGTTTCATTTGTGCTCGATTATATTTTTCTGTACGCCTCATTTGTTTGCAATGTCATCCGTCGTGGTAAGAGCTACGTTGGTTTTGATTTTTTTAATGCCAAGGTGCGGGCTTTAAATCAGTGCATCAGAGCTTTATTAGAGGACATGGACAATGTGTTTTACTGGTATCATAAAGGTTTTTTCCTTCCCTCACAGGCTCCAATTTTGAAGGAGGACGGTGTCCATTTAGACCCACGTGGTCAATAGAATTAAAATCGTAGCTACCGAGGCGCCATCTTGAAGGCGTTAAGCGTGCTGTAGATTATGTACAATTTCACCCCCCCCCCCCCCATTTTTCCCTGTTTACTGATTTGAAGTTAGATTTTAACGGAAATCCCTCCTTCTCCTGTTCTTGTAGGTGTCATTTAATTTTATTGTAATAATTTGTCTTGAATTTTATGGCCAAAAATGGGGTAATGCCATTGCGGCGATAATTATCAAATTTTGTTAGCCAGGCTTGCCTCGGCCTTTATTTATGTTGAGGTTTTTTTTCCTCCAACTCGCTGGGCATGTTCATGCCAGATTTATATGTTGAGGCTTTGTCCTCAAAGTTGTTAATGGAGCTTTGTTATCCAGATTTGCTGGTCATATTTTTATGCCAGTTGTTAATTTAGGTTTTGTTCCTCAAATTTGCAATAATTTGTGTTGAATTTTATGGCTACCAATGGGGTATTGCTATTGCGGTGACAATTCACAAATTTTTGTCAGCCAGGCTTGCCTTAGCCATTATTTATGTTGAGGCTTTGTTCCCCAAATGTGCTGCTCATATTGTTATGTTGTGTCTTCGTTCCTCTCCGTTGTGAATGGAGCTTTGTTCTCCATATTTGCTGGTCATATTCGTATGCCAGTTGTTAATTTGAGGCTTTGTTCCTCAAATTTTATTTTTGTTTTTTTTTCCTATTTTTGCAAAAGTTAGTGTTGAATTTTATGGCTACCAATGGGGTATTGCTATTGCGGCGACAATTAACAAATTTTGTCAGCCAGGCTTGCCCTAGCCATTATTTATGTTGAGGCATGTTCCTCAAATTTGCTGGTCATATTCTTATGCCAGAATGTTATGTTGAGGCTTCGTTCCTCTAAGTTGTGAATGGAGCTTTGTTCTCCATATTTACTGGTCATATTCGTATGCCAGTTGTTATTTGAGGATTTATAAATTTTTTAGTGTATTGTGTTATTGTTATATATTTTTTAATGTGGTTAATGGTAAAACGAATCAATGAATGGAGCTTTGTTCTCCATATTTACTGGTCATATTCTTATGCCAGTTGTTAATGTGAGGCTTTGTTCCTCAAATTTTAATTTTAATGGGGTTTTGTTCTCCATTTGTGCAATAATTAGTGTTGAATTTTATGGCTACCAATGGGGTATTGCTATTACGCAACAATTAACAAATTTTTGTTAGCCAGGCTTACCCTAGCCATTATTTATGTTGAGGCATTGTTCCTCAAAATTTGCTGGTCATATTCTTATGACAGATTGTTATGTTGAGGCTTCGTTCCTCTCAGTTGCGAATGGAGCTTTGTTCTCCATATTTGCTGGTCATATTCTTATGCCAGTTGTTAATGTGAGGCTTTGTTCCTCAAATTTTAATTTTAATGGGGTTTTGTTCTCCATTTGTGCAATAATTAGTGTTGAATTTTATGGCTACCAATGGGGTATTGCTATTGCGCGACAATTAACAAATTTTTGTTAGCCAGGCTTACCCTAGCCATTATTTATGTTGAGGCATTGTTCCTCAAAATTTGTTGGTCATATTCTTATGACAGATTGTTATGTTAAGGCTTCGTTCCTCTCAGTTGTGAATGGAGCTTTGTTCTCCATATTTCCTGGTCATTTTCGTATGTCAGTTGTTATCTGAGGCTTTGTTTCTCAAATTTGATTTTAATGGGGCTTTGTTCTCCATATTTGCAATATTTATGTTGAATATTATGGCTACAAATGGGGTATTGCGATTGCGGCCTGTTGATTTGTTATTTTGCCTTTGAAATTTCACCCTCAGGGTGCTACTGTTTGCCTTCGAGGTTTCACACTCAAGGTTGTTGTTCGCATTTCTTTAAGTTTACACTCTAACGTTTTTGTTGTTTATTGGGCACTTATGGAGCGTGCTGGTTCATAGACTTTCCAGTCCAACATGACTTGTCTCCGCCTTTCGATTTTGGCCATTTTGGTTTTCAAACTTAACTTTAATAATTCCAGGTTCTGCCAGGTTATCTTTTCTTGCAGGCATGCCTCTGCAATGTTCATCTAGGCTTTCGGCCAAGAACTCTGGACAGCCAGTCTCCAAAAACAAAAGAAGGATAGAGCTTTGAAAACATCATCGACTGCCCAGGCGCTATTATTATTGACGATGTAATTAAATTTATTAAGACGACAAACCCAGGCTGCTTTTGGCATAAACACACACCAAAAATGCCTTCAGGATCACAGTAATGAGTCACAAGGATTATAATTTGATTTGGCTGCAGCGGCGAGGCTTGCATTATTCTGACGGGGGGCCTTTGGGATATTTTAGTTCCAGTTTAACTTTTGAAATTTTCAATACTGTAGTTGGACATTAATTTTGATATGTTTTTATCTTTTGGATGAATTTATGATTGTAACTTCATCGGCTAAATTAGGTCAATATCAATTAGATATATTTCAAATTTGCGTTCTTACTGTACTTACTGTGTAAGTATTCACATGGCGCGGCACGTAATAAAAACTTGTCCCTGCCACTACTATGTGATTTTCCGATATTAATTAGATTCTATCCATTCAGAGGCTTGTAACTTCACAGAAGTATGCACTTATCTCTTTTTTTCAAGTTCGTTTGTAGGTATCTTTGAATGAAGTCAGGTCAATGACAAGCCTTTTTACTTTGCCTGTTCAGTCATCTAGTCAGGCAGAGTATTCTTATGTTGACTCGTGATAGGCATCTGGACACCTTGTGATCTCATTTGGCTTAATAGGGGGTTATATAATATTGGTGGCTGGTCTTTTTTCATTATGATTCCTAACAATATTCTTCTAAATTAGCCTTTATACAGATTCCTCAAGTTTACTCAGGTTGGGTGCCAGTTTTGGCAGAATAGGGTGCTATGGGAAATGACATAGGCGTTGGGCTCAGTGCAATATTGTCGTTTTAAAGTATTATCCAATTTTTTTAAGCCAAAACCTGATGGGGTATGAAATAAGAAATATTATTAGTGTGTTTTATTTTCACTGACAATATTGTCATGTTAAGTCTTTTATGACAGATTATAATTTTGCATTTCAGTTTGCATGGGCGACTGCTTCATGTTTAACACTAAGGTCACTTCTAAATTTTTATTTTTAAGTGGTCAACAATGAGGGTTCGGTTTGCATGGGCGGCTGCCCCAACTTGTTGGTCCCTTAGTTTAATAATCACAATTATCATCTTAAAAAGGTGAAACAATCGCTCAAGCGTTAAATAGAATATTTAGATCAGGCCGGTTGAAGGAAACTTTGGACTGACAATGGGAGTGAATTATACAATAAATATGTAAATCAACTCTTGTCTAGTAAAGGGATTAAATTTTATTCAACACAGAACGAAGAGAAAAGTTCGGTTGTTGAGCGGTGGATTTGTACAATTAAATCCCGAATGTGGCGGACTTTTATAGCGAATAATAATACAGTTTATCACGACAAATTTGCGGGGTTGCTCGATCAATATAATAACACAAAACATCGAAGTATTCAAATTTCTCCCCGTGAAGCGAGCCAGCAGGAAAATGAAAACCGTGTGTTATATTAATCTATATGGAAATCATTTGAAACCGAAAGCCGCAGCAAAATATTCAATCTGCGATAAAGGAAGAATCTCAAAATACAAGCGAGCAGTTTTCGATAAAGGTTACAAACCGAATTGGACAGAAGAAATCTTTCTTATTGATGAAATATTAAACACAACACCAATCGCTTACCGTGTGGCCGATCTGAAAGGAGAAACTGTGACTGGAAGCTTCTATGAACAGGAATTACAGCGAAGCAAACAATCTTTCGAATTGAGAAAGTGATCCGTCGAGACAATAAGCGAAAGCGTGCATTTGTAAAGTGGTGTTGTTATACTGATGAGTTCAACTCGTGGGTTCCGTTGAGTGATGTACAAAGTTTGTGATGAATAACAATCTCTGAAGTCCCACGTATGGGACTTTTATTTATTTCTTTTGTTCAATTTCTAAAACGTTTCCGGTGCACCAGAAAATGTTTTTAGATGAGCCAGAACCTTTCGAGCACTTTGGGATCTACCCCAGGCAAATTTTGGAGGTTTCAAATGAGAAATGACCTTGCCCTGTGGGGCTGCTTGCTGTTGGGCACTTTGGGACACTACTGCTAACTTTGAGATTTGTTTTCTTTTCTGCTTGAAGTTAGCAGTAGTGACAAAGAGTGCCTATTGTAAGTACTCATAGCAACCCCTTGTCTT
This sequence comes from Dendrophyllia cribrosa, assembly GCA_024195265.1. Classification (NCBI taxonomy): domain Eukaryota; kingdom Metazoa; phylum Cnidaria; class Anthozoa; order Scleractinia; family Dendrophylliidae; genus Dendrophyllia; species Dendrophyllia cribrosa. The sequence goes on from JAJLRJ010000014.1 coordinate 20,509, forward strand.
CAACCTTAAAATGCGTCTCAACTATAAACAACTATTGAAAATGTTAGTTCTGCTTTAGAGCTCTCAATCAAGTAATTGCACTTAATCGTCACTTACTTGCTTAATCATCGTTGCAATGTATCATTTCCTTAAGGGGTTCCGACATTCCAACAGCTTTCTCCACGTCGGGTTTGGCTGTAGCATATGATCCTTTAAGTGGCAGGTCCGTTTGTCCTGCAGACAACCTTCTGCTTTCGTACGCTGGGCTTGCGACCAGGCAACGATCGAGTTAATAGTTTTAGGTTTTATCATTGCAATTTAACGATGATTATCAATTTTTTATTTTTAGTGTTTAGCAGAGGTTTATTATAAAGAACATGGCGTTGAGGATAAGGGTAAGTAATTCTTAACCTACCCAATCAACTGTTCAACGCAAGTGAGTGATGTGCACGTTTGCACGCTTGGATGCATATCGATGATTTGTATAGAAAACTATAAACTTTTGGCATAAAATTTAAATTCACTGAAATGAATTTTTCAGATGTTGGTGAAAATAATAAGACGTGGTTCAGTACAAAATATTAAGAGGACTTGCCTCTTAGCAATGTGGCTCGGCTGCGATTCTCGGAGTCGGCGTCATATGCGGGTTGAGTTTGTTGTCGTCTTTGCTCCGAGGGGTTTTCTTCTTCCATAAAAATAAACGTTTGCAAGTTCCAATTCGATCCGGAAATGGTGGAAGTAAGAGCCAACTCGTGGACAAAACTGAAATTCTTATTTACTATTGCTATTATTATTGCTATTATTATTATTATTATTATTATTATTATCATCTTGAGTTCGCACAGTAGTTCTGGAGTTTATGTAAATGTTCCAACTGTCAAATCACAATATGGACCTCAGACAGAAAGTACTTTCCTCAGGATTTGCGTTGTTCCCAACAACGCAGATTTCTGGAGAACATAGATGTTGTGGTCAATGTCCAGTTGGTCTAGGTAGCTCTTTAGTTTCACTGGGATAGAGTCCAATGTTCCGACAATAACTGGACTAACCTTCACTTTTGAGTAAGGTAGCCCCCACATCCTTGTAAGCTCAACCTTTAACTCTGCATACCAATTTTTTCAACTTCCTTCGCTGCGATGTTTTGGTCCCCAGGAATTGCAACATCAATCTGGTGGCATTCGCGTGGGTCTTTTTTGAAGACTATAATGTCAGGCCTCCGATGCTCAATCTCCCTGTCCGCCATAAAGTCAAAGTCCTATAAGATCTTAGGACTGTCTTCGTCATCTAGGACCCTCTCTGGAGAATGCTGGTACCAGTGATCGCTGACCTGGTAGCCATACTTTTACAACATAACCAGTGAAGGTTTAGGCAGACTTTGTGACATCAATCTGCCCCCATTGATTAAATCGACTTGAAGTGATTGGAATCGTCTCTTCAGGTGATTTCTTGCAACATGATCATTCTTGGTATTACTCTATTACTCTAATATGTAATTTCATGTTTACTTACGATCTGCCCCCATTGATTAATCGAGTCGAGGTGATTGGAATCGTCTCTTCTGGTGATTTCTTGCAACATGATCATTCCTTTCTATTGCAACACTTACTCTATTAGTGAATGTTTACTTACGATCTGCCCCCATTGAGTTATAGACTTGAACTGATTCGTGTCATCCCCTCCTGAATTTCTTTGCAACACGCTGCTAGAAGGTTGTACATCAGTGTTTAATCTCGAGTACACTGAACTCAGTACTGAAAAATAAACAAAAATATATATTCCTCATACTACTTTTCAAGTCTAGCCAGAAAGTGTTCAAAGTCAACAAAACAACTTTGAAAAGTATATAAAGCCAAACCCGCGACATAAAAGGCGGCTGGACTGTTTGAGTCATTAAAATGAGAAAAATCTATTGTTCTTGCTCATTTGCATTAGGTTCGGCGGAAACAACTTCCAAAAGTGTTCAAAGTCGAAGAAACAACTTCCAAAAGTGTTCAAAGTCGAAGAAACAACTTCCAAAAGTGTTCAAAGTGGAAAACCAACTTTTAAAAGAGCGCGAAGTGGAAAAACCAACTTTGAAAAGAGCGCAAAGTGGATAAACCAACTTTGAAAAGAGCGCAAAGTGGATAAACCACCTTTCAAAAGAGCGCAAAGTGGCTAAACCACCTTTCAAAAGAGCGCAAAGTGGCTAAACCACCTTTCAAGAGAGCGCAAAGTGGAAAAAATAACTTTCAAAACAGCGCAAAGTTGAAAAACAACTTCATTTGTTAGTGGGCCTGGTTCTATCCGTTGTGAAATTGAACTTCTCCAAAAAATCGATTCTACTTACGATCTGCCCCCATTGATCAATCGAGTCAAAGTGATTGGGATCGTCTCTTCTCGTGATTTCTTGCAACATGATTATTCTTGCTATTGCAACACCTATTCTGTTAAGTAAGTGAATGTTTACTTACGATCTGCCCCCACTGAGTTATCGACTTGAACTGATTCGACTCAACCTCTCCTGAGTTTCTTTGCAACACGTTGCTAGAAGCTTGTATGCCTGACTTTCGTATGAACATGCTTCTAGAAGTTTTTATTCCAGTGTTCAATCTCGAGTCCACGACAACTTTCTAACAGTGAACACAGTACTGCAAATAAATAAAATGATACCGACGTGGTAACAAATCTCAAGCTTGCATGCTAATGCTTCATTATTTTATTTACCTATCCTTTAACCCTATCCTTTAAGCATTGGCTATCAACAGTACTTGAAGGGTGAATGGAAAAATGCCAACGGTAAAAGGAGCTGTTAATAATATTACAATTTAATTGTTATTGCAAATTGCCAATCCATCTATGGTTTCCATTCAGTTATATCCAAAAATACAAAGATAATTTAACCCCCCTCTTCCCCGCTCGTCGCAGAGTCAAACTGATACCCAAATATTATGGCTTGTTGTCATGCTATTTATGACGTGGTATGTTATCACGATAGCAACCCTTTGTCTTCAACCTTAAAATGTGTCTCAGCTATAAACACCTATTGAAGATGTTAGTTCTGCTTTAGAGCTCTCAATCAAGTCATTGCCCTTAATCGTCACTTACTTGTTTAATCGTCTTTGCAGTGTATAATTTTCTTGAGGGTCCCTACCTTCCAGCAGCTTTCTCTACGTCGGGTTTGGCTGTAGCATATGATCCTTTAAGTGGCAGGGCCGTTTGCCCTGCAGACAACCCTTCTCCATTAGTATGCTGGGCTTGCGACTAGGCAACGGTGGAGTTAACAGCCACTTACCATTTCTCCATTCTATTGTCTAACACTGGTTGTTTGGATATTAACGAGTTTTGTGGCTAAAAGGATAAAAACATCACTTGCATATTTTGTTGTGTACATTTTGCAAAAAGGCGGGAAAAACAAGCCAGTTTCATACCGCATAAAATACATACTAATGAAATTTAAAGTCACGTGCGCTTTCAAAAGGGTTGATACTCAGATTGAAAGTCGAAGTGCTCCACACTTTTAAAATTGTTTCCATACCGTAATGTGCACTTTTCTTTTTGTCTTGCAAATTTTAACTCAGAAATTGACAAGTTGTCTCGGACAATTTTGTATGCCAATTTCTGTCGAAATTGTCGCGGACAATAGCGTTCCGCCCAGGTGACGTCATATTTGGCAGCATTGCATTGTGGGATCGAAATGGGGACAAATATTTCAAAATGGCTGCCTCTGAAACACCCGTTTTTGCGATTCCTGTACATGTTGAGGATAATTGTCGATTTGTACCCAAGAACAGTGCTTCGTAGCACCTGCTTTTTTCGTAGCTTCCTGCATAGTTCTTGAATGTTTGTTCGCATTTCAATCCCATGATGCCGCGCGAGTTTTCTATTTTTTGGAATCTGGGCGGAACGCTATTTAAAAGTTGTCCGCAAGTGCGATTCGGGCCTAATAAGCATAAACGTAAACAATGGAAATACAGTTTGACTTCATATATTCTCGCGTGGAATTCTCACGTGTAAGCTAAGGATGAATAAGCTAGACTATTGTAAATAAAGGTAAATGAAAATCGCTTACTTGTCGCTTTCTCCGTTGACTGAAAAATTGTGTACCTTTGGGCAGAATGGTGTTTCTTGTAGGAATAGAGCCCATGATTAGGTTTCGTTTCCTTTCCATTGAAAATGCGAAGCTGTTTTCAAAACAACTGGGCTCAAAATGAGCCGAATTCTGTTGATCGGCGTGCCGAAATCGACTGGGTGCCGCCGGACGAATTTCAGCTTTCGTCGTCACTGATGGGTGTGTTGCAAAGAGATGCATTGGAATGCTTGGTGTATAGCTAGTATTTTTACAGCTTTCATTGCTTGGCGCTTCGGTTGCACAATATTTCCCTTCTTTGTTCTTATCGTCGTTCTCTCTTGTTGCGATTTTGTGTTGAGTCAAATCATTGTACGTGACATGACGTTACAGAAGCAAGTTACATGACATTTTGGCCGCGCGCTTGGGAGTTTGAAACATATGCGTGTTTTAAGGGCGCAAAATTTTTTTTAGTTTTCTTTTATATATTTTTATGTTTTTATTGACGTGTTTAACAGAAGGGTCCGTACGTCGGCGTATTAAAGGAGTAGTTGAAATGCCGATGATATCTGGTGGTGGTTTGATAAGTAAGAACATGTGTTGATGTAAGTGAGGGACGGGGGGGGGGGGGGGGGGGTACTCTGTAAATTTTTGGGTGGGGGTGTGGACCCTTGACCTATAGTAGACAATTTAAGCTGAATTTGCAACCGTATTCTAGACTAAACAGCGAAAAAGCCTACGGTATCGTAGACGTATTCCAGACACGCTATTTTCCAGAAAGTTTGTTATTAGTTACCAGGGATCAGTAAGATGCCGTACTGCTTGCCGTACCGATTTTTAAATAGCATTTACCGGGAAACCTTGTCTAGACCACAATCGTCAAGTAAGTGATCAGTTTCACGGAAAATGATACCCTATTATAGACCAAAAATCTCTGATTATAATATCCCATTTCAGACTAAACTGCCTGAAAACCATACTATTCAGAGCGGTTACATACCTATATAGCTCATATATGAGAGTACCCTCCCCCCCCCCCCCCCCGTCCCGGGGGGGACTGAAGCTACGGTGTCTCTATTGGAATTAAGGCTTCTTACAGTTGATATGTTATAGCTGCTTCGTTTCTTCTGTTTTTGAGTAGTGTCTTTTTTTGGAGCTAGAAAGACTTCCGTTGTTTCATCATGGCGTTATTGCATGCAACATGCCCTGTACAGATATGGTGATCTGTTTTGAAAATGTCACGGATGCTAATGATTATTTGTGTTCGTTGCTGCAAAAAAATCAAAGTGCCCTCTGGGCTATCTCCTGTAAGTTTTCCCCCATCGTGCAATGCTGTCATATTTAATTATGTCCGAATATTGTTTTTGATGCTGCAATTGGACATTTAATTTAGAGTGCGTGGTTTCTTGAGTTCAATTTCTCTTTCGACAAGTTTGTTTCCATGTAATTGGTAATGGTTATGCAGTCCTCTTGTCTTGTGTCTGAAGCAAGTTTCAGTACTTTCAACTCGTCTGGATTTTTACCTGGTTTATTATCAAGAGCCTCATACAAACATTCTGTTACTGTTGCCTTCCCTAAACCCACGCCACTACTTAAAGTGTCAATTGATTCTTGTCGTTTTTAACATAGAGTAACATATGGTAAAAAAACTCCATTTGTTCTCTGTTCAAAGATTGAACAAGTTCTCTATAACTGTTATCATCACTGTTACAATTACTAGCTTTTCATTATCTGTAGAAAAAATTCCAGCATTACTTTAAAAAAGATTGGGCCGTTGGTGATTGTTATCTAAACATGGGTTAAAATAACCAAATAGTAAACTGTATTGTATTTCTTTAGTTATATCCTGCTCATCGCTATGTTGAGCAGACGCAGCTACAGTATCGAACTGATCACGTTCCTTACTTTTAGGATCTCCCATAACTTTATCTAAGAGTTCTCCTTTCTTTTCTTTTGAATATAACATGTTTTATTTGCTGAAATCTCATTTCTACATGGGATATAAAGCATCAAGAGCTCTCTGCATTAATTTTCAGGATCCTTTTTTATTAAACATAACTGAATGAATGATTTAGATTTCATTCTGCGAAGAAGTTTTATTCCTCCTTTCAAGTAAAATTCTTAACAACTTTGTTCTCTGTTCTCATTATTTAGATCAACAATCTTATCGTCAAAATCTGTTTCAGGTGGAAATCTAGTTCTTGTAAACTTACTCAGTATTCATCCCCCCATCTTAACTTTTGTTTGAATGTCACTGTTGTTAACAAACAGTTACACCAAGAACAGAAATGAGCTAAACATAGCTGCTGGAGCTGTCGTGGTCGTCTTTGGCACTTTCATTCTTGGATATTAGACACTTATACATATCAGCGTGACGAAGAAACACTATTTAAGAAGCCTTGCACGTCGCAGACTTAAACACTGCATCACGAACTAAGAAATTTATTGATCCTAACATTTTCATAGCGATAACAAACTTATACCTTGCAACACGACTCTGAGCCAAAGAAACCCTAATATATGCCTAATGGTAACCGTTGTTCGTGAAAACTTTAGTTATGTCTGTGTAAATAACTTGAAATTAACTCATCGCCGGAAATGCGGTCCCAGGTTAAAGCGATCTAGCACGCGTTGTAAGAAATCGTAATTCACGCGATCGAAAGCGTTTTCCTGATCAAGACTGATCAACTTTCTTTGCATTGTACAATTTAAAGCAAGCAGTGATGTCTACAATTAAAATCACAGGTATTGAGAAGAATCGGCGATTAAATATGAGATAAGTCGATATATTAAAAGCAAAACCTTCTTGAATTTTCTAGAATAATATCTTAACTTCCTAGGATCATTTTTCTTATCTTTAATCTTTTGTCCAGAAGAATAAACATTTTAAAACTCGTTGGCGTAATGCCACGAGTAATGAAGAATGTAATACAGTCAATGGGTTCTTCGATTCTGGAGCAGTTACATTACTGGCTATGCTTTGAATTCTTAATTTCTTATGTACGCTTAAAGCGTTCAAGGTTAAAAGGGACTTATGCCCAGATTACATAAGTAGATTATTTTCTTATAACACTACCAAGTATAATTTAAGAACTAAAGAATTTGGAATTCCTAGGCTTAATACCACGCGTTTTGTTAAACACTCTGTAAGATATCTGGGACCAGTACTCTGGTCCAAGTTAGATGCAAAGGCAAGGGAACTACTTACTCTAGAAGCTTTCAAGAATCTAATCAGAAAACAAGATCTAACTAGCCTTATTACGTACGATTGTAAAAGTTGTGTCCTGTGTAATTCTTAATTCTTAGTTTGTACACATTCTTATAATTTATTTATATAATTTAGCTCGTATAATTATTTAAATAGTTTTGATAGATGTCCTTACTTAGTGGGTAACTGCTATTTTTTTCTTGACACAGAAACAAAGTTTTTATTATTATAAGCCCGGTTTCACAAATAGTAGAGTTTGCTATCTTTTATGACCTTGAAGTTCCGGTTATGTCAAGTGATATGACGTCACTTTGTGGTCATTTTTATCTGTGAATACGGTCAATACGCGAAGCAATGTCTTTGACTTCAAACTCAGTATGGAAAATTAAACCGATCTGTGGACTTCAAATGGATTTTTCAAGACTTCCATAAACGCTACACCATGATATAAATGTGAAGTCATTCGAGAAAGCGCCAGCATTATAATTAATTCATCTATTCTTAATCTCAAAACACTTGAAACAGAAAAACTTGCCCGCAGGTTACTAACCACTTGAAAATCTCGCCAAACTTAAAACCGGGGGAGATACTCTATATATTGTTTGGGGAGCATGTGCCACTGGGACTCTAAAACCCTTACCCCATACAAAACCATACCCTTCACAGCCTCACATACCCATATACCTTATATATAAAACTAACCCCCCCCCCCCCCCCCCCCGGAAAAAGGGACACGCGGCCAATTTATAGGTCGGGCTGCTTCGCTAAGCCCGACCAACAAAACATCATTGCAAATGCGTACCTCAAACTCTCTTTTCCCTTTCTTTTGAACACAGTGCTATAAATAATACCAAATGTTCTGAAGCAACTAGTTTGACAAACCAGATTGGACAAACATTAAAACACATCGTAAAGGATATTAGCCAAGCGCGTTTCCAGCGTGCCAAATATCTGACCAAAGTCTACATTAGGTCACGATAAGATTACATTTACGTAACACTTTTTGACGCTCGATACAATTACCTACATGCTTCAAGCAACATGTTCCCAAAAAACATAGAATTCATAATCGTACGCCTTAAAAATCATTGCTATGCACGAGAGACATTAAACAGTAAGAATATTACCTAACAGAAAAAATATTTATGCCGAGGCATTTTTCAAAACTGCGTATATGAAATTTAACGCGCATATTTTTTCAGATGAAGGTCAAGTCAAGAAACCACTGTAATGAAATTATTGAAATAGGGAGAGCTTGAATTTTTGATAAAATACGGCGAAATAAATTGCTCTCTCTTCTAACGTTCTCTAAAATCTCAGTTAACTAAATCAACCTATGAATATATGGCTTTGTCAGGCCACAAACGTGCGCTCGCTAAATAGCTTTCAAAACATATGCTACTCAACTCGTGTGTTCTATCGATAGTATCTAACAAAAATGCAAGAAATTTTGCTAACAAAAATGCAACACGAGTGTTCCCACAGATTCACTGAAAAGTCTATTAATAGTATCTAACAAAAATGTTGCTAATAAAAATGCAAGAAGAATACATGTTAGACTACATTATACTCCTGTAAGTTAAACATTGACTTACAGGAGGTAAAAACAAGTGAGATATCATTACGGCGTACAAAGAGGTCGTTTCGCAAAATACAGATCTTGGAGTTTAAACAGTATGGACCTCCGGTGTTTATTTGGTTAACCCTAACCCTACGAAAACTCAAACTTTCCCATAAGATCTGCAATAAGTGAGTGTGTCTACCAATGTGTAAAGCGTTATTGATGAGAGAAAATACGTACTCCCCGGACGACAGTTAACAACTGAAAGAAACCCATTTTTACATCTGTACAACCACAGAACTATATCTCGTTAGCGCATGCGCGCATTAACGAGATAAAAACCGCTAGACTAGGCGAGTCCCTCTGGTCCTCACCACGATTTATTATTGTTATATACAGCTATTTGAATGAACGTTGTCTGAGGAATAATGCATTGACACATTCCAAGACCGCAGGGTATTGTGGGTCCAGCTCATCTTGCTTAATTCGGTATCGCCTGTCGTGTCGGTCACAACATGGCAGACTTAAAAATATGATTAAAACCAGAAGGTCATAAGCGTCTGTAAAAAGTCATTGAACCTAGTAAAAAAAGCCATAAATCTTTTTTTTCTAAAATCCCCTACACTTAAGTTTCAATTTGGTAGACTTTATATTGGCAAATTATTCCTTGGAAAGTGGCGTGTTGTATATAATCGACTTTGAAATTGGTTGTTACCAAAATATGAAAAAGCTTGCTGAGGCCCTATCGTTCGAAAGCAAAGGATAGGTAACCCTTTGGTTGATGGCAGGAAGAGAAACCAAACGACGAAGAGCAAAGCATGAGAACGATCGAGCAGCATTCCACACATAAATAGACATTCCAAGGTACTCAAAAGGGGTTTGCTACTACTACTACTACTACTACTACTACTACTACTAGGGCGCCCGAAGGCGGGTAATCACTAGGTCTTTCCACAGCCTCTTATCAGCCATCAGTGCAGCAATCTCACTTGTTTCGAATACCCCAGTATCCCTCTTAAGCGTGTCAATATAGGTAGTTCTCGGTCTTCCTCTTCCTCTGTGTTGATTCTATTTTATTATTGAGATATTTTCAACAATACTTAATAGAGGTTATTCAGCGTGAAGTTGTGTAATACGGCTGAATAGTTTTACGAGTCATTTTTTAATTTTTTTTAAACCTCTTTATCTCCTTTTCACGTTTCTTAAGGGAATTTGTGAATAAACAGTTATTGTTCTTAAAAATGCCCAGTCGTATTACATAAGTTTTCGCTGATTAAATTGGTTATGACAATCTTCTCGTAAATCTAAGTTTTTTGAAAGTGTTTTTCCTAGCGCGTGGTCAGAAGAGTGTAATAACGTGTCATATTTGCACTCGTTTTGATGCGTTTTTTTGGCACTCTAGTATGCTCTGCGAATAATAAGCTGGTATGTTGTCCTGTGAAAAGTATTTTTAAATATATTCTGCATGTGAACCCACAATGCCAATGCACAATTCTTCAGACAACGTTTATTGATTAGCTGTATAGATGTTATTTTAAAATAAAAAAACGGCCTGTAACGTTGCACAAACTCTGTTATCTGGAGTTTAATTGCCTCAGCTTGATTCACTGACGAAATTAGGACACAACCTTTTATTCTTTGTTAACAAATTAAATTATTTATAGGTTGAAATATAATTATTTAACTCTGAAAAGCCTCGTCAGGGATGGGTTAACAAAATGTGTATGTATGTACGTAATTACTTTAGTCCGTCACTGATGCACCCTTGCATATCACGTAATATTTTCCTTAGGGTATTCCATATGTTTTGCACATTCTATTTGAAATTGTTTGTTACTTTTGTAACTACACACTTATTTATCAAACTGCGGTTTGGCGCAGCTGTATTAGAAACAGGTTTTGGTTATTTAAAAAGTGTGTCTTGTTAATAATTTATTTTTTCCTTGACTGGTTGTTCTTTACATTTTTTCATAAAGTCAGGCTGATTGTCTTGTTTGTAAGGGGCGTAAATATCGCAGTGTTAATGTTTTAGAGTCAGAAATATAACCAATTGATTGCTTCTTTTGTGATTAAAAATTGTTGTCATAAGAATAAACATATCGCCATTATATACTACACATAGATTTGGTAATACACTGACACTTTTCTACGCTTAATGCCATAGCAGTACAAAGGATTGCCATCTCATTTATTTTCTAATCAACTTTGTCATTTTTCTTTCAAACATCATGTTTTAAAAATTTCAAAATCGAACACGAGCGACTGCATGCTTTAAGCCATTCACAGAATAATCCAAGAGGTCGACGGAATTCTGTAAAAAATCCAACTTTGCCAGTTTTAGTTGACAAGGAGAAATTGGTGAGTAAGGTTTATATTTTGCTTGTCAATTGCCTAAAATTCGTCTAACGTTTGTTCGACGGATGCCTACCAACCCTGTTCAAAGCCTTTAACCCGACTTGCCTTGTTAAAGATGGTTTAAAGTGTACCTAACCCCAAATGTTTTTTTGCTTAATCAACTCTATGTCATTGAAAAGTTGAATAGTTAAATATTTCTTGTTTTTAACGTCGCGTTAGCGAGTTATAGAGATTTGAATTTACAAAATGCTAATATGTGATACGGAGGTGCAAATGAAGAAAATTGAACGCTCGGACGTACACGCAAACTTATACTCCCACCGTGGTACAAAGGGCGGTTGTTGCAACCCCCTCCCCCCTTGGGTTTTGGCGATGTTGCAATATTTCGAAAATATTTTACATCTAATAGATAGCCCGCGATGTGCTTAACAAGATAAGGTAAATATTATGAATTGTGAAGCAGCTGGGGGCCCGTGACGTTATCCAAAATGGTCGCCAAGACGGCCGCCATCTTGGATTTCATTAAAAATTCAAATTTATTGGAAAAATGTGGAAATTGCAAATATTGTTTGCTATCGTTGCAAAATAACACAATAAAACATTTGATGCTTTTGGTAGCATTTTATGTTTTTTTTTTTCATTGAAAAAAGGTAAAAAACACGCATTTTTATTCAAAAATGACTTGACCACATGTTACTTATGACGTCATATCTCCTTACCATAGCAACCGTTTATCGCCAAACTTTACGAAAATGTGTCTTAAGGATAATGAAACAGCTACTAAAAACGGCATGTGCCAATCTTGAATGGTCTTTAACATACCCTCTCCCCCCCCGACGTCCGAGGGTTAATACGTAAAAAATCACCTTGAACAAAATAGACCAAAAACTCCTGATGGATCAAAACAGTTAAAGTTTATTAACCCAAAAAAATCCCAACCGCACTTTTGTAACCTAGACATTCAGAAAACGAGGCGTTGTGACACATACTGGATAAATTATTAAAGTGTTTTCTTGCTTAATCAACTCTATGTCATTGAAAAGTTGAATAGTTAAATATTTCTTGTTTTTAACGTCGCGTTAGTATCACCGTATCACTTAGGTTACTAGTTGGAAGTGATAAGATATCGTGTCCAATGACGCGCGAATCGCCTGACCATAGCGATTTTATCTCCCCTCCCCTGTTAACAAAATTTTCTTCTTACCTGAGTAAATGTATGTTGTCGTGGGGAAATGTCCGTCCTTTAAATGCTTCTTAACATTGGTCTTTGTTATGGACACACTTGTATGGACCATCACTTGTAGATAATCCGCTGATAGATGGGGCAGTACGCAGCTGTTACAAGGTCTTCTCCGATTTGCTGAGAAAACAATAGAACCAAACAACACAACAATGGACCCTAGCCATAGAAAACAAAAGAGCTTCGTGATACCCAGGTCTAATGAAATTAGCGGTTATTGTGAGCTGCGTGGTATCTGTGATAGTTGTGGATAGGAAGGAAAAGGAATAAAACAGACGTCAGCTGATGTTTATTAATTCTGGTTCTTCTAGTACTTAATTTACTTAACCCAAAGGCGAATCATTTCTTGTTAGCTAGGAGAGTTACCTATTGATGTTTTTGTCTATTATTACAATTTTAACGTTTGACATTTTTATTCAATGTTTCACTTACTTTATGAATTATTTATATCCTTATGTACGTTGGGTCTAAAAAAACCCTGATTGGGAGATTCAATAAAGTTTTATGTTTTATATTTTATAAATCACTAAAGTACGGGGCGGAAAATTAGAAAACGTACTTAGAAATAATTACTGGTTGGTCAGTATTTGTTTAGTAAATGCTTTTTAGCATTGTTTTACAAAGTAACTTGATGAAAAGAATAATTTCGACATTTACCATTCATTTGAAAAATGTTGAAACCCGACCAAGAAGTGTGGAACTAATGTCATCGATTAGTCATGAACATCTTACGGTAAGGGATATGCAGGAAACGTCCTTTTTATAGCAAAACGCCTAATTTTGAGTGGAAAGAAATAAAACAAAAAACATCGCGCTGGTTGGACATTTTGACACGCTTATTAAAGTGAAAACGATTAATAAAAGAGTTAAAAATTAGCTAGGTCATGTACATTTTACCGTAGTTTTTATGAACATCATTGGATTTGTATTCTTTGGCTCGAAAAATGTGTATGAGATCCATTGTCCTAAATTAGAAAAAAATAATCAAATAAAAATAAAGTCGAATTGTGAATTAAGCTTTAGTTTCGTTTACAAATGAAATTCTCAACCGTAACAATTACGGTGCTTTCACATAGTGCTGATAAGTTTTAATTATGACCACTAGTATGGGGTGCAAGGATGAAGGCGTTCTAAATAAATTACCATAGCAACAGAATATTCAGCGCAATCTTTGTCACAAGGTATAGGGTTAAGGGATAAACATGACAATGATAATCGCGTTCGAAGAACGCAATCCTAATTTCGTGTTGCAGACAAATTTGAGATTTTTTGGCAGACGGCCTTCCAAATGGCCGCCCCTATTGGTTTTTCAGGGGCTCATTTCCGCCGGAAATTCATTCGAACGCGTCTCCATAAGCTGTGATTACTGCTAGTATAACTTAATTATTAATACGAAATTTTTTGCATAGAAATTATCAAAAGCAATTACAAAAAAGATAATACAAATAAAGTGAAAATATTGAAACGATATTTTCAAGACTCCGTTAGCAGATAACCACACGTATAAAAAGGTAGATATGTGGACTTGGCGTCAGTATCGTTTCAAACCCTCAAGTAGTTTAAGGCATGGGTCAAAGGCTTTAACCAGGAAAAACAGTTTGTTCGTTATAAATTTAACATTTTTAAGTATAATAAGTATAATAAGCTTAACCATAAGTCACGTGACATGTCACGTGGCCATTTTTATAAAAATAGCAAATATTTGACGTTTTGGTGACGGGTTTAATCAAGCCCTGTACGTTTGGAATGATTGTCCATTGTTTTTTAAAATTTTGTGAGGACGAAGATCATTTTTAAGTCCAAAATTTAATCTTTGATTATTTAAAATTGTAATTTTAAAACTCGAGGACAGTCATTCCAAACGTATAACGTTAAATATGTTAAACCTTCATCGGAAAAGCTAATTCATTGAGCTATACAAAGAATATTCGCTGACATATCGCCAATTTGCTTAATTTTAAAATTTTGATAACGTGACATGTCACGTGACCAAACTTATGCGTTAACGCAGAAGAATAAATCAAGATTGCCTTTCAGGGAAAGTTTCAACCTGGTCTAGGCAATCTAGCCGAAGATAATAAGTGTCAAACATATTTTCGGAACAGACCTTAAACTTAGGTCTTAAACTGCTTGAGACCAAAATATTCTTATAGTAATGGCGAACCTAGTAGCGACCTCCAGTGGCAGTTTGCATGACGGAGTAGTAAGCATACTCAGGGATCTGTGTTAATCAATAATCAAGATGGAATTGTGTTAACGCACCTAGTTGATAAACATCATGAACATAAGGTATTTCCTGGAAATCTGAAATGAGAGAATCATGGCTGCAAAATGGTGCAGGGCTTTTTAAATGTTAAGGTTTTGAAAGTGCCCATAACCTTTGTACATATATTTTTTTCAAAATCAACTATGCGTACATTGAATAGTTGAATGGTGAAATATTTCTTGTTTTGAACGTCGCGTTAGTGAATAATAGAGATTTGAATTTACAGAATGCTAATTCGATGACGTCAACTCAGGACTTTGCCATTATTTCTACGTCAAAATACAATGCGCAGTTTACAGCTAAAGGATAATGAATTTGATAAATATAAACTGTAGATAGTTGACTGATTCATAGAAAAACATTTCTCGGAGGTGAACGCAAGTAGTTGTATAATAAATGTATATTGTGTTGACGTCATCTACTCTGTAAATTCCAGACCGCTTCGAGTAGTTTTCCCAGAGCAGAAAAATTATCCAAAATATTAGTGATATAACACTTTTTTGTGCAAAGTTTCATGTCTTATAGGAAAAAGTCCGAACCCTAACGCTCAGTTAACGAAGCAAACATTTTGCATGTCCATAGTATGTACTTTAATTCAAAATTCTGGAAGAATCCGAGGAATCTCGCGAGTGGCCTATTGTATCGGTTTCAAAGTTGCCTTATTGTAGAAAACTTAGACTTTATTGCTATCACGTTAACGTGTGCTTTTATGGCACAACTCTCACAGCCTAACCTTCAGTTACGTAATGGACCTTACCAATAAATGGCAGCAAAATTCTTCTTCTATGTGCATGCTATTCGGCCTTCTAACTTTGTTAGCATGTGCCAACTTTAAAACAATTTGCAGCAAAATGAGAAATAACAAATAAATCTGCCGCCATTTTGAAATAAGGTCTGCACTATATGTAGTTCTGCCTTTATTGTTGTGGAAGAAATTACATTACGTTAGTATTATTAGTTCTTGAATTTTCTATTTTATTACGAAAGTTACCTCATTTAAGGCTTTCTTAAAGCGAACCTTTTCTGAAGTGGAGAGATCCCTTATTGATCGCCCGACATCCATTCTTTCTGGGTATGTTAAGTCATAATTCTTTCCATAACTTCCATCTGTAAATTAAGAAAATGTGGAAAGACATTTACACGAACAAACTAAAACGAACCATAAATTTCAAATGTTAAACACTAAAAAGCACTATTAAGTGCTTCTTCAATGTCTCTTCACTCAACGCCACGTTAATGATTATAACGTAAGAAATCTTGAAGGAAAGCTTTCGCTGCCCAAGCCAAATACTAATTACCTGAAACGAAGTTTTTGCTACAGCGGGGCCTGTTTGTGGAACAACTTGCCCCAAGATTTAAAAAGCGTTTGTTCTATTGGGCAGTTTAAACGGGGTATTAAGAAAGTATCTGAGATATCGGATTCCCACACGGCAATCATGTAAAGCAGTTGTACAAGTTTTAATTTTTAATTATTAACTTAACTGATGATTCTCCGTGTTTAAATAAAGATTTACATTACATTACATTACATTACAAGTAATGATCCGCATAAGAAGGATAGCGCTGAACGACAGTGCACGATGGAATGTCAACTTTTTTCATTGTTACAACTAGTGATCTCATTGGCTTAGACTCAAAACCTGCTAAGAAGTTAAGGTTCAAGGTGCATTTTGTCTAATTATTTTAATGTTTCAAAAACTTTGAGACCCAATCGCACAATATGCAAGTTTTAATATATTGTATTTGGGGAACTTCATCAAAGAAGCAAAATTATTAGCTACTGTCTTCTGCTATTCTGATTGGTTAAGCACGAACACTTCCTAAAATTTAATTGACGCAAAGGGATTTTCTTTATTTTTGTACTGAAATATAATTATGAACCATCAGCCCCTTCTGTTCTTGAAACCAAAGATATTCTATGTGGGAAAGAGCCAATGACGCAGAACAATGAAGTTTACTATAGTTCTTATGTGAAGCATTACTTAAAAAAGTTTCCGAAGTATGATAAACTACATTCGCACCAAAGTGCTATTCAACTGTGAGTGTCAGTGATATGCCCTGCCGGGAAAATGTGAGAATGCGGTCTTCGGAAATGGTTAGAAATGTAACTAAACAGCCCAGGGTGGTGAAAAATGATCAATTTATAACAGCTTCAATCACCAATTTTTTAATGAATCAAGTTGTCGAGGCATCAGACTGCAGTGTCAATGAAACTGATCAACGTACTACATAATTGCACATAAATGGTAACATCCACCCTAGGCACTAGAAGCTTTTTTTCTGTCAACTGTACGCTAATGTATCTGGCGAGGAAAACATCAACCTGAGACGAAGTTCAGTTGATCACTCGGTTTAAATGAAGTCTCAAATTGAATGAGCAAGTTTGAAGTCAAAAGAAACTGAAAAACGGACGAGTTTGCTTGTAGAGAAAGGCCTTATCGATCGTCGATGATGATCAATGAGGCCTGATCCGACCAGCAAACTCGTTCGTTTCGTTGACGAACGAACGTTCACTGTGGTGCGATCGTACTGAAAACAACGGAAAAAATTAACATTTGCACAGAAAATGATCGTTGCAGCATATTTATTGCTATCTAGTTGAGGTTGCAATTAAACAGGTTAAACCGACATTATGCTACCTAGCGTATATTTGGCTATAGTATCAGAGGGTTTATAACCGTGTGATCGTGTGCTATAAAAATGGCAACTGATTTCCAGTCATAAAATGGTGAATATGTAATTGCTCTTAACTTTATACATTTCATCAGCAGGTAAGCGAGAACTCTAATGTGTGGCTTCATAGTCGTGTGGTAGAGCATTTAAGCCTGAATCGCAAAGGCCTGTGTCTTTGAGTCGTTTTCGAAGCGATTTGAATCGAAGCGAAGACCGTTGACCTTGTAAGTTTCAATAATTATCTTGTTTGCTACTTCGTAAATGCGACACGCCCATCACGTCTCAAGTTTCCATTATTATTAACTCAAGTTCTCATTACCGTTAACTATTAACTCTCCTCACGGTAGAATCTCTACGAAACGGCAGAAAAGAGAATATTTAAAACTTGCAAGGTCGACCATCTTCGCACCGATTCAAATCGCTTGCAAAACGACTAAGACACAGGATACCAGTTAAATGACATTTTTATTACGATTATGTTATAGCTAACACAGCGTTTGGGTTCCCTCTGTGGTATGGGATCACAACATGACGATTGAACACTAGCTGAAGAGTAAAATGACTGAACTGGGATCAAGCGATTTTCTTTCTGTGTTCATCTGTTAATGATAGTTTCTTTTCAAAAGGTTCAAACAAACTATAGATAACTAAAATACATCTCAATTATATCATCAATTGCATGCATGCAAGCTGGTATCAAAAGTCAACTAAAAATTTAACTTTTACTCCCATGTTACGGGATTAAATTTCGTTGCCAAGATTCGCAAAAACTATCCACGGAAAGAAAATGAAAGATTACGCGCCAACATTTATTAGAGATAAACATGCACCAAAGTGCACCTCAGGTAAAAACAAGTTGCCTGTTGTCGGGCTGTAAAAAAGGGGTCGCACCGACGCAGTACGATAATTTCTTTAGAAACTTAGTATTTTGATGTGCGGGAGGGAGTGATGGTTTCATATCTCTGCTAATTAAATACAATAACGGTTACTTCCATTTTTACTTTGACTCGCAGAATATTGCGAAAATCTACCCGCGAAATTTAGCCAACAAATTTAGGCGAATTCTAATCGCCGCGAAAGGTGCTGTCCTAATTTACCGGTACACAACAACAAAAACAAAAGACTAAAACATTGCACTACACGGACACAATATCTCAAATACAAAAAGCAAACAATGAAAAACCCTTGCTTGGCGATAGAAATGCCGTTTTCCGCTTGTCTTTAGAAAGTTCTCCAAATATATTACTACTACCTTGGTTATATAACTTAAAATACATACCTTGAATGTTGACATCGATACTTTTGCTCCAGTTCCCGGAAAACGACAAAGACAATGTTCCTCAAAGATTGAAACTACCATTTGAAGTTCACCATGTCCTCCCAACAAACACACCTCACAGATGATCACGCAATATCTTAAATACAAGAACAAAACAAAGTGAATTCACTTGTTTTGGCGGTACGCCAAGACAAAACTCGTGAAAGTAAAAGGAATTTGACAGCAACTTGCTTAGAAGAACAATTGGAATGGCGTTGTTCTGTTTTTCGTATCATTTTAGTGCCTTTAAAGGAAACTATGCGAGAGTACAGCTTAAGCAGTTTGAGATTTTCTGTTCTTTAAGCGGAATATTTTAGCGGCAGAAAATTTTAGAGAAAGGAATCTTATCCCACGAATTTAATATCTGCTTTCTCTTTTCCGAAAATCCCAGCTGACATTATTTCGTACCGAAAACGCGGACATTTTCTCCCCTCCGAAACCGAATTCTTTAGTTGGGTACAAATACCGTTTTCAGCTGTGCTATTGTCTTCGAAAAGGACTCCAAATACACAAAGACTAACTTGGTAATATAAATTAAAATGCATACCCTGAGCGTAGACAAAGATATTTTCCCTCCAGTTCCCGGCAAATGACATGACAAAGTCTTTCAAAGATTGATACTAGCTTTGGAAGTTCACTAGATCCTCTCCCAGCAAACGTAACTCACAGGTGATCAAACATGTGAATGCAAATATATATTAAGTTAGATGTGATAAAACGCATGAAATAAGGTGTGTGAATGTAAACACGAATAAAGCATTATACTCCAGTTACATAATACCCACCGGTAGACCCGTAGTCGCAATCAACAACTTTTGCTAATTGTATATTTGACATGCCAGATAATACAACAATGATTCCTTAATTCTGTATTGGGATATATTGCGTCTATTTCATATTTCGACTATATGATGACTTCATTCTTAACAAATGCCGCGACAATTTTCCCCGGGAGACCAAATAGGAGATTACAACATACCGGTACTTGTGATTTCATAGAAAGGTTTCCTGAAATGAAAAGATTTTGAAATTTTGTGTGGTAAACTCAGTAACATCGTAAACGTGTTTTGCTTTAATTTTTTTGAAGCTCCGATATACTGTATTTTGTTTGAATGTTTAACAGTAAGAGTAAAGAATTAAGATAATGAAAGCCTTTTGGAATTCAAGGCGGTAAAATCCTATGGCAGTAAACATGTTTTGTTCATTATTTCACAGTCCGATTGCAAAACAACGGCTTTTGTTCACTGAATATGTCATATTTTGTGTGTTATATGTTTGCTTGACACTCGGAACAAAAGGTCGGGAGAGTAATTAGATATGGGTGTGTCTTATTGCGTCTATTTCATGCACCTGTGATGACGTTATTCTTAACAAATGCCGCGACAATTTTCCTGGGGAGACCACATAGCAGATTACGACACCCTTATGATTTATTTACTTTTATTTGAGAGAAAGGTTCCCTAAAACGATTTGGAAATTTGGGGTGGTAAACTCAGTAATATCGAAAAAGTGATATGCTTTATTTTTTTTTCGGCGATCCGATGTACTGTATATCGTTTGTACAGCTACGGGGTCGCCCTGTATCTCAGAATGTGTTCTGTTTGTATGCTTGACAGACATGCAGAATAAAATAATTAACATAATGAAAGCATTTTGGAATTCAAGGCGGTAAAATCCTATGGCAGTAAACATGTTTTGTTCATTATTTCACAGACCGATTGCAAAACAACGGCTTTTGTTCACTGGATATGTCATATTGTGTGTTATATGTTTGCATAACACTCGGAATAAAAGGTCGGGAAAGTAATTAGATATGGGTGTGTCTCATTGCGTCTATTTCATGTACCTGTGATGACTTCATCCTTAACAAATGCCGCGACAATTTTCCCAGGGAGTTCAAATAGGAGATTACGGCACCCTTGTGATTTATTCACTTTATTTAAGAGAAAGGTTTCATGAAAAAAAAAAAAAGATTTTAAAGTTTTGTGTGGTAAACTCAGTAATATCGTTAACGTGTTTTGCTTTATCTTTTTTTTTTCGCGCATCGATTGCAAACTGACAAACATTTTATACTCTGAGATTGTTTTGTTTGTATGCTTGACATGCAGAATAAGAGAATTAACATTCTGAAAGCGTTTTGGAATTCAATGCGCTAAATCCCAATCGTAGTAAACATGTTTTGCTCATTATTTGACAGACCGATCGCAAAACAACATCTTTTGTTCACTGGGTATGTTAGAATGTGTATTGTATTGTTTGCTAAGACATATTTTGAAATTGTATGTGGTAAAATCATATCGTAAACTCAAGCCTGTTAAAGTGCATATGAAGTAATTTTTTATTTTGTCTTTTTTTGCAGGCTATTATGTCTTTATTTCGAAATGATAAAAGAAATTTGTCAGAGAAAAATTTAAGGCCTCTTTTTTGCCGTTCAAAGTAGCACAATTTGCAGAAATCAGTGTCCCGGAGACTGGGAACGAGTTGTCGATATCCATTGTGTTGATGGCGTAGAAAATACTTGAGATTCGTTCTTTTGTATGCTCACAGTGTGTTTCGTTCCATTTCTTCAAAAGAATGTCAGTCTGTGATGAAATTATGTCTTCTACAGAGTCTCTGTCAGACAGACAGAAAGTCGCCGAGGTCGAAGGCTTCTCCTTTGCCGCCATGATACTCGTGAGATGAAGTATTTTCTACGTCACAGCCTTGTAATACAATAGCTTTGTCCGCGCGCTCGATAGAGACACTTTCTGGCGGAAAATTCAAAACTTTCAAGCCGAATAATTTCACAATGGGAAGGATCTTTTCGATGAAACTCACAAATTTAGATAAAGAAAGTAAAGCACTATCAAACCATGGAAATTCTTTTTTTACTTCATATGCACTTTAAAGGGGCTATGTCGCGAGGATGGTGAGTGACTACTGGGCACTAACAACTTGAATAACGTCCGGTGGGTTTTTATCAAGTTGGCGGTCATTACTGTCGAATTCGCTGCAATCCGTTCCATCCCGTCGTATTGCGTGGAAGGATAGATCTCAAGGTTACAAATTAGTTAGAGTATTTACTTGGCTAGATTTTTGTTAAATTATTTCTGCGATTTGTTAGTCGTACCTTCGAAAAATTCGATGTCTTCCAGTAGTGGTGGAAGTTGGGGAGGGCGACGAAAGCGAAATCGATCGTGTGTTTGTTTACCTCGCGTGGTTCGATACGAGTGCATGCGCGATAAAACTTGCCGCGATCCGGGAGGGAACAATAGAAATTTGACATGTGTGACGTCAGGTGACGTCACATGACAGGAACTCATTGCGCAGACTCACCTTGCGACATAGCCCCTTAAAGGCATGGGCTGTCTTTTGATCTTAGACCCTCCCGCGAAGAAAACTATTTTTATCTCCTGCAAGTTGTTTAACTTACAGGAGAATATTGTGGTTTAACCTGCATTCTTTGTCGATCCATGGGTACATTTTCTTGGATTTTTCGCATTTTTGTTAGTCGCATTTTTGTTAGATACTACTAATAGACTTTATTGAATCTATGGTGTTATTTTTGTTAGCAGCATTTTTGTTAGATGGTATTAATAGACTTTATTGGACATAACAGTCGAGTAGCATTATTTGAAAGGGGTTTAGCGAGCGCAGATTTGTGGCGTCATGAAGCGATATATTCATAGATTGATTTAGTTAACTGAGACTTTAGACAACGTTACAAGAGAGAGCAATTTATTTGGGGGTGTCAGTAAAACGCGGGGTCGGGGTCGGGGTCGGCTTAGGTCTAGGATTAGGTATGGGATTAGGTGGAGGGATTATATTTAATCCCATACCTAATCCTAGACCTAATCCCACCCCGACCCCGGCCCCGATCCCGCGTTTTACTGACATCCTTTACTTGGCCGTATTTTATCAAAAATTCAAGTTCTCGTTATTTTGTTTATTCTGAATTAGAGTGATTCATTTGTGAAAAATGGCTACGGTAATTTGTTTCTCTTCGCGTATACGCAGTATTAGCGTTGCCTTCCTCTTTGTTATCTTCTGTACGAGCGCACGTTTGTGGCCTGACAAAGTCATATATTCATCTCAATAAAGGTCAATAAACAGGTCGATTTTAATTAAATGCGCATAAAAAAAAAACAAAATTAATATTTCCAGAATTTCTATATAAACTAAAATAGATATTTTCAAACGAAAGGAATTGTGAAATATAGGTTTGGGTTATTAGAATTCTGAGTTTTTAAGTTTAGGTATTAGTACCAAACGCGTTTTTAGAGGAAAATATAAGAACATTTGTTATATAATCATTTGACCCGTTCGGCCCTGCGAACCTTTTCTTTGCAAAACCATTGATGAAAGTCCCGTATGAGGGCCGTACGCATTTGCGCGAGCGGGGCCGGAAAAAGCCGTACGGCCCTACTACAAAAGCGGATTGCCTCGCGCGTTAAAATTTTATTACAAGTTATTTTGTATTCAAATTGGTCATATGATAAAATTCTTATTGACGGGCCGGATAGGTCGGGCCGGATTTTTAGAAAATAAGTATTTGATATCAAAGATGAAATCTGAACACTTAAGGAAAGAAGCTGACGCATTTTGCCTGTGTCACGATTTATGTTGAAATTGGGTCAGGTTTCAAGCCGCTTGTGAACTACTCTTATCAATGAATGATCCAGCAGTAGTGTTAATGTTTCTTCTACCCTACCCTTAAGATACTTTTTTCCCATATTTTTCTGATAATTCGCCTTCATTAGATTTTATAACCGACTATATTCAAAACCTGATTAACACCGTAACCCGAATTTGTCATTTATAACATTTTTAATTTAAGAAGTATATTTTTACACAAGAACAAACATAACAATGACTTAAACCATTTTTTAATCTTAATAAATTACTGATATTTTTAGATTAAAGCTGTTCTTACGAATTTCTTTCTATTAAAAATATTACCACTACTATTTTTATGTTTTTGAATCTATATGCAAATAAGTTTGTTTTGACTGTGATGAATATTTCATGATTTACACAAGTTACATCCAAAACTGCTTCCAATCTTACTTCCAAATTGGTAAAAGCAGGAGCCCATTACCCCGGAGCGTGCAACTACCATTAATTCGTGCAACGGCGTTTTTACAAGTAGGTTTATTTTTAGATAAGCCTTTCCCACGAATTGGTTTCGGAAAGCCAATCACAAGCAATTGCAGAATTAATAACTATTCACATATTCACATTCCTGTGTGGTGAATGTCTTATTTCCAGTCGCTATGTGAATTTGTGAATAGTTATTAATTACGCAATTGCTTGTGATTGGCTTTCCGAAACCAATTCGCGTCAAAGGCTTATCAAAAAATGTTGTTTTTGTCTGAAAATAAACCTACTTATAAAAACGCCGTTTCACAGGCGCAGTATGGAAGTTGCACGCTCCGGGTTTATGGGCTCCTGGTTAAAGAAATTAATTTTATTTCCATTTTGGTAAAAAGATGAACATTTTGATTGGTTAAAAGTTATCACATGACTATAGATTGTAACCATGGTTTCATAAAATTTTAACACCTGCTTTCAGTTGATGAAATCTTTGTAATTTAACTAACAGCAAGATATAA
The DNA here is from genome assembly GCA_024195265.1 of Dendrophyllia cribrosa. NCBI lineage: Eukaryota > Metazoa > Cnidaria > Anthozoa > Scleractinia > Dendrophylliidae > Dendrophyllia > Dendrophyllia cribrosa. The sequence goes on from JAJLRJ010000014.1 coordinate 44,745, forward strand.
AAAAATAAGCAATGGATTTAATTAATTTTTGTCTGCAGGAAATGTAAATATTGATTTTTAAGTTGTAGCGGAAAAAATAAAATTAAGGTTTAAAGAAATTATGTAATCATATAATAAAAAGATGCCTTCAACAGATTTCAATAACTTATTAATTGAAGAATTGAAGAAAATAAGAAAAGATGAAAATCTATATTGAAAGAAGAGTTTGATGAATATAAAAACCAACAAGAAAAACAAAAACTGATTGATGAAATTATGGGAATAAAAAAGCAAAGAAAAAAGATGAAAAAAGCAAAAACGAAAGCAAAAGCAAAATCAAAAATAACAAAATCAAAGAAAATTAAAACATTTGATAATTATTTTCTTGAATGTATAAAAAACAAAAAGATTCCAGAAGATACTCCAAAATAGTTAAGAAAAGCTCTTGAAAGAGCAATGAGAGAATACCAAGTCGGAATAAAGTATGAAAAATCAGCTTTTGATATTTTTGCTGAAAAATATGTTATGGAAGGAAAACCCAAAATTTTACCTAAAGATTATTTCAAGAAAAAAACACCACAAATAAAAGATTTTCTTAGAAATAATAGAAATATTAAAGTTAGAATTATAATGATTTGTTTCATGGAACAGAAAAAAGATTTAAATGATAAAGCTTATTTTCATTCTGAAACATATATTAATCTTGAAGGTGCTGATGTTGAAGAAATTTTATTTAGGATGATTTATAAAATTCTTCATAAAATTTTAATTTATCAAAGAAATGGTTCAGGTTGGAATTTTAAAGAGGTTTTATCATTAGAAATTCATACTGTAGATTACAAAACTTTGAAAGGTTCATCTTATATTAAACTTCCTGATTTTATATAAAAAAGAAAGCAATTATTAATATTGAAAATAAAAAAGATGACAAATGTTTTATGTGGTGTATTTTAAGATTTTTACATCAATCCAAAAATAATCATCCTGAAAGAATAACTGACCTTAAACAATATGAAAATGATCTTAATTTTTAAGGTATCGATTTTCCAGTAAAATTAAAAGATATTGATAAGTTTGAAAAACAAAATCCAAATCTTAAAGGAATTAATGTATTTTCAATCAATGAATATAATAAATTTTATCCATTAAGAATGAATAAATAAGATTTTCAGAACACAATTGATTTATTTCTGTTTGAAAAAGATGGAAAATCACATTATTCACTTATTAATAATTTTTCAAGATTTAATAATTCACAAATTAGTAAAAATACTTCAATAAAAATGCCTCCTAAAAACTCATTTCTTTTCTTTAAAAATTACCTTTACCTTTTGTGGCTTATGCTGATTTTGAATGTTTTACAAAACCAATGAACCAGATCCAAATAATTCTTAAACAATGGAATATCAAAAACATGAACATTGTGGATTCTGTTTATATATTAAACCAATGGATGGTATAGATATTCAAATAGATCCAAATCCACTAATTTATACAAAGAAAACAGATGATGAAGATATAGCAAAAATATTTGTGAAAAAGTTAGAATCAATTACTAAATCAATTTATAAAAAAGTTTATAAATTCCCAAAGAAAATGATATTTACAGATGAAAATAGACAAGATTTTATCAATTCAATTGTTTGCCATATTTGTGAACAACCTTTCGCAAAGCATGAAAAAAAAGTAAGAGATCATTGTCATTTCTCTGGTGAATATAGAGGTGCTGCTCATAATAGTTGTAATCTCGATTGTATTTTCATAATGCAAAAAAGTATATAAAAACATAGAACTTTTAACAAGAAAAGGAGATTATCCATGATTATGTAACTTCAATTGATAAATTTCAAGAAACTCAATTACCACCAAAATCAGAGTTTTATTCCAAACTAAATGATGAAGATATTTCAGACTCTGATTATGAACTTGCTAAAAAAAGTAGGGAAAGAATTTAATTGTAAAAATATTAAAGATTATCATGATTTATATTTAAAGTGTGATGTATTACTTCTGGCAGATGTTTTTGAAAACTTTCGTAAAACTTGTTTAAAACATTATAAATTAGACCCAGCATACTATTATACATCACCTGGTTTAGCTTGGGATGCATGTCTTAAATGCAGGAAGTGGCACTTGAGAGAACCTAAATTTGCAAAATTTCCCGAGGGGGCATGCCCCCGGACCCCCTAGAAACTTGCGCCTTCGGCGCTCGGTATAGCGCCTCCGGCGCTAGTGATTACTCCCTATTTTCCATCACATGGGGTTAGAATCTCTGCAGTCTGTGTTAACTGCGGGGTCAAGTGGAGGTCTCCAAAACACCCAGCCTACTTATTTGCATCTTATTGAATGACAAAAATGCCTATTATTATTTGCTTCGTTCTACAAAAGATACCGACACAATATAAATGAATAGGCCGGGTGTTCTGCAATCGCTCCTCGCACCCAAATCTATCTTTGACCCTTTTAAAATTTATTTAATAGAAAAAGGCATCAGCAAAATCATCTTTATTAAACTTTCAAAGGCAACTCAATACACCAATCTTCTGTGACTACGAACTGATTTTCTTACAACTATTCTGAAAACCCTTAATACTTAACATTTTCCCTAAGCTTAAGCTTGCTAATAATGCTAATTAAAACTTTTTGTCTGCATTGTTCTAATTAACACTAGAAACAAGTCACAATTCATGTAACACTGATTAATTTTGTTACTGGGATTGATTGAGTTCTTTAATAATCAAATAAGAGATTGAAAACTAGTCTATAAGGCCATTGTAGTTTCCATGCCTTGCAAAATTTCCAAACCATGCATTCTGCATATTTCAAAATAGTCTTACATGTAATATCAAACATCATGACTTGCTTGAAATGTTCACTACATATACACTTCCATCTTTAATAATGATATATATTCAAAATTCACAACTGCACTTCAAATGTAACTTTTTAACTTATATTATAACTTAAACCCAAAATCTGTATAACTTTTTAAAATTTACAGACAATTAAACCATTTTAGCAGTGTACTGCAAACACCACTTCAATTACTAACTTAAAAAATTTCAACAACCCTGATTTCAATTTCATCTCCCTTCAAATTCTACTCTGACTTTTCGATTAAACAACTTTTTATTACAATCACAAAAATAACTAATAGAAAATGTTCTAAATTTTACACTTAACTTTTCAAAATATACTTTGTTATGTTACTTTTTTGTATTTTTTTTAGTGCCTTGACACTCCTTACAAATTTTGTTGAAATATTGTACACAATTTCCAGTGGCCCAACCAATAACAAAGCTTCACTTATATCAGATTCTGGTGATATATCTGGATCTACTTTCTCACTATTATTGCATTGTTCGTTGAAAAGGTTCAAACAATCACGCACTTCGTTATCGTTAAATCTCAAACTTAAGTTTTCCTTTTCCAGTAAAACTTTTGCTGATAGAAAACATTGGTCTGCTTCTAGTACAATTTGTCGTAACCCACACATTTCACATGATTGCAGCTTTGATTGCAGGCCATTTAATCTTCTCTTACAATTACCATTTTTACATTTTGCATAACGCAAAACCATTTGTATACCATTGAAATGTTCTATTTCAAGAGTCCTCTCAATGTCAATTTCACTTTCTGAGTACAAATCACAAACTATATCCTTAGGGAAGACATCCTTGTTATATGACATTTCAATTAATTTTGTGTCACTGCCAATTGACAAATATTTCTCCCCTTGATAAGAACGAACCCAAGCATTTGTTATCTTATAAAACTTTCCATCTGATATTTTACCAATAGCTTTCTCCCAGACCGTCATCCTTACAGCACCAAAACAATCTGCAATTCTACATTCTTGCTTTTCCAACTGTCTACCATCATTAAGTTTAATTTTTTTTGGCTGATGACAAGACATGTACTTTTCCCATAGTCGTGACAGTTTCAAAATCAAGTAGTTCTTTCATATCTTTGATGTTAATTGGCTGTTGTAATTCTGCTTGTAAATTAAATTCAAAATGACATTCATCAAAATTCTCAACTTTTGTTCTCCCGTTGATAACTATAGAAAGCTTATTCTTGTTCATAGATTCTTTCAAAGAATAGTGTGACACTCTAATTGGCCTCTGAATGTCTTCTTTACGAGAAATCTCCCTATGTAGATATGGTTCATAGCAAACAACTTCTAAAAAATCATTCTCTGTTTGAATGTTGAAATTAAAATATTTGAAATTATTTCGACTGTCTTTGAGTCCAGAAACATTATGAAAATACCCAATTATTGGATCTTTGTTCTGGAGACTCCAAACTTCCTTTCTTCCCTTTTCTCCTTCTATAGTAGTTATGCATGACGGCCCTATGAGACAATTCAGTTCTTAAATTATAGTAACAATTGGCCGTTTTTCACTACAACTCTTTACAATTTAAAATTAAAAACTTTACAGTGTAAATTTTGTATATAATATCATTGAAAATATATATATTTCTCACATAAAATTTCTTAAACCGGCTTCACTGAGTTTTCCATTTAATTATTCCATCTTTGTTCAAGACATTCGAACCTTCTTTTTTTTTCTTTTATCCTTCTATCGTACTTAATGATCAGCCTATGAAACAATTCAATATTTAAGTTATAGTAACAGTAAGCCGTTTTTAACTGCGACTGTTTAGGATTCAAAATTAAAAACTTTACAGTATAAATTTTGTGTAATATTATTGAGAATATATATATTTCTCACATAAAATTTCTTTAAGTGGCTCAACTGGCTTTTTCAGTGACAATACCTTTCAACTTTAAAATACATGTGTACCACCATAAAGAATTCAACAGAAAATCTATTGCTACAACTGTACTAGAAAAAGATTTAAATTTCACATGAGATACATTTTATTGAAATCGATGTTACCATAGTAACAAAATAACATAATCCAACATTTTCCATAATGCCAAATTACTTGTCAACAACACATAATTTTGAAAAACACTCTTTGAATCTTCAACCTAACTTGTCTTATGGTCTGTAAAATTTTAACAATTTCTATGAAAGACTTTTCAAAAACAAAGTAAGCAGAACTCTTAAACAAGGACCTGTACTACATAAGGGATAGTTCCGCCCCCTAACCCTGCAACACCACGACACTGCAAGCAACACGGAGGAAGACCGTTGCCCCAAAAAATAGATCTCATTCTACCTTCACCAGTTCAATCTTGTGTAAGATTTACCTTTCACGAAAATAAAACTACAAACATTATTTGAATTTATGCGCCTTTTAGCAAGAATATAATATTTTAGCTTGCCAAATTTGAATTTTGCACCGCTAACAGTTCTCCATTGGCGAGAGGATGCACATGAAGTTGACAGTTCAGTGTCGTGTGAAATGACTGGCAGCTTGGCCAGGCCAAGTTTCCTTTTATAGCGCGGGTCCATGTTTAAGAGCGGATGTCTGTAAATATCGACCAGGGGTGGGAATTATAAAAATTTTGAAAAATCCCAAAAAAATTCAGTAGACTACCCTAGGTATTCTATTAATGAAAATATAAATTTTAGTTTGATCGGATAAATATTTTGGCGATACAGCGGGTGTCAAGTTCGGGCGCTTCACTGCCCTCGCCAGACCGCTTTTTCGGGGCCCGAGACCGGGCTATGAAAAGAGCCCGATTTGAAACTAATTCAAATATCATTCAACCCAGAAAGCTTCTCATCGTCCTAAAGGGATTTTAACAGACATTTTGAGTGGTCATGTGCTTGAATTGATTGCGACTAGATTATTTTACAGATTTTGAAATATTTACAACATTTTGAGGATTTCACACGAGCAAAATATTGTCGAAATTCGAAGGCCTAAAATAACGCCCGGTACCTAGTTTCAAACAGCAAAAGACATACTACATTAAAAAGCAATCTCTAAGCTTTCAAAATATGGTTTTAAAACTTAGGGCAACATATGAAATGAATTTTTGGGAACGCGAAATTCAGGGAGCACTTGAGTGAAATTTGACCTTTCTGACTTGACAGTTTGAGGTTCGGCACGACACACAAATCAATACTCAAACAAATGTTTCAGCCAAAACACGTTTAATTTAGGCAATCTCAAGTCCCACAGTGATGCATACATGCTTCATAGACATTAGGTGGAAATTTTACACCAAATTTCTGCCGAAACGAACTCATATCCTGGCTTTCAGGTATTTGAACTTGCCTCGCTAATGTAAACATGTGGGTCAAGTTCTTTAATATCACGACACAGCGAAGTGTTCAAAATCTTTACCAAATATCTATCCTGTCTAGCATATAATCAGGTCTACATTATGTTTGTTTGTACCTTGTGTCCTTGTTTGTCTTCATTTCCGCAAAAACTGAGGCAAACTACAGCGAAATCTCCGCGCGCTTGACGTGTCACGAGTCTTGTGGAAGTGCTGTTACGTGAGTCGAGATTGCGTTACATAACATGGCAAAGCAGGAAGACCGACAACACGGGCACTCGTTTACATGCAGGAGATTCTTAGCAAAAAATGAATTCTAGATTTAAAACATGCAAATCGCAGTAGAACCCTGATAACTTGAACTTGGCAAACTCAAATTCCATTGTTTATTCGCGCTGATTCCTTTTTACTTGTAATAGTCTTGATAGGAAAGTTAAACCACGCCCTTACTCGAAGCGCTGACTCCAACTGCTTTTGCTCCCGTCAATTGTTCGTCAAGAAATAAAACGACCTATCAGTTACACAATTATGAGTTATCTGTCTTCCCCTCAGTTAAATAGGGTGCCATTTCTTGGTTTTGGGCCTTAAAAAGGGTATCAAATCTCGATTTTCTACCCATAAATAGGGTCAGGGTTTGAGAACCTTGGCGGCACACACCTATCCTAAATTGTCGGGAGTACCCCCACCCCCCGGGCGTAGTATCACTCTTGTTTGATTACATCAGAGCACAGGCAGCCCAAGCTCACTATCACTATCACTATCACTATCAGATAACCGGGACGTGACCCTAGCTGTATGAGCGGTATTGTGTTACAAAGATTTGATTTATAATGGTTTGTATGGGAACGCAACGGTTTTGTTTCAAAACTTTAAAATTTGAATGTTTTGTGAATAAGATTGAGTCTTTTTCTTAGCAGTGGAACATCCAAATAACGACAACTCGCAAAAATTGCGTTAAATTACTTCTCCTTTCAGTACCAAGCAAGCTACCATGTCAGTCGTACAGATTCGAATTGTCACCTGGAGACTTTGTCCCATGCTGGGCAAAGAAACCATCAAAAGCATCCGAAGCCAAGAGCAGCGACGACAAGGCCGATGAAGAGAGTGCTGAGGAAAGTGGCCTTTTCTGTTGCCCAGAAGATGGCTGCATAAAGAGCTACCAGCGGCACGCGAACCTCGAGAACCATATCATGTTTGGTCTGTGCTGCTTGCGACCTCACAGAAAATACAGCTTACTAGACTAGGCAGTTCTACTTTATGCAGAGAAGCCCATGGAAGGAGACAGCACCCAGTCCACTCTCGCCGTCCAGGCTGAACAATGTGGGGCCGTTGAGTCACCACAGAAAGGCTGGGCCCTAAAAGGATCCAAGAAGGCAGCCAGATTTACGGACAACCAGAGGAAGTACCTAAAGGACAAGTTTAGAATTGGCCAGGAGGCGGGCCATAAAGTTGAATCCGAACAAGTTTCACGGGAAATGCGGTATACGCGCAACGAAAGAGGCGAGCGCCGATTCAAGGTGGATGAGTTCCTGGCCGCGGGGCAGACCCAGAGCTTCTTCTCCAGAACATCCGCCAAACTTCGCCACGCTGTCGCCCCAGAAGACGACGACGAAGAAACGGATGACAACAACCGAGCAGCCGAAGATGAAAAGGCTTTCTCAGATGCGCGCAACAGCATCCTGATGCAATGCGCACCAGTGCACCCCATAGTCTACGACACGTGGAACCTCTGTGCGATGAGCTCGTCCAACAAGCCCAGTAAGCTGACAGTAACCCAGCTACACGAGATTTGCTCCCACTTCAACATGGAGGATAAACCCTCTGGACGCAGGAAGAAGCCCTATCTGGATTTTATTTCGGAACCGTGTAGGTGCCTGCTCTTGCGCATCCTCGAACTTATCATAGTAGAACCAGTGTAACACGAACTCTTGACGGGAGCAAAAGCAGTTGGAGCTGAGCGCTTCGAGTAAGGGCGTGGTTTAACTTTCCTATCAAGACTATCACAAGAAGAAAGGAATCAGCGCGAATAAACGAGGGAATTTGGGTTCGCCGAGTTCAAGTTATCAGGGTTCTACTGTGATTTGCATGTTTTAAATCTAGAATTCATTTTTCCCCTAAGAATCTCCTGTAGACGAGTGCCCGTGTTGTCGGTCTTCCTGTTTTCGGTCTCCCTGTTTGTCATGTTTATATGTAACGCAATCTCGACTCACGTAACAGCACTTCCACAAGACAAGCGACACGTCATGCGCGCAGAGATTTCGCTGTAGTTTGCCTCAGTTTTTGCGGAAATGAATACAAACCAGGACACAAGGTACAAACAAACATAATGTAGACCTGATTATATACTAGACAGGATAGATATTTGGTAAAGATTTTGAACACTTCGCTGTGTCGTGATAAGAACTTGGCCCACATGTTTACATTAGCGAGCTTGAAGTTCAAATACCTGAAAGCCAGGATATGAGTTCTTTTCGGCAGGAAATCGGTGTAAAATTTCCACCTAATGTCTATGAAGCATGTATGTATCACTGTGGGACTTGAGATTGCCTAAATTAAACGTATTTTGGCTGAAACATTTGTTTGAGTATTGATTTATGTGTCGCGCCGAACCTCAAACTGTCAAGTCAGAAAGGTCAAATTTCACTCAAGTGCTCCCTGAATTTCGCGTTCCCAAAAATTCATTTCATATGTTGCCCTAAGTTTTAAAACCATATTTTGAAAGCTTAGAGATTGCTTTTTAATGTAGTATGTCTTTTGCTGTTTGAAACTAGGTACCGGGCGTTATTTTAGGCCTTAGAATTTCGACAAAATTTTGCCCGCGTGAAATCCTCAAAATGTTGTAAATATTTCAAAATCTGTAAAATAATCTAGTCGCAATCAATTCAAGCACATGACCACTCAAAATGTCTGTTAAAATCCCTTTAGTACGATGTAAAGCTTTCTGGGTTGAATGATATTTGAATTAGATTCAAATCGGGCTCTTTTCATAGCCCGGTCTCGGGCCCCGAAAAAGCGGTCTGGCGAGGGCAGTGAAGCGCCCGAACTTGACACCCGCCGTATCGCCAAAATATTTATCTGATCAAACTAAAATTTATATTTTCATTAATAGAATACCTAGGGTAGTCTACAGAATTTTTTTGGGATTTTTCAAAATTTTTATAATTCCCACCCCTGGTCGATATTTACAGACATCCGCTCTTAAGCTCTTTAAATATAACAAAAACAAACTTTCACTTAATGAAATAATATTTAAATCTTAAATCAATTTTATACTATTCAAATACATTGAATGAAAATCTCAGGGAAATCATTCCATAGATTTGAATTTTAGAAACATTTGCTTGAATATCAACTGCAATGAAGTGTTATTTTGCTTTTATATCAAAAATTCACCCTTATTAACATTGTCACAGTCTCAAAATTCAAAGCAATTGAATATTTCAATGAATTTGAAATTTAACAATTGTATAGAATATTAATTAATCTCCTTGAGGATGAAGTTTAAAAACATTCTGTTGCTGTGAAAAATAAAAATAAAAAACATTCATCTATCACTTGTTAATTTGTAACCACTTCATACTCAAGCCAATATTTATAAAATTCAAATTGACAATTCACTCACATTTTCACTCAAAGCATTTTGATGGTATAAAATTCAATTAAGACCAAAATATTATTCCATGAAGCCTTGTAGATGCATGCACATATTTTTCAATAACATTTCAAAATTGTTTTGTTTTTATTGTATTTTAATACCCTAAAACTTCACTCAAAATTTTGTCAAAAATGCTTTCATATTGGAAATTTAAAAAAGTTTTATAGACCTTAAGACAACTAAAGAAGATCAAATATGCACAGAGCATTTTCCAAAATTATATTTTCATGACAACAAATTCGCTCTTATGTAAAATGGGACATGTAAAATGGGACATCTGAAACTTTAATCTTTTACTAATAGACCTGCAGCAATCGATTTTTCGTTGCATTGTTTATGGTGGTACACAACTTTCTCAAAGTTCAAAAGTATTGTCACTCACCAGTCAAACCACTACCCCCTCCTCCCCCCCCCCCCCCCCCCCAAATTTCCAAAAAATTAGCACAAGATTATAATTGGCCACTTCAATTCCTCAATTGTACCAAATATTGTAAATCTTCAATATCTATAAAAATTTATTTTTTAAATTTGGGCAGACCTGCACCTTTCATAGCGCCTCACAGGATTGGCTAAGAAAACAATAGAACGTTAAAGAACACAACAATGGACCCAAGCCCTAAAAACAATAGAGATGCACCTCATGCAGGTCGAATAAAATTAGAGCTTCCAAAGAAGTGAAGGCCTACTGCTAAATTTGTCTGTATAACGAGGGGCGTAGCCAGGAATTTTTCAGAGGTACGCAGTATCACTGTTTTCAAACGCTCCCCCTATCTCCTCCACCCACCCTCAAGTCCCAAATCTTTCTTTTTTTCCACTTTTTCAGGTACGCACGTGCGTACGTGCGTACAGGCAGCTACACCCCTGATAACCTTATTTGATATGCCCTTAACATATTACAAAATATTATACTGTTTTTAGACTCACCAGCACTGCTTGCAGTTTTCTCTTTAACACTTGAACCTTCCATGGTAATTTCTTTTGTACATGCTGAGTATATAAAATTTGAAAACATGAGAATTCTCAAATTTATTACACAATAGAATACATCATTAACAAACAATAACAACATGCAGTCATCATTTTTTTCATTTAGATCTAAATACATGTAAGTTAATGACTCTTGTTCCACCCCACTTTTTACTCATGCGCGAAGTGGCATGAGATAAGGTTTCGACTCCGTTTTTTTTGTTATTTTTATTTTTTGTGTAATGATTTTGCATGCAAATGTATGCACGCATATTTTAAATTGTACACTTCCAGTTCATAGCTTTGCCATTTACACTTCCTGTTTTGTGACTTCCGGCTACTCTCACTTCCGGTAAAACAGCATTACTTGAGTGTCTCGACAGTGTCTCCTACAACCCTACTTACATTACTAATGTTCACGTTTGGTATATATAAGACTTAGAAGAATCACTGGCTTCATTGTGGTACAGCCTTCATTTCCAAAACAATGAATAGTAAACAACGTGGTTTGCAGGAACGATGACTGAATAAAAGTAGTACTCTTCGCCATGTCGGACATCTTCTTATCATGTTTAAAATGTATCATAAAACTTTCTTACGCTTGCGCATGAGTATAGGCTTCTTGGAGCCTCTTGTTAACTCATAAATATGGAAATATTGAACATATTAAAGCGCACAAATACAAATTTTCAGTTTTTCCCTTTATAAACTATAAACTTTTATTAATTTCCCTAATTGCAACATAAAACTTGCATATATATTTTCTCCATTCCAAATGCCATAGATTCATAAGACAGTAAGATGCAAAACTTGTTATGAATTCATAACTTTGTTCCTAGTAGCCTTTGATTACATCAAGCCTTAAGATATTTCAAAATGTTTATTGTTATATACATTTTCCTTACCAATTGTCGCACCACTGGTAACAGTATTCTCTTCCAGACTTGAATCTTCCGTCGCAGATACTTTCGTCAATGCTACAAAAAAAATTGTTACATTTATTACACAAATCAGTTAGTTAAGAACTCCATACTACAACTAACGTACACAACAGCTATTATTTTTTATGCTTTCACACGATCGCGAGAACCCAGCGAAGACTGTGAGCTAACAAAAAAATAACATATATCCATATATGAAGGCAACTATCCAATTTTTTCACATCCCTCCTGTTCCACAACTGACGCTCCGCCTTTACCTTGTCCTCATAGCATGCTCGCGTCAAAAACACAAAAAAATAACACCTCTTCTGCAGGCTATACCACAACATTTCAAAACTAAGAACCTTATAACACAACATTTGCCTTCATTAACAATACCACAACAGAATCCCTAAAAGACAACATTGTTTCAACTGCGACTTACTTTCACACAAATCTTTGTCAATGCTTTTTACTGTGCTACCCGTCTTCTTCTTCGCACCTTAAAAAATAAAGTTAATATTAGACAAAAACAATGAATAACAAATCAAATGCATCATTTTCATTCATGAACAACAAACAATTCCTTTACAAAGACTCCTACCTTTGCTTGACTTGGATGCAAGCTGAGTATTCGTTTGTTTAGCAAGAACTGATTCTTTTCTTCCTCCTGAAAAAAAATACCATTTTCACAATCAAGCTTTCTTATTCTACTTTCAAAGTCCAACATTGCATATAAATTCTCACCTGGCATTTTTTAACTCCGTCTGAACCAATTTCAGATTCCATAACTCATTCAATACCTTTTGCAACTTTTCTTCACATTGTCTTTTTATATTCTCAGCAAAATTATTACTGTCGTCATTTTTAGAATCAATGATTGGATGGTAAAGCTATTGCACCATCAATGCACAAGAAACATGCCCTAACAACTCGCAGCACAACGCTCAATGACTGGATGATAAAACTGTTGCCCATCAATACTCAAGAAACATGCCCTGACAACTCACAGCACAAAGCTAAATGATTCGTGCCTATTTTTTATCCCACTGCGAAAACATTTTATATTTGCTGACTTCGCAAAAATGTCATTCTCGGTCATGGGGCACGGACCTCGCTGCCTTCGGTCCGTACGCCATGACCTCGAGCCAAATATTTTCCAATCCGCCCTTGCACTCAGTCAGTAAGTGCATATTTATATTTAAGTGTCATAGGTATTTTAGCACGCGAGTACTAATTGGGTACTCTTTCCAGATCTGATTGGAATTTGGAAGTGTTCGTTTTTGAGGAGAAGGGAAAACCGGAGTACTCGGAGAAAAATCTCTCGGAGCAAGAAGAGAACCAATAACAAACTCAGCCCACATATGGCGCCCGGGCCGGGAATCAAACCCGTTGCACATTGGTGGGAGGCGAGTGCTCTTATCACTGCGCCACCCCTGCTCCCCAACCTGCTCCCCGCTCCCCGATTCTCGCCCAACATGGATTTTTTCCTTCTTTTTTTTGCGTTGAGGAAAAGTCGTTACATTCAATTTGCAAAAAAAAAAATTAAATATTCCTTACCGTTAGCAGGAGCCTTTCATCTCCATTTCTCCCCAACCATCCTAGATGATAATCAAAGGCTCCTAAGAGCCAGCCCATAAATAAGAAATGCAAACGCGTAACGCAATATTGCGGTAAGCTTATGTTGTTGAGATTCAATATTTTTTGTCACCTCTATCACCACAGCACGTGCCCAGATAAATATATGCTCACGCGACTCACGTGCCTGATCCTCACAGCCGCGTAATCCTGGTGACTACTCCTCAGTTCCCTTCACGAAAATGGCTGAAGGAGTATTTTTCCACATATCATTTAAATCCTTTATTCCTCTGAAAGCGGTAAGACTTAATTCATACATATTATTCCTTCCTAGTAATCATCAATGTAACCTTGCAGGATTTTGTAAACTTTCAACCAGCAATACATAATTCAATGTATCAGTACACAGCTGTATTTCTTTTGTAATTTCGAGGGGTCTGACTTTTCCGTATCTGATTTTTCCGGGTGTCAGTTTTCCATGCCGGCTATTATTTTAACCCCCCTTAGTTTTTCCCTGTTTTATCGACAGCCATTAACCAGGGAAGATAAATATCTCGCTCTATTTTAGTGATCTTATTATTTCACTTGCCAATAAACACAAAGTGCATTCTCCGACAACTAAATTACACTTCAATTGTTTTAGTAGCATATTAAATCAAACTGAATCTGCACTCGTGAAGTAAGTGCATGACAAGAATTGATCATGAGTAAAGTGTATTTCTTTTGTAATTTAGAGAGGTCTGCGTTTTCCGGGTCTGAGGTCTGAGGTCTGAGGTTTCGAGGTCTGAGTTTTTTTGACACCCCTTTAATTATACAAGAAAAAAGTAAACACCGACTAGCAAATTATGATTAACCGTATTACATAACATTTCACTGAATTAATTCATTATTACATAACACAGATCTCCCAAGTATAACTTTTTGCAAGTCCTTATCCTAACAGATACTTAGAAAAGTATGTCTCATATTTGCAATAATCTTCAAAAACTCATTAATAATTCATAAGGCCATTACCCAATCAAATGGTAGATAATACATCACGTGCAGTGACTTTATATCGATAAACCTCATCCTTATTAGTATGCGGTGTTTTATCAGATATAAAGACACTGCACGGGACTTATGAATATTAATTAATTATCAACACAGAAACTGACACAACAAATGGTGACTTTAACTTTTTTTTTCAGTACTGTTTTACGATATGTAGCTTTTGCCAATCTATATGGAATCTTCTCCAACCAAATAAGCAACCAAAAGTTTAGCAAGTAAGCCGTTATTTGAATGACACCAGCGCCCACGTGTAAATTGGTAGGAAAGCGAGTGGTTCAGAGATGCCAGCTGCTTATTTCTACTCGTTCAATGCCAATGAATAAAAATTGTTAGACGTATTATGCACCGTACCTGTCAACTTTGGTATAGCATTTTTCATGGATTAGTTTTTTCCTCAGAACTTTAAAATCCCAAAACTTTCGACAGTTGCCGGGAAGCCATGGTCACCTCGTTGAAGCCAGTGTGGCACATGTGCTGTATGCTAATCAGTCTACTTGTTTTTCTCGTATGCTAATATCCTCTTTGCACAAAAAGCACATTTGTTTGATCTCCGTAGGGACACGCTTTTGGCGGTTCGTGTTTGAAGCCGTTCAAAACACTCACAGCACGTGTTTTATCAAGTCTAAACATTCTCGCGCTTCGCGCTCGAATTTTTAAACTTGATAAAACACTGCTGTTCGTGTTTTAAACATTACTTAGTGCATATTCACACTCTAAAATGCTATGTCCAAAAATATAATGATTTGCATTCAGCATTCAATTGACAAAAACTTTATCATTATACATATTTTTTTCTGCATAAAAACACTATAACAAAATCTTTGAAACTTCCACTTAGTTTCAAATTTTTGCAAATTTTTGAATCACCTCAGTTTTGTTTTTCATTGTAATTCAAGCACGCCCTTAAATACAAAACTTGTTAATGATGGATCATTCTCCTAAGGTTACAATGACTTGTGTCCTTTTCATTTGTTGCAAATAAATGTTTTCCACTTTGTGTCACTAAAAACTGATTATAGTTGAATTTCCCTTTGAAAAGACACTTCAATTAACATCTTCCCCTTAGAGAACAGATGCTTACCAATTTTATGGTCTCTTTCCATAGAAAGACCTAGATCGATAAACCACATTGCCGAACCGTGCAGTTCGATCATTGCCCACAGTTCCAAAGCCAATTTTCCGCTTTCCTCTGTCCGAGGGCAATCGTTATCCAAGGAGTTTTGTCAGTTATATTGAATGCGAAAACGGTGTCCTTTCTGTTCATAACTTTAATTTCATTTTTTAATTGATTTTCATTGCCAGAAATTTGGGACAAAATGGCGGACGCGCGTGCGCTGTACGTCGTTAATGGCACCAGAATCGTGTAAGAAAATGTATGGGAAATTGAAAACTTTCTAAAATAAAACAAATACGAGCTTACAGATCCCGTAGCTTTAACTCGATAGGTGTTCTGTGTCGATTATGCAATGCATCTAACTTGAAAACAACTGGTAAGCCGTTAGGATACTTACTTCCCGAGATGTCTCCATTCTGATGCTTGTTCGACGCTATTTTTGCCATACATTGTCTCTAAAAATGGTGAACCCTATGCCAAATGCTCGTTGATTTGAAGAACAACCCTTAAATAAGTCAATTTACTCTAACTCGTATTGAATACAGCATAGTTTTTTTGTTTTCAAATCGCTCGTAAAAAGAGCCATTTCATGCCGACAAGGTACTTCCAAAACAGCTGTAAAAACGAAGATTTCACTAGCCATCTTCAAATGGAACGATTCGTAAAAAAAAAAAAGTGTAAATGGCACATTCACAGCTTTTTAAGATCCGGACAAACGTATTAACTTGTCAGGTTTCGCGATCATGTCTGATATTTTTTATATATTTTCTCTTCCTTTCCCCGTCATAAAAAAAGGTCAACTGTGCTTAAATTATGCAAGAGTTTGTGAGGAACTTGATTCCCCGAAGTCCTTGCCGCCATCTTGTTTGCTTTCAATCCTACTGCAGTAAGACACTCCGCTGACTATTCCACGCGGGCGCGAAATGTCCACGATTTCCGGTAATGGTATAATTAGAAAATTGTTTTGTTGGTTATTGATTGATATTTAAACTTGTACTACTTACATTAACACTAACATTATTCATTGTACCTGGAAAGAATTCAATGCAAATAGTGTATTCACCTTCAGGTAATTTATATATATTGAATCCTAATCTACCAGAGTAATAATTATTTCCATTTCTAGAAAGTGCTAAATCATATGCTTTTTTATTGAATAAATGCGATGAATTTTGAAAATCATTGATTCCTAACACTCTAATATCATCCTCACTACTACTCTCATCTACATCTTCCTTTCAAATATCTGAATACATCTTTTGAATGGGAAGTAGAAGAGATATGAGATTTATTGACATAATCTTTATATTCTTGTTTTAATTTAAGGACTTCTAAACCAAAATCTGATTTATCAAGTTTCTTTGTTTGTAGATTGTTGATTGTAGTAGTATTCTGATTTATTCTTGTGTTCACTAGTTTTTTTTTATCAACATATTCAACATTGGTTGCTGAATTTGGATCTTTTCATCCGTTAACTCCATAATTTTCGTCTCTGCCATATAAGATCTCTTCCAGAAGGATTGCTTAATTTTCTTGTGTTTAAAATACTAATCATTTGGATTAGATCATTTGCTTTTTCGTCAACATATCCTTTATTCACACCCTGATCAATTGCTGTTGGATCTTTTACATTATAAATAGTATTTGATCCCATATCCAATATATCCCATATCCCATATGAGAAAAGGGGGCACTTTTCTCAGGTTTTCATAACGGCGAGTCGAAGTTAAAAAAAAGGTGTCCTTTTTTTGTTTTGAGTGTAAAATACAAACAAAGACCTTGATTTTAAGGCATTTTTCTTCTTTCATAATCCGCGTTTTTTGTAAAAAGTAGAATTGCCGGAACCGACCACTGATTCTTTTTTCCCGCTTATATGATAGGTTTTTCATATTTCTCTTATCACTGTGACTTTTCAATATTACTAACATTTTTTTAATGCTTCGATTCTCCAGAAAAAGTAAAAAGGAGAAAAATGTCTAACTTTTTCAAGACTTCATTTTTTCCGTCAAACGTGAAAAAAGTCATCCCATGTTTCAACTCCTGTTATAATTAGTGGATGCATTTTTCACATCCCTCTTAAAGTTGGCGTTGTTTAATATTGCCAATGTTTTGCTGACATTTCACTTCTTCCTACAAAGTCAAAAGTTGAAAATTCCAACTTTTTTCCGAATTCAGCTTCTTCCAATAAAAGTTTGGTTGTCTTGATTGACAAATCAGTTCGCGCCAAAGCGCATGCGCATGCATAGTTTTCAGCCTTGCTCATTTTAGAATTGAAAGATGGCGCACGTGAAAGTGAAATTAGGAGAAAGGGTACTGCGATTAAGACCATCCACACGATGACAGTTTCAAATCTGTCAATGATATTTAAACTAAATCCAAACCAGGGGATGTATGTTCATTAAGAGGACGAGGGAGAAATAATTCTGCCAAGCGACGAAACCGGTGCATTCAACGTCGAAGACTTGCGAAAAACGTATGTAGCGAATGAAGAGCCGATGACATCGAGCTCAACTTCATCTCAACCTCTTTTGCATGGAATCCCATTGTCGTACCAGAGCACCGCAAGAACGAATACAGTCAAATCTCTTTTAAGCGGTCACTTATCATATCCCCGGAAATCACTCCCCACATTTACTGTTTTAAGCGGTCACCTCTATTAAGCGGACGTAGTCAACGTTTAGACTTCCCAATTGGCTAATTTTATTGTTTTCCACCTCAATTAGTCGGTTACCTAATTATTTTACAATGCAGTATTTTTGACAAGACGGTACTAGCATGTGCAGTTTCTTTTAACAGCTCATTAAACACAACATGATGGGTGTAATTAGCGTGAGAATGCATACTGTTATTACGTTTGGGCCAATAGGACTAATAGGCTTGTGTGGGTCCACTGCAGCGCACGTCAAATTCCTCTTTTACCAGCTTCTGTTGCAGCCAACCACACGGAATATTGTCACCTTAAAATTGATACTCGCAAGGAACCTCGAGACCAGAACCACCACCTCTGTTAACTCGTTTCCCCTTGATTTTGACTTTTTCGCAGTTCGTTGACCTCTTGACAAACTTAACCATATGTATACATGTGGCCATAAGTTTTGGGACATCACATAACTTAGACGACTCCGATCCTAACTGGAAGAATGACCTACGGGAGCAAATTCTTGAAAAAGATGTTATGTTATCTGCCTCATCCGAAAAACGAGAGATAACAAATGACATAGAAGATGATGATGAGTTTGACCCAGAGCTCAAACAACCTGTCATCAAGACAGTATCAAAGGCAGAGGAACAAGCTGATTTTTTTCGCTTCCTCTTAAATGTCATGTCGAAACGTTAAATGATGAGGTTCAGTGGCAACAAAGACACTTGCATTGCGAACAATATTGTACTGTACAGGCAATTACTTAATTTTTATTTAGTCATATTTTGCGTTACAGTTGTTGTTAACATTAAAATGTATATCATGTGACCATCATTTCGCATTCTAGTTCAATTTTTGCCAATTATTTTTGCTAAATTTAGAAAACCTCTATTAAACGGTCAGTTGGCTATTCCCCGAGGGTGACCGCTTAATAGAGGTTTGACAGTATTAACCCTCCGCCGGCTGGACAGTCAAGTTCAACTGTGACGTTCAAAAGACCACAATTTTCCAGCGAGACATCGCTCAGGAAGAAAGCGTCGTCGGTGCCACGTGTGAACTAAAATAATTTTCAAGTCCATCTCACTCTTACCGAGAAAAACGCGTCGGTCGATGAAGTCCAAAAGATGCTCCAAAGTCATTTGGGATTCGACGTACCTCTACTGGATTCAAAGTATCTTCCAGTGATGGCCGGGCAAACAAAAAAATGGTAAGACGTAAGGTTAAATTATACAAAGACTTGAAATTGCACTCGCCGCTTCGCTAGGTTTCGCGCCCTTTTTGGACAGCTGTCAACTGTGAAGAAGACCAAACAGAGAAAGAAAGTTTACTTTCTTCGATTTCGAAGAAAAAGCGAAAAGCTGAAAAAACTCAAGAAAATGCTGTTTTTGATTTTCTCGCGATTTGATTTGATTTTCTCGTTATCCCAGACAAATCTAAGACAAAGCCTATCATTTATTGTGGAGGCTTGCCGCTCACTATGCTATCGACAGATTTGTGGGTCTACGTTTGAGGGTTTATGTTTGTGGGTTTACGTGATCGCGTGTCGCATGGTCTTCTGGGAGGAGTTCGTAGAGAGAATTCCTTGATTCGCTCCGACGAAGGGCTAGCGCTCGAAACGTCAGCTATTTGAATCTTTTTACGGTGGTCAATTTACCTTATCGACTCAACTAAATTCTCGTGTTCGTAGAGAGAGCCTGGGAACGAGGTTGTGTGGGCTTGTGTCGAGTGGAAATCGGCCATGTTGGCGTGTCGCATTGGCGTGGTTTTCGTTTATATTAAAGCGTTTGGTCTGTTTTCATAAAATTTGAGGGCGTCTATTTTCGTTGTAGTTTTCAAGGTAAGTTATTGCTTGTTCTGGTGTACTATACCGTATCAATTTGTTTTCATGCGTCGTAAATCTTGGTGCGTTTGCGTTAGAGATAAAAAGGCTTGTTTTGTTGTTTTTGACATTTTCAGCTGTTCCTGTAGTACTCATCGTTACAGCAGCTCTGGAGGTCACACTACAGGCCAACATTCGTTTGGATGGTAGTCTGTGCAGGTTGGCTTCAATTCAAGGAAAGCTGATACGCTTCCGCTAGCCAATATTCACTCGGCTTGATGCTCACTGAGGAAGCACCATGATATTTAATACTTAAATAGCCACTGAAAAGCAATACTAATACAGCCTGATATAGACACTGGAAATCATACTGAGTCGCATTTCACTTGCTCAGTCACCTATATTTTAAAAACCGTACCTGAAGATCAAGATTATGGGGATGTCAGTTGAACAATATCGGTCTATGATCGGCAATCACGTCTTATCACGTCTGAGAGGACGATTTTGAAACATGATGTTAATGATGTTTAATTTGAATGTGTTTTACTTACCAAAGTTGAAACAAGTTGATGGACAATATAAAATGTGGAACGAAGTGAAGTTTTGGTTCACACAAATGACATTCTACAATATTTATATTCCATTGATTATAAGACAAGCAAATAACGTGGAGGAAAATCCAGGCCCTACAATATTTGATGTCATTGACCCAACAACAACAGTATGTACTCACTCCAGTCAAGGAAATAAATCGCTCTTTTGGAGAAAATGCTGGTAACCAATGTGTACCAATGTCACTTACTGCTATTATTTACCATCATATACAAGATATTAATTTGACAAATTTGTGGACTTCTTCCACTTTGAATAATATTTTGGTTATTGGAAATAACCTGTACACTTCTATAAGATATTCTGTGCGAACAAATGATTATTTGCTCTTAACTGATATGCCAGTTTACTTGTTGTTTCAATTTTTGACGAAGTGCATACACTGCAATACAGTGATTCATATCATTAACAGGAAGTGTGTTTATGGCATCTAAAAATGGCCCATTTATGTCTCTTCAAAATTCACTTCAAGAGGTTTTTCTCAGCTAAACTACAATTGAACAACCCCAAACTTGGTAAACGGACTAATTTTAATGCGATCTTTCTTGTGATGGCCTCCAATTTTTAATTGAATTAAAATTTGAAACATCATCCCCAGTCTTCATATAAAGTTCGGAACGGGCAATTTCAGCCGCCTATTCAAGATTGGCCCTTGCAAAATGTTTGCAAGAGAAAAACCAACCGTAAAAAAAGCAATTTCATGAGCGTCTGCAGAACAACGTTATGCACCCCGAGAAGTTGGAATATTTCATCTACTTTTAGCCGAAGTTGGAATTGAACTAATAAAAACAGAAAAAATAACTTTAAACACCCAACTCCTAATGGCCATTTCACTGACACTCCTAATTCAGGACTGGTGAAGATGATGAGCTCTCTGTTAATTACTTTAACTATAATCACGATGATGTGCCTATTTGTTAGGTAATACATGTAAGCACACATGGCTGTCCAATTACAGCTATCCGATTACAACTTTTTGTAATTGAATAGTACAAAAAACTCCACAAAGACTTTTTAATCTCGAATTTTGTTATTGATGCGGTTAATAATATTAGTAATTGAACTTCATGTCATACAAATCAGGGTAATCGTTCTCATAACTTCAAATCGTCCTTGCACTAAGTGGTCGGCTGATTTGAAATTACTTCCCCGATTATTCCCTGAAGTCTACTCCACTCAGTCCAATTACTATTACTAAGTGTACAGTTGAATGTACTAAATGAATTTGCAAAAAGCAATTCCAGTTATTTGAACAATGATATTTTGATCAATGATTCTAATAGAAGCCCCCACACGTTCGCATTGCGGACCTATTTTAAAGTTAGAGAGTGACTTTGAAAGTTAAACATTGTACTTCTTTTTACTTTATTTGGAGAATTGAAACATAAGAAAAATGTTAGTAATATTCAAAAGTCACAGTAATAGGAGGAATGTGAAAAACATATCATATAAGTGGGAAAAAAGTAGCACCTTTTCCAAGTTTCAACCAAAATGAGCAAAACCTGGGAAAAGGGTAATATTTTTGTTGTTCTGTCAAACATGTGCTACACGAAAAGTTGATTTTTATGTGTTTTTCTGTTTCTAAATGAAGATTTTTGTACAAGAGTGGAATTGCCGGAACCTATCACTGATCGACTAAGAAAAATATTCTTTACATCATTATAAAATACAAGATTGTTATAATTTGCTGCTAAATCTAAATAAGTTTGTTGTTGTGATTTTTTAACATTATAAAGTTCTTTCAAATCAAAAATTGATCTAACTATAGCGATGAAATGTTTAGGTAAAGAATTTGGAAACGTTACACGCGATTATTTTTCTCTGCTTAAAAAAATTAAGGGGTGGAGTTCATTGTTTCCCCAGCCCCTCCCCTCTTGCGGTCCTTGTCATGCTCCTGGCATAACCCTCAAGTTACATTACTACTTTCCTAGTTGGATCTCAATTAAATAACAGGTTACACCTCGACACTACCTAGTGTATATTTAACGTGTCACCTTATGGCTTTGCAGTCGTTTTTGCACTAAGTTGTCAGCAATGTGTAACAAATTAGGAATAAGTATGGGATTACAACATGACGACGGAACACTAGCTGAAGAGTAAAATGACTGAACTGGAGTAGTTAGGAGCGTTGGGGGTTCGGGACCACCAAAAATAAGGCCCCAAATGCCCGAGTTAAGCCCTCACACGAGTCATTGTCATTCCTCGTGTGAGGGCTTAACTCGGGCATTTGGGGCCTTATTTTTGGTGGTCCCGAACGCCCCAACGCTCCTAACTACTCACTGTGAATGCTGGTCCGGCACGAGACCACTACCCCAGGGAGGTATAGCCAATTGAACAAACCCCACCACTGTGCATACCAACCCACATGGCAATGGCACAGCAGATCGATATGAACATGGCGGCCCAAGGTCTTTTCGAATACAGCTCTTGCAGATATTGTGGTTTAACCTTCGCTCAAGGTTTTTCTCTTGCTGGGCATCAAAAATACGCCTGTAAGAATCTGCGAACAGAATCACGGTCGAAAGTGATTTGTACCGGCTGTAATCGAAGATTTTGTCGACAAACGGTTTACAGACACTTAAGAAATGGTTGCCCTCCCGTGAAAAACAACCCTCGAGTTTTTATACAGCGAGAGGTTGTTCGAGATGTTTTTGCAAACATTAGCCCGCATGATCTTAATGCCTGGCTTGACGAGCAAGAACAAGAACCATTTAAAAACAAAAGCCTGGAGGCTCTCAACCCATTACCCAGGATCCGAGATTTGAGCTTTGTTTCTGATTTCATCGAAGGCAAGTCATCACTCACAGCTTTTCAAACTGAGTTGAGCGGTTATCACCAATTGAAAAAACATTCACCCTTCGTATACCAATGATGGTGACAACACAAGAGTTCATGAACTTTCTCAAATCGAGGAACACTGGTCTGAAACAAAAGAGCGCCGACTGGCTCTCAGCCAGACAAAATACAATTGGGGCCTCTGAAGTTTCTGCTTTAACAGCTACTTCGCCGTTCGAAACGCGAAGAAGCTTGCTCTTAAAGAAAATTCAACCCCCGTTATGCATAACAATGCGGGTTGTACCTGGGGCAATCTGTTTGAGCCGATTATACGCAAGTATTTTGAGCAAAAATATTCTGTTTCCGTTTTTGGTCACAGCATTTCTCTTAATCTGTCAAGCGAGCATCCGCTTTATCGAAAGGTCACTTGTAGCCCAGACGGTTACTTCATGAATAAAGATAACACATTAAATTTGTTAGAATTCAAGTGTCCGTTCAAGCGAAAAATAGCGATTAACAGAATTCCTAGCTATTATCGCGATCAGATACAAACAGGGCTTGCTTTGAGTGGCGACATGGTCTCCAAAGGCTTGTTTGTTGACGGCTATTTCAGAATGTGTTCTTTAAATCAGCTTGAACCAAGTTTAGCTCACAATTCTTTTCTCAACGCCGGAAAAAAATACAAGACAAAAAACAAATCAACTCTTGCCTGGGGGGTCTGTTATCTATTCAGTAAACAAAACATCAAGAACAATCAAGTCGGACTTATTGATCTTGGTGCAATACAAAAAATTGCTTTGTTTGAACATGTCATGGGTTTAATTGCCACTAAAGAGATTTGGGTTTCATATGGTAAAATAAGAATGACGTTCACAGAACGTGACGAAAATGCTGAATTTCTACGTTTAAACGCGATGAAAGAAGCGTTCTCTAACCCGCGTAGAGAAGGGCCAAAACCTGTTGCAATGTTCGCTTGGAAATTGCTCGATCTCACTGAAATTTGGGAGTTTAAAAAACCAGATTTCTTGAGGGACATTCAAAGACATATCGAATGTTTTCATGAGAATTTATCAAAACTGAAAGGAAGAATCAGAAATTATACTTACACCGATGACTCTGCCACAACTCCAAACACAGGCGACGACAAGGCCTTTTTGGAAGCCTTTTTAATGAAGCAAGCGGCAATGCTTACTCCAGAGTTCTGAATGCATTATTCCATAAAAATTCGTTTTTGATTATCATCGCATCAGACATCAATTGTTGTCTCAGGTAATTTATAATCACTCGTTGCGGGGCTTCAAGCGGTGTTATAATGTTCAGGATTTTGTAGATCACAAACGTATAAGATATTCTCGGAAGCCGAGCTTCTATTTCTTTGAAGACACGTTTCGTTTCATGGATTTGATCGAGAGTCAACTGTACAGGCAGATATTTGAGCTTTTTTATAAGCCTGTCCAATGCATAACCAAACGCATAACTTCGTCCCGACCGATGACTTGGTTTGTGGAAATTGTTTTGCTGCGTACATGCCGGAGCATCATCGAGCACTTCCACACGGCTGCATCTTTTACAATAAAGTTCACAAGAATTGATTGATTGCAAAAAGGAGCCACCACAGTCATAACAATACAGGAGTCTTCGGTCACGGCGTTCACGGTGTCGGCGTTCACGGCGTCGGCGTTCAATCTCCATGTCATTGTAATGTTTTTGTAGATATTGCTGCCCAATCTCTGCCAACCCCACATCTTCGCATAACTGATAAAGTTTTTCCGGCAGGCACAAGCGGTGTATTTCTTTTGTGTAATCGCTGCCGTATAGCGAGCGGAGGATGGCAAATTTGTGTTCTTTGCCAAGTTCATTGAGCCGTGCGCCAAACTCAGTCATGTCTATATTTTAGAGATTACAATTTTTCAATTGGGGGGTTTCCCGTGACTTCCGGTATTGTTGTGTAAAGGCCGTATTTAGAAAATTACAACTTTTCGAAGCTTCTCGAACATACCGAAGCGCCCCACAAATACCGAAGCGCCCCAACTTTGTTGAAAAAAGTTTTTCTGGGGCGCTTCGGAATTTATTTTTTTAAAAGTTTTTGTGGGGGTGCTTCGGAATTATTTTTGGGCGCTTCGTTATTTGTGGGGCGCTTCGAATTTATGGGCGTGATTTTTCCCTCAAGATTTGTAGATTAAAGCCAGAGTTTAATCTCTCAAATCGGATTTGGAGGCTGCGGCGAGAAGTATCTTTTTTTGCAACTCTTCTTTGACTTCCTTGCGAAGTTCCTTTTTGAGTTTCTCGAGGTCTGGCGCTTGTGTTTGAGTGCCAACATTTTTTTTTGACCTAACACCATCCCTGATTGCAGCTTTGAGTTCGTGATATTTTTCCACCTCACGAGTGATTATGGTGAATTCTGTATCACTGATCCTCTTGTCTTCCAGAGCCTTTGAGATTAGCTCATTTACAGTGTTGCGTTTAGCCAGTGCCAGTGTATAGATTTTCTCGTGTTTGGTCACCTTTTCGCTCTAATCGCTTGTTAGCAGCTGTAAAGCCAACAGAGGACAGCCCGCAAAGCGTGGCGATGCCCGCAAGTGCTGGACTTATAACAATTCCTAATCCGGTCAATGCAGTGGCAAGGGCCCCTGATGACAGCCCAACAGAAAGCGACCCAAGCCCAACCGCCGAGTAATGAACCAATGATTGGGTTCGTTTGTATTTCTTTGCGACTTGCCTGTAGTGCTCGGCTTCGTCAGACAACTCCTTCAGCAAGTCAGAGATCTTTTTGAGCCGGAAGTCTTCTGCATTGATTTGAGCGATCTCATGCATAGGGTAGAGCTGTTGTGTCTCGCTGTATTCGGGGGCCGATGGAAGCACATTGGCATAACTCATGGTGTGGGGTATATATATGATTTTTAATTTATCTCGATTTCAAATTCCAAAGGCGCGCCATTGAAGTCAAAGAGGTTGTCATCTTTATCCCTAACTGACAGTGTTATGCTGTTTACATAATCACTAGACGAGACGTCACGCAAGACGTTCTGTTGTGTTGTCTCGTAAAACACCTTCTCAAAAGCTTTTCCACGAATATCAAACCGAGCCAAAACTGTCGAAGGCTTGCCATTGAGGAGGTTTTGTTCTTTATCAACCAGATCACAGTGGATGAAGTAAGTGCTTGGTGCCCTTAAACGCTTGACGAAGGTTATTAGCATCAATACAGGTCTTATGCCAAGCAATTCTGCCAGATTGTCACTAAGTGTCACACTGCTGCTGTTATTCTGAATGATCATTGCCCCATATGGCCCGTTTGTTTCAATTGTTAGATTTAAACGACTGTTATGGTCTTTTAGGCTTTCAAAGTCTTTCGCTAAACTCTCAATAGTGTGATGACCTGGAAGTAAGGTTGCGCCACGTGATGAACCATTAGGGGGAGGGTCTGTTGGTGAAATCTTTGCTTCTTCTTTCAAAGTATGCCACGAGTTGAAAATTGAGCAAGAGACAAGCCGGATATAACTCGGTTTCGGCAGTTGGTGGTCGAAATATATCGTGTGAGGGTTCGAAGACGTGACAATTGTTAACACAACCATGATTGTGTATATAAGGACATTTTAAAATATAAATGTATACAATCATGTTTGGCGGACGGCCTGGTGGATTTAATCCTAATTCAAATCTTGGTGTCTCCATCGGTGGCCATAATTACGGACCCCCACCACCTTTTTATTCGCCTCCAAACGCCTATACCCATGTGGCGCCAAAGCCACCACCCCCTGATCCTCAAATTGCTTGGATTAGATCGCCGGAAGCAGCAAAGCTCTCTGCTGCGGCCAGGGCCAAGGCGATCTCAGACTTCAAAAAGCGTTTACCTCGCGCCGATATGTCTCACTTTGAAGTGCAAGTAGAGTTTGGCGACGACCACAAAACAGCCACAGGGGAAGTGCTTTACAAAGAGGGCCAAGGCTCATTGGCACTTATCACAGAAATAGCCCACAAAGATTGGACTGGCGCCGAAAGAGATGCTCTTGGCCTCCATTATGATGGCGGGTTCCCTTATCAGTTATCGCTGGGGCAACCAGAAAAGTCAATCCCGGCTGTTGCTTTCGACACCACAATAGACAAAGACATGATGATTGGGACAATCTTGAATGACAAAGAGCAAAAGATTTATGTCACTCCAACTGAGTATTTCACAACTAAATACAGAAATATCTTCAGGGACACACAGATATCCTTCACAACCGCAAAATACGGTCGAAAGTGGATGGGTGGGCCTCATATGAGTTTTTGGCCACAACAACTCTCCTTCGCCCTGTGGTGTGCAACAACCGGCTGTGGAATCTCGCGTGACATTCTATTCGATAAGAACTCCAGTCTGTCCCTAACACCACAGTTAAGGTCGTTTTACCGGTTTCACGTTTATTTTACAACAAGGCGAATACTCTACCAGATGGGCGGGGAACAAAGCGTGAGTGCTTTGCCAGACGATCCCCCATTTAACCAGAAAGACAACAAATACAACATCGACGCGTACAAGAAGATTTGCATCGAGTTCGGCATCGACCCCAGTTCTAACTTCCGTTACACATACGGCAAGAACCACGGGCTTGGGAATGTCTACATTTGGGTTTATGGAGATGGCCCCACCTCTACTGATTACACTTATCCAGACTCCGATCTAGCTCTGTTCGATGATGAGCGCGTCACTGACAGAAAAGACCCCAATTATCGTGCCAATGGAATAACTTTTGTCCGCAACGATCAAGGGGCGGACACCCAGTTCGAGCACTTTGTGCCAAATTACGCACAGGGGCTAACACAGCCAGGGCTCGCACGCATGAACCAATCAATCGAGGCCTTTGTGTACTGCATTCTTGGTTCACAAGCCAAAACCCGCAGCAGCAACATTGGAAAAGGAGGCCGGGCGTTCGAAACGCAGAGAGTCTTCATCACCCATCTAGAGGAGGCCATAATCCTGAACGACATCTCAACAAGCGTACAGCGTTACCAGCTTGCCATCCAGGCAACGAAAGTTCGCCTGGACTTTGCGACAGCACCCGGAAGCTGGCTCATGCCATCGCGCATGATTATCAACACAGAGAGCGTGATCGGGTATAACAACAATCTACAGGAGGCAACGCAAGGGATGAAGCTGGGCGTGAACAGTGGTGTTAATCTGGGCACGAAAAAAGCCTCCCTTCGCCACATGGACGGTGGACCAACAAAGATCAATCCACCAAACAGTCACCCATCAAACCCGATACACAAACAGGCCACACAGGCACAGGGCATCGCACCCAAACCGAAGGCCACACCACAGCCCACACCCACACCACAACCAACCCCCGCACCCACACCCACACCCGAACCGCAGCCAGACCCGCATCACGTAAACAAGGCACTCGTTGCTGTGGGTGCGATTGCTTTGGGAGGGCTTTTCGTTTGGTTGAGATAAGTTGTTCAAGACTTCGAACGCTTGGTGATCCTTTCAACAAGGAAGGCAACCACGGCAAGGATGAGCAGCCAGGCGTGTTCACCAAGAAAGGAGATGACAGACCCAGCTGCTTTGAAGATGAAGCTCACAATTGAGCCAATGAGGCCAGGCAAGGCGCCGGCTGCCTTTTTGCTAAGCTCTTTAAGCCCATTGCCAATAGCCTTGGTGGCCTTTGCCAGGACGTTCAAGGTGGCGAGCACAACAGCGCTGATGGTGATGCCAGCTGCCAGAACAATCGCTTGCAGGGTCCATCCGTATTTCTTGAAAATTTCTCTGACCCTCTCTCTCAAAGACAGAGCTTGTTCACGCACCTCAACCTGTGGTCGGAGCCTTGCAAGCTCTTCTTCTCGCTCAGCAACCCGGGCCTCCGCGGCTTCTCTTTCAGAGGGAGACGTGTTCTCATCCTCTATGACGCGTTTATCCTCCTCATTCTGTCGTTTAAGCTCGGTTTCTCTTTCGTTTAACTCATCAAGAGGTTTAGTTGAGTTTAGCCGTGCTTCAATATCATTTCTTTCCTTCTCTTTAGCAGAAAGGCGTGTTCTGAGTTTATCAACCTTTGCCTGTTCTTGGTCTCGTTGTTGTATTTTTTGCAGCGCCCCTACTTCTTTTTTCTGGTTTTCAAGATCTCGTTGAAGATTCTTTTTCACCTGTTTTAGGCGGTCTATATCGGCTTGATTTTCAACGCTTGAACCGTGTTCCTGCTCCAGATTGTCAATCCTCGCTTGAGTTTGTTCAATTTTGTCTCTGAAGTTTTGCACCTCATTTGCTGCTCGTTGTTGTTCCACAGCAATCCTTTCATTCTCCTTCAGTTGTTTTTCTGTCTCCTTCAATCTTTGTCTTTCTTCCCTTATTGAGGCATCCGCTTCAGAGACAAGCTCTTCAGCGCTTGGGCCAAGGGATGTTTTGAACTTGTCTGTGAATGATTTAAGAAAGCTCCCATCTTGCTTGAAAATGAGAGTTTCCCCGCCTTTTGGTCCAAAGGAAACTATTTTGTCAGAATTTCCTGGTTTTTTACCGAAACCAATTGGGCCTAATTTAGGGATGTTTACTTTTGGAAACTTCTTTTTAATCCAGTCCATGGCTTTATCGACCATCTCTGCTTTATCAGTTGCGTCTGAGAAGTCACTAAGAAGAGGGATGGTTTCAGGGTCACCTGGCAGCCCGCTTTCTTCGCGAGGAAATGTATGCATTTCATGCTGCTCGCCGACATGGTATGGGGTGGATGTGCCGCCTGGTTGAAAGGGTGTTGTTGTGTCAACTTCTTGTTCGTCATCGTCGTCAGCATCGTGGTCAATTCCATGGTCAACCCAAGGATTATCGGGCATATCTCCTGGATCAAAACCGCCTTCTGCCATCGTGGGTATATAAATATGAATTTTTAAAACACAAATATATACCATGTCTGTGCAACCGAATCTACTTCCATCTCACAGTGAAAAGACACTGGGCGCCATGAGGGCAGAGCGAACCGTTAAACGCATCACATTCAACCCATCTGAGGCCATCCCCGGCGAGACACTTTATGTCTCGGTGCCTAAGCTTGGCGAGCACGATGTCATTGTGTCCGGCTCACTTGCCCTGGTGTTTAACCTCTCCCTAGCCGGCGGCCATGCAAACAACTTTCTCGTACAAAATGTTTCTCGGGCCCTGGTGGACAGATTAGTTGTAAAGTTTGCAGCCATCACTGTCCAGGACACGGTTGGGTACGACATATACAAGATCTTCGAAGACTTATTCAAATCGATCGACGAGCGGGACAACATGCTTATGGAGGGCATCCAGAGTGTGGGTTTGTGCAAGATTCGCTCTGGTGCTGGCGACAAGCCGACCTCAGGCGTGGATGCAGAGAACAAGCTGGATACAATATACAAGAATAAGTATCGCATCAAACTGGATCACCAAATCTTAACTGATCACGGTGTTATATATCCTCAAGCACTGTATCACGATCTGGTCTCCGAACTAACCCTCGCTCCCGCAAACCAAGTTGTCCGAGGCTCAGACACAAGCAAGCTCGTGTACAAGTTGGAAAACATCCAGCTGGAGTATGAGACGATCAGAAGTAAGACTCTGGCCGATGAGGCAACAAGCACTTACACCAGTGGCAAGGCGTTCGCTTATGACCTGGTAATGCGAGATCGGGTGCATCCCTTCTCAAAAAGTGGTGACACTCGGCTGAATCTTCGGGTTAACCCACAGCGCCGGTCTCTCAAGGGCATCCTCTTGCTGTTCATCAACCCCTACACGGCGGGTGTCAGGGACTCTGAGAACTATTTCAACCCAGACATTACCAAAGTTAAGGTCACAGTCAACGGTGTTCCAAACAGGATCTACAACGAGGGCATCAGTGGTATAGACATGTGGAGAGAGATAACCCGGCATTTTACCCCACACACGCGAGGCCGGCCTAACATGAACCTGACCAAATATCTCACAGGCAACAAGTTTGGTCTCTGGATTGACCTGCGGTCCATGGGGGACACAGCCCTGCACGGCGGTGGCCAAAGGCTCGTCAACACACAGGATGGCGTGCAACTCGAGATCGAACGAAACGGCACAGGCTCGGGAAACGCACTCTGCCACATCTTCACCCTCTCAGACTCACAGATGAACATCATGGACAGGCAGCTGGAATCTGTACAGTACTAAACGCATATACCATGGCCACAATAAACAAGATCAACTTCTATGCTAAGACTGCTCCCCTGCCATCCACAAGACCCCTGTCACACAATGAAATACAAAGACTTCTGGCAAAGGCCCCCTCCCCACCAAAACATGAACCAACTAATATAGCGGCTGGTTATGGACCCAAGAAAGCTGCCATTCAACGCTCTAATTGTGGGCCCCACTAACTCTGGCAAGACACAGTATCTTCTCTCCCAACTGCGAGGCCCCTTTAGGGGTTGTTTTGATTACATCGTTTTATTCTGCCCCACATTTGTTAAGAACAAGACATACGATGGCTTCGTGGACCGCGATCCGCACATCTTCGTGATTGTCTGCCAACAGCATGAAATCGAAGACTGGTTGAGGCCGGCGAGCTTGTTTTTCACATCCACCAACACTTTATTCATTCTCGATGACTGCGCCGCCTCTAAAGATGTCAAAGGCCGAACGGGCCAGCTGGTCAATCTTGGGTTCAGCGCAAGGCATGACGGCATATCCGTGTGGGTCTTGACCCAGCAGATCACCAGCATTGCCAAGCCATATCGTGATAACATTGCAGCGATCGTGCTCTTTTACACGCCCTCCAGCAAGACCACCAAGGCCATATTCGAAGATTATGCCGGCGAGCTCTCCCACGAGGAGTACAAAGAGTTTATTGCAAGGCTCAAATCCCGCAAGTTCTCCCACCTGGTTTTCTCTTTGAGATACCCGTATGGAATTGAGTACAAAGTTTAAACACACACATATATACCATGAATGCGCCAACCAGCCTACACAAACTGTGTGTGCTTTCACAGCTTTTGGATGAATTGCACAAACACACAATTGATGCGCAAAACAAAATTATCAAAGCCGCTGGTGAGGAAGATCTGCGCCTCATGCTTCTGGCCAGATATTCCTTGCGGTTGAATTCTATGCCAGACACCATGACGGGGATTATACGAGAGCTTGAAACCCTTTTACCAGACATCAAGAGAATTATTGAAAAATAAAAAGACAAAACACATATGTATACCCCTGATGGCAGAAGCAGCTGAAGACCAGGTGAACTTGGACGAAGTAATGCAGATGCTGGAGGCCATCCCTGGTGCCGCACCTCCCACAGGGTTAGTTGGTGACAATGACATTCCTGCCAAACGGGAGAAGCTTGCAATCCTTGTTTCAACAGGCAAGGCCAAAGAAGCCATCGGTGTGCAGCTCACACACGATCATGTCAAGCGGTTGTCAGACAAGGACGTTGACAAGTACTGCAAAAGGTACGAGGCATACATCGGCAACAAGACAACCGAATCCCTTGTTGATTCAGCCATAATGCTCATATCCAAAGGCGTTGGCATGGTAGCTCCGGTTGAGGATGTCAAGGAATTGCAGAAAGAACTCAAGAACGACTACATCATCAACCAGGAGCTGTCAAATCTTGCTGGGGCTATTGCCGTGCGATGCGGACGATGGCTGGCGCTTGCCAATGCTGCTCTCATCACAACAAAACACATCAAGTTTGAACGAGAGCCTGATCACAAGCCTGATTTGATAGAATTGGAACCACCAGCCACACATCCAACCAGAGACAGTGAAGGCTATCCACTTGAGGGCTTTGATGAAGTTGGGCTGGGACCTGGGGTGACCTCGCAGCAACCTTGAAGAAACCTGACTGGAACCTGGCTGGAACCTGGCAGCACAAATTTATTACAAGATAAATTAAAAATCATATATATACCCGCGATGACCACACACCTCGAGACGATAGCTGAAGAAACTCCAACTCCAACTCCAACTCCAACACCAACACCTGCACGGGTTACCTCTGAGACCCCGAAAACAAAGCCCGCAACAGAAAAGAACCCTGGCCGCGTTGCTTCTGGCAAAAGGCTAGCAGAACGCAACCGCCTGGCCCGTGAAGCAAAGAAAAAGGCCGAAGAACAAAAGCCTGCACCATCAACAAGTGAAAACAATTCTGCAACAAGTGGCACAACAAGTGACAGCAACAACAACTCAATCTTTTATATTCTGGGGTTTGCAGGGTTAGTTGTCTCTGCTGCTGGTGTTTATTACCAACGCGAAGCCATAATGCAAAGGATTGGACGCAAATCAAACACACCAGCAACACCAGCAAACACACCACCAGCAGACACACCCGCTGCAACGCCGCCCCCATCTCGAATTCCGGTAAGACAAGGAATTAAATACATGGAATAAAAAAAAATCATATATATACTGACCATGGGTTTTTTCCGGAATGTGATTGATGGTGCTGTAATCGGAAGCATGATTGCTCTTTGGTATGGGTATACCGTGGACACCTTTGAAATAATTTACCTCGTGTTAAGGGACAGACACAACGAGCCTGAGCCCGAGCCTGAGCCCGAGTCCGAGTCCGAGTCCGAGGCCGAGCCCGAGGAACCCCAATGCCGATGCCGAACCCGAGTCTGTGGCCGAACCCGAGTCTGATTCAGAAAAATAAAAAATCATATGTATACTGGACACAAACCATGGCTGACAACAAGCTTGTGAAGTCTATCCTCGACGCCGCAACAATCACTGGCCTTGTCGCCGGTATTGGTTGGATTGGGAAAAAGACCATCAAAGAAAACTTCACTGCCGACCCCAGTGCAAGCTTGATGAACTACGTCAAGTTCACAGCCGTCATGGCTGGCAGCATCGCGCTGAAGAAATATCTCGAGGACCAGAAAATCCTCCCAGACAACATGTAAAAACCATATGTATACACACAACCACAATGGCTTCGATTGCAATAATGGCTCTTGGCGCTGTTCTCAATGCGGCCGCTTTCACGGGCGGCAATTATCTCGCAAAATATCTGTCTGGTGATAATGGAAAGGCAGCAATGGATGAGAAAATCCGACATGACCACGCCCTTGAACAATACCAAGCGGCTTACGCCAAATACCAGAAGGACCGCACCAAGCTCCTCGACTGGATTGCAGCCAATGATCGGAAGGAACACCAAGCTACCAAAAACTTCCAAACCACTGACCAAGCCCTGGTCTTGTATAACCAGATGCACCAAACACAACCAGATAAACAAATCAAAGACAACAAAGAGCCTGTCTTCTCGGACTTCTACAAGCCCAGCCCACAACAACAGACTGGTGAACTTGCGTTCATCGGAGGCACCCTGCTTGCGGGTGGGTATGCGGCTTATCGCTTTCTTTAAACAAACATATATACCCCTATGGAGACGAAACTCTCTAAGATCTATTACGGTCCGAAAGGGTATTGGAAAGGTCTTGCCGCTGTCAAAAAGCTAGCTGCAGCAGCTAAGGTCTCTGACGATATCGCAAAGAAATGGCTGATCAAACAAGCCCTTTGGCAAGTTTACCTCCCGGCGCCACGCCATATCCCTCGACCCAAGTTTGATGTCTCTAGACCCAATGCAGTGAATCAAGCAGGTCTTCTCTTCCTGCCCCACGACAAACTTCCACACGGGAGAAAGGTTTACAAATACGCATTAACCGTGGTGGATGTGGCTAGCCGATACAAAGCAGCAGAGCCCCTGACTTCGAAAGAGTCTGAAGAAGTCTCAAGGGCATTTCAGAAGATTTACAGACGTGGGCCTTTGAAATGGCCGCAACTCTTGCAAGTTGACCCTGGGAAAGAGTTTATGGGTGCTGTGGCAAAGACCATGGAAAACAACAAAACGACCATTCGTCGCGGGCGGGTTGATATTCACAGAGACCAAGCAATTGTGGAGAGATTCAACCGAACCCTGGCTGAAAGGCTGTTTGGTTATCAGTATGCCGTTGAAATGAATATGTCCTCTGGCCGGTCGACTGCTTGGGTCAAAAGACTGTCAGATGTTGTCTCGGTCTTGAACAATGAAGTAACAAGACTCACTGGCAAGAAGCCAAAGGATGCAATCAAAGAGAAAGCCGTTTCTGCCAAGCCTGCGACTCCATATGCTAGGCCTGTTGGGGTGAAAGAGAAGAAGCTCCCACCACGGGTGAGTGTGAGATATTTGTATCAGCCTGGCGAGCTGGAAGGGGGTGGGAGGCGTGCGACCGACCCGATCTGGTCTTTGAAGGTCTATCAAATACAAAGGATTGTAACCAAGCCGAATGAGCCAGTGGTTTATTATCTCTACGACGGGCCTAAGCGAGGCTTCGTTCGTGAGGAGCTGATGGTTGTACCGCCGGGCACTCAGTTGCCACCGATATCTTTGTGACCATATGCCAGCGTGTGGATGCCGTCATCCTTAATCCAGCGCTTAGAGTCAAAGGGAGAGAGCGTTGTCTTGGTGATGTGCTCGCCGAAGATTTGGTGGCCTTTGCTTCTGAGCCTGTCCATCCCGTGCTTAAAGGTTCGCCGGTCGAAGAGGGCGTCCTTGTAATTCTGGTGGGTGATCTCTTTCTTTGTGACAACCTCGGTGGTTCCCTTTGCTTTCTTGATGTTTTTGTCGTCATCAAGAAGGATTGAGTACATCTTCGAGCGAAGACACACAGTCTCCGAGATCGGCTTACCTGCGCACTCGTCCTTCATGTTGCCGATGACCTTCTTGTTCTTCTGGCTGTGGAGTGGATGGTCCTTGGGATAATCACTTGTGTCGTAGAGTTCATCCAGAAGGTTATCCATGTCTTTGTAGACATCATCCGTCTTGATCTCGAGGAGCAGAGAGTCTGTGTCTGTGTAGAGTAGGTCTACACACTGGCCATATTTCAGCTTGAGATGCTTGTAATAAAAGTCATACATCAGTGTTTTGGATAGATCAAGGATGCACATGCCTGTGTAAACTGAGCGGTTGAATTTGATTTTCTCCTTGTGCATCTGGAGACCCGCTAGTTTGGGTCCAAAGATTGTTGCTCTGGAAAACAGCGGGCTTGCGATGAGTTTTCTCATCTTGTCCTGCTCGTGCGCCCGGACAAGCTTCATGTCGATTCGGTTTCTGAGGTTCCCCATTGTCTTACCGAAGACTGAGTTGTTCATGAGCTTGAAGAAGTTCTTCTCAAAGTCGGAAGTGGCCTTCTTCCTGAGCTCGGTGTTCAGGGAGATGTATGGCTCCATCCAAGCACTCTGCTCGAACTTGAGCATTTTGTGGATTTTCGTCAACTTCATCCCAAGATCCAGGTACTGCTGGAGATTTCTGTAATGCAGCACGTACCGGGATTTGTTGTTCAGGGTAAGGAGCAACTTCTGCGTCTTGTCTTTTGGCTGTCCCTCTGCCAAGGCCCTTTGGTATGGCGACATCCATTCCTTTGGAACGACATGACTTTCTGGGGCAAGAGGATAAGCGTTGTGCTCATCATGCAGCTCCTCGGGGTACTCAAGATCAACCTCGAGAATGTAACCAATCTTTCTGTTTGGCCTCCATCTCCTGATCTGGTGTTGTGTTGGAAAGACAGGGCACCATGCGAAGT
This sequence comes from Dendrophyllia cribrosa, assembly GCA_024195265.1. Classification (NCBI taxonomy): domain Eukaryota; kingdom Metazoa; phylum Cnidaria; class Anthozoa; order Scleractinia; family Dendrophylliidae; genus Dendrophyllia; species Dendrophyllia cribrosa. The sequence continues at coordinate 81,577 of JAJLRJ010000014.1, forward strand.
TGCCAACTGGGAGAGGCTGACTCATGGCCCATCCATAGAGATTGTTGGCATCGAGATACATGATGTAACTTGACTCTTCGTTGGGGTTGTGGTCACTAAGATAGGGGTTGTTGGCCTTACAGTGCCGCCTGCTCTCCATGGATATGCCGCCTCGCAAGCCTCTTTCAACAAAGAGGTGCATGTTGACGTCTGTGAGAAGCTCCAGGTTGATTTTCGTATACCTAAGAAGAGCGTCCCATGAAAGAACAGGGCTTGTATAATAATGTGCCGGGTCAAGCTTGTAATGTTGCAGACATGTTTTTCTGAAGTTCTCGAAAACATCAGCCAGAAGAAGCACATCTGTCTCAAGGTAGAGGTCGTGGTAATCCCCCATAGTCTTGCACCCAAATACCTCCCACACTGTTTGCGCGTGGGCGTATTCTTTATCTGAGATGCCTTCCTTCTTTAGCTCGCTGTAGAAGGCATCCTTCGGCGGGAGAGAGGCCTCATCGAATCGAGCCCAAGAGTCCATGTATTCGTATGGGTAAGTCCCTTTTTGCAGGAGAAGGCCGCGTCTGGCTTGGTTCTTCTCGTGGCTTGCCGTGATTGTGAAGGACTCTGGCTTGTTTGCATCAACCAGGGCACTGAGGCTTGACTGCATGAACTGCAAGCTGTCAATGAATCTCAGCTTGCCGAGTGAGAAAGAGATGTATTTCTCCATGTTGTTTGGGATGCATTTCAAATCGGAATGCACATCCGCAATTCCACTCATGATGTGGTGTGCATCATAACCCTTCAAGTTGTGAAAGACAACCGGGATTATTTCCGTTTTCGGGTTAGTTCTGAAATGGTTGATGTTGCAAGAATGGTGAGCCGCACCCCGATATTTGCCTGTGATGTGGCAATGATCTTTGACTGCGTCTCGAACAGAGTCTTGTATGAGGGGCTCCTCACAGTAGAGACAATCGACTTGCTCTGGTAGGTTATCAGGGGGTGCCTTCCTTTTGTTCCATGGCCCGATGAATGGGTACACTTCCGGTTCGCTATCATAGCTGCTGAGAAAGACTTTGAATCTTTGTAGCATTTGTTGGTGAACCTCTGAACCAAGCCCTCGTATTCTCCGGTGTTTGGGCTATAGACCGCAATGGCATCCCTGAAGTTGTCCTTGATGAGAGGCTTGTCACAGATGTGGCAATCTGTAGAATGATCGAACTCTGCCCAGTCTGCTCTTCTCATGGAGAGTGGTGCCTTGTGTTTCAACTCGTCTCTAATCACTCCTTCCAGCTGTTGAAGAGTGTCAAGAAAGACTGACACAGCGTCCTCTCCTCTGTAAAGATAAGGACCCTTTGTCTCTCCATCAGAGCAAACAGCTAACATGCAGAACCCGCAGGGCTTATGCACTGATGTTTCAGTGGTGCTGCTCTGTTTGGGATCTGGTATACAGCCGTGGACTTTTTCGACAATGCTTTCGAAGTCAGCATATATGACCCAAGGCTTCTTCATCTGGTTTTGGAAGTTCTTGAAGTGGAGGAAGTTTTCGCCTTCTTTTGGCATTTCAGCTCGTGCCGGCCTGCCTTTGACTCCTCTGCAATAGAATAGATGATCGGTGAGAACCCGTTCTGAAGAAAAGGCTTGAAGGCACCTGTCACAGTGATGCATGCGACGCCTTGCGTTGAAATCGCTGTGCAGAAGCCTGCTCATGCTCTTGATGAAGCAATAATGTGAGGTGCGAGTGTTTGTGAGCAACATCAGATTAATCCTTCGCAGATTGGGATCTTCTAGCTCACTGACTCTGATCACAACCACCTTATTGTTCTTGTATCCATAGATGTTGATTGGAAGATTGTTTTGACGTTCAACCTTAGAAATCTGACTCAGTGGTGTTGGAAAATCAACTCCAGTTAAGTCTAGACCATCATCAATGGGATAACTGCCTGGCCTGTCTGAGTGAACATTTGCAGGAAACAATGCCGATCGTAGTGCCCAGCGCAGACACATGTTATCTCTGTTCTTCACATTGATGATAGCCTGCTTTGGCCTAAGTTTTGATGGGGTTGGGATAAATGTGTCACCTCGTAGAGGATGGTATGTTCCGAACTCAAGGTAAACAGTTTTGATGTTCTCAATCACCCAACCAGAGCCCAACTGCTGCCATCTGGCAATCTCTTCCTCAAAACCATTGACAATGTCTTCCAGGGTGCCCTCCTCTCGAAGCTGATAGAGATGTGTTACAATCAGTGGATTGGTGTTAGAAAAGAAGTGATTAATTTCTCGTCGTCCATCATCGCCTTCCATTGAAAAAGTAGTTAAGGACTTGGCGGTACCAGATCAGTTTTGCAAAACTGATCTGATACCATGCCAAGTCTTAACTACTTCCCATCTGTTGGATTAAAAAATATAGAAAAATCAAATGAAACTATATGTTAATAAAAACAAAGTGCGTTTATTCCATTGCGTGATTTCCTTTGCGTGACATGATTCTCGGAAAAACAGGAAGTTGGGCGATGTACAAAATCTTACATAAACAATTCTGGTTCACTATCGCAAATGCCAGCAATAATCTTAAAATTCGTCTTAAAAAATCGAAGAGGTAAGTTAGATCTCTCAACTTTGCCAGGTCTGTTCTAAACACAATAAAACGCTGTTTATCCATCAGTGATATCAAAAGTGTGCGAAATATTATACCTTCCACTCTTGTTTATATTGGTTGAGTTTCCCACGCGTGGGAATATTTATTGTCTCATCACCTTTTATGACAACCATCAAAGAGTTAGCATTTGGATTAAAAATAACATCTATGCAATGGAACAAAGATAGTTTCCCACGCGTGGGAATATTTATTGTGAGGAAATGAGTCATCAGATTGTAAACAGGATGGAGTTATCGGTGTGTGACATTCTCGGAAAAAACAGGGGAAGCCCCCTATGAAATGAGTCATCACTATAGCTATTGTTTCAGATCACGAGAGAAAATATTTTCAACATATTATAGGGTTTGATTTAACTTTACAAGATCTCTCAACTTTGCCCGGTCTGTTCTAAACTCAATAAAACGCTGTTTATCCATCAGTGATATCAAAGGTGTGCGAAATATTATGCCTTCCACTCTTGTTTATATTGGTTCAGTTTCCCACGCGTGGGAATATTTATTGTTTCATCACCTTTTATGACAGCTTCCATGATTAGCATTTGGATTAAAAATAACATCTACGCAATGGAACAAAGATAGTTTCCCACGCGTGGGAATATTTATTGCGAGGAAATGACATCGTTCGGTAGCAATAAATTCGCGTAATAACATCTACGCAATGGAACAAAGATAGTTTCCCACGCGTGGGAATATTTATTGTGAGGAAATGACATCGTTCGGTAGCAATAAATTCGCGTTAGCCGATTTTTACATGTTCGCTATTTTTGTTTTCTGGGAATTTAGACACGCACCGCTTATAGCTATTGTTTTAAAAAATATAATCTCATATAATAGTATAGAATGAATTATTGTAATTTGGATATTCACGATTATATGATGAGTATTGGTGAGTTGACCTGTCCCTTTTGTGATGAGCAATTGACAGAAGTTGACAGAAGTGTGAGAGTGGTCAAGTCATGCTGTAGTGAACAAGATATAAATAGTATAGATGGTATGAGCGTCTGTCTAAATTGCGGTTCCGTCCATGGTTATGAATTAGTTAATTCATATGTTGACTTTCATGAAAATTTATATAGAATAAGAAAAAAGAGTGTATATGTAAGAAAATATCATATCGAAAATACAATCAATAAATATATAAAAGAGATTCATTTAAGTTTTAATGACCGTAACAAAATATATAAGATTTTTGGATTAATAAACAACGTGTTACCAGAAGTCAATAAGAACCGGAAACGGATGATTAGTGTAACCTATGTTTTGAGAAGATTATTAAAAATTTTAGGATTACCTTATGATAAAATAAAAATAACTTCTTCTAAAAAGACATTAAAATTTTATGAACAATGGTGGGATGATGTTTATAAATTAATAAAGAATGATGTCAACAAAATTATTAAAAGGTGACCTGTTGCATGATTCTCATAAAATAAAATTTACTCGAATTTTTTATCATACTGTTTCTCGAATTTATCAGCAAGAGGACAAAGATCGATGATTATTTCATCTAACTGTCTCATTTCATTGATGAAAACAGTGTGGTTGAATTGATTTCCTCTTAAAAAAGACCGTAGATCAACTAACACTTTTTCATAAGTCATATAAGAAAATTTAGACATTTCAATTTTTCTCTTATAGTCCTTGATTTCAGATATTGTCTTAAGCAATAAACCAGCTCCAGAAATAGAAGCTAGTATAGCAGGATTTAATGTGATACTACCAGCTATTGTACCAATAACTACTAAGCCTGTTGAAGTAACATTTACAATTAAATTCAATCTCTTAAAATATTTGAAAGCCTTTTTATAACACCAAAAGCGTTTGTGGTAATATCTATATAACGCTTTGATTTCAGATAATTTTTCTTTGCTTATACACTTATCGATATGATTAAATTGAAAGATATCTGTTTTAGTCATTCTATTCTATATTATTAGTACATATTATATTTTAGGATTTGAAATAAGACAATATAATACACCACTTATTTGGCCCATTATTGGAGATCTTTTTACTTTCTTCGGCATTGAAAGGAAGCAATATGTGTATCCAGGCCCCATTTCATAGTCATTATAAAATCTTCCAAATGCATCATGAAAAATAGCATGTTTAATTAAAAATTGGTAATTGGTATTTAGAGTACAAGAACCTGGTCCTATTAATCCAATGTCAGGGTGTTTTTCTAATATTTGGTTCATTGATATTGGCTCATTCAAATAGTTAACGTACAAAAATTGATATATTAAAGCCGATTTTAATATTTCATCTTTAGTATTAGAATGTAGGTTTTTTTGGGTTGTGAAAAATTTATTACAAAAATTAATTGCTTGCTCCAAATTCGGCATGTATATTTATTGATTATATTAAATGTAGCTTTTATATATAAAAATATGGTGTATGTTTTTCCTATGTGATTAAAATTGAAGATGCCTGTTTTAGTTATTATATTAAAACTCTTCAAAAAGTACACTGATATGGCAATTATAAGGTGCATATGTAATATGATCAATTGATATTAATTTGATTTGTACAACTGTATCTTCATTGAAATTGATAACTGATGACGCTATATTGAAAGTGTAATAAATTTTATTCGATGCTTTATTCCAATTTTGGGGTCCAAATGAATAGTTACCGATTAATATAACCATTTTTTTGTATCCTTCAGGCGGTTTATCGTCCAATATTATCAACCATAATTTTACTATTTTCAAATTAGTTACCGCAATAAATGATGATGAACCGTTGAACATTATATCACGACTGTTCTTATTTTTCATATAATTGCCTAAAAATATGAATTTATTTTTCAGTTTTGGTAAACCAATTAGGTTTCTACCATTTAAATCAATATCAGTCTCCATAACCATTTTTCCATTTTCAATTGTATAAATAGAATCATATACATCTGAATCAACACTCGAGATATGTCCTTGAACACCATAAACGATTAGATGTGCTTTATTTGTATGTCCTTTTGTTATACTACCATGAAGATCTATCATTATATATTCAGGGGAGAAACCTGCCATTTGTGTAAATGAACAATGCTTTTCGTATATCCTTCAGTGTTAAATATCTTTGTAGTTTGCTGCCCAATATTAATGACTGTTGATACAACACTGACAGTTGTTGAACTAATATAAGCTTTATCTGGAACGAAAAACTCAATCACCATAGTGTACTCACCTTGAGAAAGATTTAGTGCATTAAAACCTATCCTTGACGCGAAGTCATCGTTATTGTCTGTCGTAAGAGTTATATCATAGGCTTTCTTGTTAATTTTGTGTGGACTGGATACAAAATCGATAATACCATTAACAACAATATTACTCTCCGACGAGCTCTGATTAACATCTTCCATCATGTATCTAAAAACATCTTTTTTAGCTGTAGAGGTATTTATATGTGACTTGTTTACATAACTCTTATAATCATCCGTTATTCGTGTGTACAAGTTTGTATTGGAATCATTGAGTTCGCTGTTGAAAAATGAAACATTTATAGCAGCGTCATTCTCATTTGGTTCAGGAGTTGCTAGATTAACAATCTTTTTATCTCCCATATCAAGATCGCTGGAAATAGTTTTATCAAGTTTGAGTGTTTCTAAATTATTTATTGCATTCGTATTTTGATTTATTCTTGTGTTGTTATCACCAGTTTTTGTGTCAACATATCCTTTATTTGTAGCGTGATCAATTGCTATTGGATCTTTTACATTGAAGATCGTATTTTTATTCATATCAAGACCAGTTTCCATAGAAAGCATTTCTTTACGAGAAATAAAAATGTTTTTCACGTCGTTGTAACTAACGAGATTGTTGTAATTTGCAGCTAAATCCAAGTATGTCTGTTGTTTCGACTTAACAATATTAAAAAGTTCTTTCAAATCAATGTTTTTAGTAACTTCATGAGTGTGATCAGGAACATCGGGATGATATTTTTTTAGAGTTATCATATTCACAGCTGAAAGATCTTGGTTTTCATCTGTGTTGATATTTATGATTTTCTTATTCTTCGCATCATATTGTTGACCGTCATAATTTAAAAAATGTGTCTTCCCATGGTAAAAAGGGAAAGCATCATTATCCCCAGCTGCTTGAACATTTAATAAAGAATGATAATTAGCATCTAAATGATCATTCAATACTATTCTTTTGTTTTTCATATATGCATCTGTAATATTAGCTTTTTTATTATTATGATTTTTAAGAGTTATCATATTAACAGCTGACAAATCATTGTTTTCATCTGTATCCATATTTGTAATCAATTTTCGGTCCATATCAATTTCACCAGGAAGAATTAATTTATGTCCCCGCATATCAAGATCCCCCACCATATGAGTTGTTCCATCTAATTTTAAATAATGCGTGTCTCCATACTCTTTATTAACAGCATCTTTTTCTGAAATTGGTGTTTTTAAATTTCTTATATTATTGTTTTTCATATCAAGATTTGCTGTAACTAATGGTAAATGCTTACTAACAAATGTATTTCTAATAAATTTGAAATCAACTACATCATTCAAACCAGTAACTGTTCCTATATTTACTATTTTTTTATTTTGCATATCATAATTACCATCATCTGTCAATTTGAAGCCAACGCCTGGCGGGCCTGGTGGCCCTTGTGATGTTGTTGTTGTTGTTGTTGATGGTAGTAATCCGTTTGAATAACTCATTATATATAATATGAGTATATTATATTTTTTCATTGAAATTCTTGGTTGTGAATTTCCTTGGTTTATCAATATATATGAAGCAATATGAATCATTAGTGGCTTTTTCATAGTCAGATTTTTTTATACCAAGCTCTCTACTAATCCTGTTTTGTTCGTTTGGAGAAGGAAATTCAAAAATGCAGTAATGTGTAGAGTTAAGACGGATACATTTGTCAGTGTCATAAAACGATTGACTAAGATATATGCAACTGCAATTTTTGTTTCTTGAGTTAGTGTAGTAGTTTCTTATTTCTGCATCATTTTTACTACCAGTATTAAGATAGTCATCAAAAATAACCAACTTTTGGTTATCACAATTTAATTCGGACAAAGGCAATATTTGATCATTACTTGCTTCAATAATTGGGTAACCCACCTCTTCACTGATTGGTTTCAATGTTTCCAGTAAATGTTGATATTTTGATTGTTCCAAGTTTTTAGCATATAGATAAATTTTATCGAAATAGAGTAGCCTATAGATCATGTCTAGCAGAACGTTTGTTTTTCCTGACCCAGATGGGCCGCAAATTAGCATCCGGAAGCATCGGTCAGGCATGAAAGGATATAACTGTTTATAATTTGAGGTTACATCATCATCGGCATCGTAATTTGGTATTATCATTTATATTATATGGGTATATTATTTCAATATAACATGGTGTATAACACGGTGTACAACACAGTGTACAACACGGTGTAAAATGCTCTTTTTTATATATGATTTCCAAATTTTATGTAACCTAATAATATAATAAAAATGAGTTTACTTAAATGGAAAGAACTTGCAAAGAGTAAATCTCTATTAGGTAATAAGATTAATCTTGTACATGATGCAATCACAAAACATAATCTTAGTCATAAGATAAGTCAAGAGTCATTGGCTAAGGTATTCAAACCTGTGACTAGTAAATTAGATGATGTTATCGACAGTAATGTAGATTTAAGGGTACCCATAAGAAAGAAAAGAGCACCTAAAAAAGCTGATCAAGGTATTGATTATATGCCTGAAGTTGACCCTTTCGAAGACATGCAAGTTGATGATTTATTTGGTGATTATGTCCCACCAAATCAAAATAAACAATTGTACCAAAACCACCAACATATGAAGAATCTTTACAAGATCTTATGGAAGGAAATAAGATATTTATGTTGATCCTCAGTACTTTGTGATAACCAGATGATTACCGCCAGAATATGAAGAAGAGAGATGGACTATGGATTAGATGATGAAGATATAAGTAATGAGATTTTGAATGATATTGGTATTACGGATTATGAAAATGTGGAAATGAGGTTAAATCAACCAGAAATGACACATGAAAAGACTAAGGCCTATCTTAATAAGATTATAAAAAATGCTAAAGCAAAAAGAAGTCAATTAGGTGGATTTAAGTCACATGTTACAAAACAGTTCAAAAGTGGGGCTATATCAGAAGCTGAGAGACAAATGCGAAACAAAAGAATAGACAATGCAAGACTTACATTAAATGAATACATAAAACATTATGAGACTAAACTGAAACAATGAAAGGTTCGGAATCAACGGCCGAGGAAGAAAACAGAGAGGTGGAAATATTATGTTTTTTAATGATGTAAAGCAGCTTCTCAAAAAATTGGAGTTGGTAATTGGTGAAAGATTAGCAGGGAATACCAGCATTGAGATGAGGAATATGGGAGTAACTATACTAGACACATTATTGAAAATGTCGAAAATCAATAGGTCACAATATAGTAAATTGTATAGTCAATATTTCAAAATATAATGTAACTTTATTATATAAATGGAACGAGAGATAGTTTTATCATCTTATAGTGTAAAAAATCAAGGGAATAATAAACCTGAAGATTTCACAACAAAATTTACTAGACCAATGATATTGGATAGTAATTCTCAATATGTGATCGGCCTTAACCGAATTATCAATATGAGTTTTACATGGTTTAATGTTAATGCTGGATACAATAATCAATTAATTAAATTTAGCTCTGATAGTGGTTCAACATTTAACAACATCACCTTTCCAGCCGGAGTATGGAATTATACAGACTTCAATACATATATCAAGGATATAACGAAGACTGGTGATACGTATCCTATCACTCTTGAATTCGATAATACAACATTTAGGGTTACGATTACATTGACTCAGAATTATCAGCTTGATTTGACGCATTCCAATTTTAATGATCTAATCGGGTTTGATAAGACAGTATTATCTAATGAAACAAATATAGGGCCGAAAGTGCCCAATCTCAGTCAAGACACAGATATCCTGAATATCCATTGTAACCTAATAAACGACAGTCTTGTCGACGGTCAAGATACAGACATCATTTATTCCTTCTCGACCAGTGTACTCCAACCTAGTTACTCCTTTACCCTCGAACCACGAAGAGTCACATTCAATCCAGTCAATAAGAATAATATTAGTAGTATCAGGGTATACATTACTGATGGAAAAAGAAGATTAGTTGACCTGAATGGAGCAGATACATCTTTCTCACTAATTCTGAAAAGTATAGAATAATATAACATAATAGTATAATGAAACCGTATGAATTCAAAAGATTTTACCATCCAAAACTTGGTAAATTTGTATACAGACACAAAGGATCGGGAATTATCGTTGATAATATTTTCAAACCATTAAAGAGTGTGCATCATCTGTTTTCAAGAAATTTGCTAAGCCAATAGCAAAGAAGGCGTTAGAATCGGGGATATCCCATGCAGGTGAGCGACTGGGTAAGGCGGTATCTCAAAAATCTGGTGATTTGATAATGAAAAGATTGACAAATTTGAGAAAAGGAGCTACAAGACAAACAGCAATTGTTCCATCCTCACCCATTAAACAGCTGCAGCAACATTATCAGCCAAAACTAGATCAAGAAAGTACTGATATGATACTGAATAGACTCATTTCTGGAGATGGTTTGAGGAGAAGACGTAGAGTTAGATTTGTATAGAATCAATGAATATATTTTTTAATTGTTAAAATTATATAACATAATAATATATGTCTTTTAGAACAGATAATTTTCTACAAAGAAATGAGTTGGTGCGATTCCAACTCGATGATGTAATCAGGTCTCCAGCTAACGGTCAACACCAAACGAAAAATGGTTATAAATTTACAATTAATGATCGATCGAGTTTCTACGATTGGTACAATGCCTATATTGAAGTCCAATTCCAACTACAGAAATTAGCAGACGGAGCAGGATATGCTGCTGCTGATCGAATAACGGTAATTAATGGAGGGCATTCCTTAATTGACCACATAATGATTAAATCTGCAGGAAAAATAGTTTATGACACTGACAATCTCCATAAAGTCACTTTTGTTAAAAACCTGCTAGAGTATTCTGATGATTATAGCAGATCAGTCGCTAAAAACAGTTTCTGGTATTTGGACACGAATGCTACAACAGCCAACACGAATACAGGATTTGAAGCTCGCAGGTTGCAAACTCAAGCACTTCGAGACAATGGGGCTGGTGGTGCTAAAAACATTAATGTGATTATACCATTGAACAGGTTCTCATTTTTTGAAGAACTTGAAGATAAGATGCTTGTACCAATGCAAATACAATTTAACATTGAGCTACAAAACGATGGTGAACTCATTCACATGGCTAATGGAACTGATGCTGGAAGAATTGTTGTTAATAGGTTTTTGCTATGGGTGCCAAAACTAACCCCAAAGGATTCATTGTATGACAATTTCGTTAGTTCATTTCTTAAAGAAACTCAGTGGAAATATTTAAGGGAAATGTACGAAGCATCAGCTCCTACACAATCATCAGGATTTTTCCAGATTTCAAGCAGTATTGACAATGTCAAACACATTTTTGTTTACTTGAAAAGAACAAACCCGCCTAATGATGCAGTTGAAGAAGACAGTCCTTATCTAATGAACACTTTTAAACTTAATGCTGATGATAATAACTCTTCCCTTTTAAACTGTAGACTAGAATATGGAAATGGAGTCTTTTATCCAGAAACAGAGTATGATACAGAATCAAAAGTGAGAATCTTTAACGATTTGATGTCATATACTATGCGGAAAAATGACTATAACAGCGGAACTCAGCTGAACTTAGCAAACTATAGTTCTCTGTATGGGTTGATTTACTTTAATCTTACGTATCAAACTGAAAAAATAACAAGAGATCCGAAACAGCTAATCTTTAGGTATAGACTAAGCCAGAATGCAGTTGCAAACTTCAATGTTCATGCTGTAGTCCTATATGAAGAATCTGTTGTCATTGACAAGGTGGGTAATGAATTGGTTATAGTGTAAAATAAATATCCTTATTTCATATATATTATGTGAAATTTTATATAATATATATTATATATAAGAAATGACTCAGCTTTTTGAAATCAAAGTAAATTTGTCTGACAATCAAAAGAAGAATCTTAGCAATGCTTTCAAAAAAAGGGAAACTATTGTTCTCAGACTATCAAATAAATCTCTTCATGGCAATGACGTTTTATATGTATCATCGATGGTGAAGAAGAGATTGGAGAAGAATCGTATGATGAATAAGGGTATGGATATCAAACTTGTTAAAAGTAATATCAGAAAACAGGTTGGAGGTAGTCTACTAACTTCTATCTTAAGTATTGGAAAACACTAGCACCACTATAGGCAAAACCCTTGGGCTATCAGCTCTTGCTGGATTGGCTTCAGAAGGTGCTTCTCAGATTGTGAAATCAATATCTGGCAAAGGCGTACAGTCGGGTGGTTTTCTCGTACCACAAGACAAAATTAATAAGCTGATAGAATATAAGCATCTTTTATCTGCGAAACAAAAACAGGATATATTGAATGCCCTTCAATCAGGTTCAGGTGTTCATGTGAAACCAACAAAAACACAATCAGGTGGATTTTTAGGCACTCTGTTGGCAAGCATTGGTGTTCCACTCCTTCTAAATGCTTTGACTGGTAAAACTGGTAGTGGGGCTCCACGAATGGGAACTAGTAAGAAAAAAGGGGGTAAGGGAGCTCCGAGAATTGGAATTTATAGACCACCTCCATTTATAGGTTCATGGGATAATCCAATTGGTATGGGTATTAAAAAAAAACTACCAAAAAAAACAAGTCGGGAGAAGGCATACTATTAGGGAAAAACAGCCCATTCAATGGCATCCCACTACTAGGGGCAATACTGTAAAACCAAAATTCCATAAAGATATCCCGTTAAGTAATCATGATCTAATAAAATGGTGTAGATATTTGAACATCCCAATCAAAGATGTTCTGTCAAGGGATGAAAGAGTTTCACATAACCATAGACAGGCGTTATTTATCTACAATCTTGAACCCTCATATATGAGTGGAAGCCATTGGGTGGCCACATATGTCAAAGACAACGTAATAAATTATTTTGACAGTTTTGGTATGCCTCCATTTCAGAGATCGTAAATCATGCTAAAAGAAGAATATGACACTGTTCACAAAACAACCAAATCCAAACATAAAAACGACTACATGTGGTACTTCTGTTTATACTTTCTGAATGAAATGAATAAGGGAATTCGTATATAATTTATTGCAAGTATTTGACATATATGATACAATGAAGAATGAGAGATTCCTGGAAAATTATTTTAGAAATATCTAACTTATATATATAAATGGTGAAAAGTTATTGTGTAAAGCAGAAGAAAGTCACTGAATGTGTACCAGGAAGCGAACGATATGTGAAAACTAAAAATGGTCGAACTATGTTGAAATGCACTTGCGCTGAATGTGGAATTACTAAATCTCGTTTTGTTAAGAACCAGGGAAACTAATGGAGCCCTCACAAGATGGGGGCTTTTTAAATATAGAAGGTAGTCACAGTCTTGGTGAAATAGCAGCTAAAAGCGCTTTAAAAGGTTTGTATAATTTAGGTAGAATCGGAGCATCAAAGGCAATTAAATCTGGTTATGCTAAACAAAAAATAAAAGGAATGGCTGATAAATATTTGGATCAAGCCTTAGATAGTTTAACTTCAGATATTAGTAAGAAACTAGATCCATTGCATAAAGGTAGTGGGATTGATATTCATAAGGCCATTGGGAAGCTTCCGAAACCAAAAGGCGGTTGGACATTACCCGGCCATAAATATACTGGCCCATATAATGATTTAAAGAGTCAAGTGAAATATGACCCAACAACTGGCCAAATATTAGAAATATATGACCAACCTACAGGAAGAACTGATGAAATAGCAATGCAACATGATGTCGATTATTCAGTCTGCAATGATGATAGGAAATGTAAAAATAAGGCAGACCGAAAAATGGTTCAAGCTTTAGACAACGTACCGTATAATGAAAGACAATGGGGGCATTGGTTGGCTAGAAACACGATTGATGTAAAACAAAAACTTGGATTAGGTGTTAAAAGGAAGTCAAAAAACGTAAAAAGGAGTTGAGTAATGATTGGGCTGAACTCCTTGCAAATGAACTACATAAACCAATCAAACGGAAATTTCAAAAGAGACGTGTTATTGTTAATGGAATAGATGATATTTGGAGCGCTGACCTTGTAGAAATGCAGAAGTTTTCAAAATGGAATAAAGGATATAGATATTTGTTAAACATCATTGATGTGTTTTCAAAATTTGCTTGGAGCATTCCCATTAAAAATAAAACCGGTAATACAATTACTGAATCATTTGATGATGTTATTAAAAAATAAAAGAAAACCTAAATTTATTTGGGTAGACCAAGGGTCTGAATTCTATAATAAAACTTTCAAAGACTGGCTAAAGAAAAATAATATTGAGATGTATTCCACTCAATGAAGGTAAAGCTGTTGTTATTGAGAGATTTAACAGAACATTAAAATCTAAAATGTGGAAACAATTTACAGCTCAAAATACAACACAATATTTAGACATGTTACCAAAACTATTAAATGAATACAACAGTACAAAGCATTCAAGTATTAAAATGAAACCTATTGAAGCATCTATGAAAAAGAATGAAGGAACTGTTTATTTCAATCTATATGATACGGAACTATTATCATATAAACCAAAATTTAAAGTTGGTGATAAGGTTAGAATTTCAAAGTATAAACGGAATGTGTTCGACAAGGGTTATACACCAAACTGGACTGAAGAAGTGTTTACAGTCGATAAGATACAATACACAAACCCTATTACATATAAGTTAAAGGATCTTAATAATGAATCAATAGAAGGGTCATTTTATGAACCTGAATTACAATTAGCAAAACAGGATGTATTCAGAATTGGCAAAGTCATTAGGAGGGATTACAAGAAAAAACAAGCTTTGGTATCATGGTCTGGTTATCCAAAAGAATTTAATTCATGGATACCGTTAAAAGATGTCAAAAATATATAATGTTTATATATATCATGAGTGGTATTAAGAAATATATTGAAAAAATAAATGTTCAAATTAATGAATGTGAAGATGAATCAGACAATCTTCGTGATAAAATATACGATAATGAGCGTAGATTGGATATGTTACAATATAAAAAGAAATTATTGAAACTTTATCATAAAAAAATACATGAAATGGATGAAGATATAACATTGAAACAGTTATTGAATATTATCTGCAATGAGATAGAAAACAATAAATACGATGAGGAATGTAATGTGTTGAAACAAACAAAAGTTGATAATATAGCTGAATTGAAAACTGAAATGAATATCTGAATATAGTTTAAAAGATTCATAACTGGATCATTTGAATTCTCAACCATATTTAAACGCATATAAAGATAAAATAATATAAGTAATAATATAATGGAAAAAGAAGTAATAATAAAAAGAGGTAGGGGGCGACCGCCTATATACCAAACCCAAGAAGCCAAAAAAGAAGCTATTAAAAGATCCAAAACTCGTTATATGTTAAATAAAGAGTGGTATTGCCGTGCATGTAATAACAATATCAACTACTCACTTGCTGGAAAATTCTGTCATTTGAAAACTAATAAACATATGGATAATATTAATAGGCAGATCCGTGAATTCATTCATTTAAACACACAATAAAAACTAAGAAATATATAGTTTAATGGATCCATGATTGGATCACTTAAATTCTCAACCATACTTAAACGCACCAACTGAATACATATAAAGAATTATCTATACTATAGTATATAAAATGAACAAGATCGATCTTGAGAAACTTAGTAAATCAGAACTAATCAAATTGCTTTTAAAACAACAGAAGAAAAAGCCTGAAATTATCATCGTAGATGATACCAAACCAGTTCCAACACCAAGGAGGCCTATTCCAACACCTCGCAAGAGTGTAAAACCAAACCAATCACCAAGACAAACAGTAAAAGAATTGGTTGACTATTTTGAGAGGAAAAGATTACCACCCCCACCTTCTGAATGGTTAGAAGAAATAGAACAATTAAAAAAGACACCAATTCCTACACCAAGGACTAAAAAAACAGTTAAACCTGTACCAGCTCCAAGGACTAAGATAGAGCAAACAAACAAAGCTCTAAAAGGTTATACTAAATCCTTCGAAATTACATTAAAGAATAATAAAGACCCTTTAACACAATTACAACAAACAAGAAAAGGTATTGAAAACCATTTTAAAACCCTACTAAGTGATACAAAAGGAATTAAATTTGTTGAAACACTAAAGGTCACATTTGAGAAACTAGCTGGTGATGAAATAGTGCCTAAGACTGCATATTTTAACAGTGTGGCTCAGACGATTATTAACCACATAGAAATCGCTGAAGCGTTACAATTGTCTAAACAACAGATATTAAATAGTGTAGCTCAATGGATTTCTGAGGGTTCTGGATGGACAATAAGATCTATTGAC
The DNA here is from genome assembly GCA_024195265.1 of Dendrophyllia cribrosa. Classification (NCBI taxonomy): domain Eukaryota; kingdom Metazoa; phylum Cnidaria; class Anthozoa; order Scleractinia; family Dendrophylliidae; genus Dendrophyllia; species Dendrophyllia cribrosa. The sequence continues at coordinate 97,755 of JAJLRJ010000014.1, forward strand.
AACCACTATATTAATATTGTTAAATACGAACCATTAAAGGGATCATCTTACATTCAATTACCTTCAGAACTAAGAAATAGTGCTAAGGGATTGATAAACATGAAAAATAAAGACAATGAGTGTTTTAGATGGTGTCATATAAGGTACTTGAACCCTCAAGACAAATATCCACAGAGAATCAAAAAAGTCGACAAAGATTTTATTGAAAAATTAGATTACTCTGGAATTCAATTCCCAGTGACTGTCAAACTGTATAATAAAATAGAAAAACAAAATGAAATCAATATCAATGTATTCGGTTATGAGGAAAAGCAACCATATCCTATCTATGTATCCAATAAAAAGTACGAAGATCATATGAACTTGTTATTGATCACAGAAAACGAAAACAAACATTATGTATTAATAAAAGACTTCAATAAATTCATGTACAATCAGACGAAACACGAACACAGAAAACATTTTTGCATGCATTGTCTACAATGCTTCAGTTCTGAAACAATCCTTAATAATCATAAAGAAAACTGTATTGTAATTAATGGTAAACAAGCTGTAAAAATGCCTGAAAAAGATAATAACATATTAAAATTTAACAATTATCATAAACAGTTAGCTGTTCCATTTGTAATCTATGCTGATTTTGAGGCTATTACAGAAAAAGTACAAGGATGTCAACCAAACAATGATAAATCATATACTGAATCATATCAAAAACATAAAGACTGTGGATATGGATACAAAGTTGTCTGTTGCTATGATGATAAATACAGTAAACCAGTTCAGGTCTATAGAGGCGAAAGAGCTGTATACAAATTCATGGAAGCTATGCTGGAGGAAGTTAAATATTGTAAGAAGGTTATGAAAAAAGAATTCAATAAACCATTAAGAATGACCAAAGACGATGAAGAAGAATTCCAAAAAGCTGATAAATGCCACATATGCGAGAAAGAATATAACAAAACCGATCTAAGAGTAAGAGATCACTGTCATATCACTGGTCAGTACAGAGGATCCGCTCATCAAGATTGTAATTTAAAACTCAGAATAAAACCAGAAGAAATTAAAATACTTGTGATATTCCATAATCTCCGTGGGTATGACTCTCATTTCATCATGCAAGAGATTGGTGAAATAGTCAAGAAGCATACATATACAAATAAAAAAGGTGGAAAATGTCAAATGAATATCAATGCAATTCCGAATAATATGGAAAAGTATATGGCTTTCATGTTGGGTAATCACTTAACCTTTCTCGATAGTTTCCAATTCATGAGCTCTGGTTTGGAAAAACTAGTGAGTAATCTACCAAGAAAATCATTAAAATATACCTCTCAAAAATTCAAAGGTAAAAAGCTTGATCTGATGGCTAGAAAAGGAGTGTATCCGTATGACTTCATGGATAGCTTTGAAAAGTTCAATGAAAAACTGCCATCAAAAGAAGAATTTTACAACATATTGAATGATGAACATATATCAAATGAAGATTACAAACATGCTCAAAATGTGTGGAATACCTTCAATCTTCAAAATATGGGTGAATACCATAATTTATATCTTAAATCTGATATCCTTTTGCTGGCTGATGTGTTTGAAAACTTTAGAAAGACCTGTCTAGAATACTACAAATTAGATCCATGTCATTATTTCACATCTCCAGGTTTGTCTTGGGATGCTATGCTTAAAATGACTGATATCAAATTAGAACTTATAACTGATATTGACATGTTTCAATTTATCGAAAAAGGAATGCGTGGTGGAATAAGCTACATTGCCAATAGGTATGGTAAAGCAAACAATAAATACATGAAAACATATGATGAGAAGGTGCCCTCAAAGTATATAATGTATCTGGATGCTAACAATCTATATGGTTGGGCTATGTCACAATACCTACCTACTGGCGGTTTTAGATGGATGACACAAAAACAGATCGATAAGATAGACCTAGCTAAGTATAAAGAAGATAGTGAGAAGGGTTTGATACTGGAAGTAGATTTAGAGTATCCTGAAGGGTTACACAATCTTCATAATAACTACCCGCTAGGGCCGGAAAAGGTTAAAGTAACTGAGAGTATGTTGTCTGGGTATTGTAAAAACATCGCGAAGAAATATAAAATATCAACTGGTTTAGTTCATAAATTGATACCAACCTTGAAGAACAAAGAAAAATACGTGCTCCATTATAGGAACCTTCAATTATACACTGATCTTGGTTTGAAAATAACTAAAGTCCATCGAGTACTAGAGTTTGATCAATCTCCTTGGTTAAAACAGTATATCGACTTTAATACAGAAAAAAGGAAGAACGCAAAAAATGCTTTTGAAAAAGACTTCTTTAAACTTATGAATAACTCTGTATTTGGTAAAACGATGGAAAATATTAGAAAGCGAGTAGATGTAAGACTAATCACCGATGAAAAAAAACTATTGAAATATGCCAGTAAACCAACGTATGTTAGTAGTAAGATCTTCAACGAAAATCTAGTAGCTGTGCATAAGATCAAAGAAACACTTACCCTAAACAGGCCGGCATATGTGGGTATGTGCATCTTAGATTTAAGCAAGACGTTAATGTACGATTTCCATTATAACTACATTAAAAAGAAATATGAAGACAAAGCCAAGTTACTCTTCACAGACACAGACAGCTTGACCTATGAAATCGAAGCTGAAGATGTATACCAAGACTTTTGGAATGATAAAAATAAATTCGATAACAGTGACTACCCTGAAAGCTCACCGTATTTTGATAAGACAAATAAAAAAGTTATTGGCAAATTCAAAGATGAAGCCGCAGGAGTTCCTATTTGTGAATTCATCGGTCTACGATCTAAAATGTATAGTTACACGAAAGACAACCAAAAAGGAGGAAAGACTGCCAAGGGAATCAAAAAGAATATTATCAAAAATAATATCAAGCATCAAGATTATAAAGAAACGTTATTAGGAAATAAACAGATGCATCATACAATGAAAACAATCCGAAGCAATAACCATCAATTAGGAAGTTATGAAATCAATAAAGTATCACTCAGCTGTTTCGATGACAAAAGATATATACTGGAAGATGGTATAAATTCATATGCTTATGGACATTATAAAATGAAAAAGAATTAAATCAAAAAATAACTTTCCTTAATTCAATCCTGTGTAGACTTCCTGTGTTTCCGAGAATTGTGTCACGCAAAGGATTCTATTATGTGGAATCACGCAATGAAATGAACGCACCATTTTGTTTTTATTAACATATAGTTTCATTTAATTTTTCTATATTTTTTAATCCAACAGATGGGAAGTAGTTAAGACTTGGCATGGTATCAGATCAGTTTTGCAAAACTGATCTGGTACCGCCAAGTCCTTAACTACTTGAAAAGTCTACACCGAATGACAAAGTGACCCTCACCCCGCCAAGTTCTGTGACTTCGCGTGCAATTTTCTGGAGAAAAGCCGCCCGATTAGTTATGAAGAATGAATTGAGGTCCTTGATGGGGTAACCAGCAGGGACGTTCATCTTGTAACCATGCAACCAATTGCCGAAGTAATCGTGGTTCCTTGGATTGAAGTAAAGACGTTGAGCCGCCATGTTATATACGGGGGTTTTATTTTCTTCAATTGGTGGTCTCGTACCGGGCCTCTGTGCCATTGCCATGTGGGTGGGTATGCACAGGGGTGGGGTTTATTCAATTGGCTATACCTCCCTGTGGTAGTGGTCTCGTGCCGGACCAGCATTCACAGTGACAGTAGTATAGGGCGTTGGGGCGTTCGGGACCACCAAAAATAAGGCCCCAAATGCCCGAGTTAAGCCCTCACACGAGGAATGACAATGACTCGTGTGAGGGCTTAACTCGGGCATTTGGGGCCTTATTTTTGGTGGTCCCGAACCCCCAACGCCCTATACTACTACTGGGATCAAACGATTTTCTTTCTGTGTTCATCTGTTAATGGCAGTTTCTTTTCAAAGGGTTCAAACAAACTATAGATCACTAAAATACATCTCAATTATATTATCAATTACATGCATGCATGCTGTTATCAAAAGTCAACTACAAATTTAACTTTCACTCCTATCTTTCGGGATTAAATTTCGTTGCCGAGATCCACGGAAAGAAAATGAAAGATAACGTGCCATTTAGAGATGCACATGCACCAAAGTGCACCTGAGGTAAAAACAAGTTGCCTGTTGTCGGGCTGTAAAAAAGGGGTTGCACCGACGCAGTACGATAATTTCTTTAGAAACTTAGTATTTTGGTGCGCGGGAGGGAGTGATGGTTTTATATCTTTGCTTATTAAATACAATAACGGTTACTTCCATTTCTACTTTGACTCGCAGAATATTGCGAAAAATTTACCCGCGAAATTTAGCCAACAAATTTAGGCGAATTCTAATCGCCGCGAAAGGTTCTGTCTTAATTTATCGGTACGCAACAACAAAAACAAAGAACTAAAACTAACATTGCACGACACGGACACAATATCTCAAATACAAAACGGAAACAATGAAAACCCTTGCTTGGCGATAGAAATGCCGTTTTCAGCTGCACTATTGTCTTTAGAAAGTTCTTCAAATATATTACTACCATAAAACTTGGTTATATAACTTAAAATACATACCTTGAATGTTGACATCGATACCTTTGCTCCAGTTCCCGGAAAACGACAAAGACAAAGTTCCTCAAAGATTGAGACTTATCAGCTTCAGTTTTCGTGGAAAGATTGAGACTGCCATTTGAAGTTCACCACGTCCTCCCAACAAACATACCTCACAGATGATCACACAATATCTTAAATACAAGAAGAAAACAAAGTGAATTAACTTGTTTTGGCGGTACGCCAAGACAAAACTTGTGAAAGTAAAAGGAATATGACAGCAACTCGCTTAGTAGAACAATTGGAATGGCGTTGTACTGTTTTTCGTATCATTTTAGTGCCTTTAAAGGAAAGGTCTTGATGTTAGCAGGCAGGTTATAATTTTAAGAAAAACGACAAAACGTTTTAGTTTGAAAAACATGTTTCGACAGCAACTTCTGTCATCTTCAGTTAATAAGTAATGTACAAAGCGTTGACAGTGAATATATAAGTGGGAACAAATGTTAATTATGCTAGTAACAACAATGTAAATAAAAGCGTGGCAATGTGAGAATTATAAGGATAGTTTCAAATTTACATGATATAATTGTTGATTCAAAGACGGTTTTTCTCTATGAATATGAAAAGCCTCTTTTATCTTAAGTTGGAAACTCGTAGAAGCGTGATCTAAAATATGAAAGCAATCTTCTGAACACAAGGTACGACAATGTTCAGAATTCAGTAGATGTTTGAAAATGTGAGAGGTCCTGTCATTGACTAAGTGCTCACGCACGCGTGTGGAAAAATGCCGGGTTGTTTCGCCGACATAACAGGCATTACAGCCCGCACATACAAACTTATAAACCACACGCGAACGAAACCCGTCAGGGACAGGGTCTTTCACACTAAACATGTTGCCTATCTTAAAGGAAGAAAAAACTAATTTTATATCCAAATCATTGCAATAGCGCTTGATAAAGTGACGAATCTTTTTCTGAGTAACGACAGAAAAATGTCCTGCGTAGGGCAGCTTAAAGTAAAATGTAGGTGAAGTGGGAAGAGAATCCCGGGGACAATGATTACTTAGGGTCCCAGTAATGTAGCGGTTTACAACTCTTTCAATTAAATTAAATTTCAATTAAAGTGGGTCTCATCAGGACTCTTGTTGATAGGGCCTATAAGATCAATAACACCTGGTTGGGGCTACACGAGGACATTACCAAGCTTATGGAAATCCTAAAAAAGAATCTTTTCCCTGCCCATTTAATTGAAAGAGTTGTAAACCGCTACATTACTGGGACCCTAAGTAATCATTGTCCCCGGGATTCTCTTCCCACTTCACCTACATTTTACTTTAAGCTGCCCTACGCAGGACATTTTTCTGTCGTTACTCAGAAAAAGATTCGTCACTTTATCAAGCGCTATTGCAATGATTTGGATATAAAATTAGTTTTTTCTTCCTTTAAGATAGGCAACATGTTTAGTGTGAAAGACCCTGTCCCTGACGGGTTTCGTTCGCGTGTGGTTTATAAGTTTGTATGTGCGGGCTGTAATGCCTGTTATGTCGGCGAAACAACCCGGCATTTTTCCACACGCGTGCGTGAGCACTTAGTCAATGACAGGACCTCTCACATTTTCAAACATCTACTGAATTCTGAACATTGTCGTACCTTGTGTTCAGAAGATTGCTTTCATATTTTAGATCACGCTTCTACGAGTTTCCAACTTAAGATAAAAGAGGCTTTTCATATTCATAGAGAAAAACCGTCTTTGAATCAACAATTATATCATGTAAATTTGAAACTATCCTTATAATTCTCACATTGCCACGCTTTTATTTACATTGTTGTTACTAGCATAATTAACATTTGTTCCCACTTATATATTCACTGTCAACGCTTTGTACATTACTTATTAACTGAAGATGACAGAAGTTGCTGTCGAAACATGTTTTTCAAACTAAAACGTTTTGTCGTTTTTCTTAAAACTTTAAAGGAAACTGTGCGATAGTACAGCTAAAGCAGTTTGAGATTTTCTGTTCTTTAAGCGGAATATTTTAGCGGCATAAAATTTTAGAGAAAGGAATCTTATCCCACAAAATTACCCGTTTTCTCTTTTCCGAAATTCCAGCTGACATTATTTCGTACCCAAAAACGCCGGACATTTTTTCCCCTCCGAAACCGAATTCTTTTGTTGGGTACAAATACCGTTTTCAGCTGTGCTATTGTCTTCGAAAAGGACTCCAAATACACAAGGACTAACTTGGTAATATAAATTAAAATGCATACCCTGAGCGTAGACAAAGATATTTTTCCTCCAGTTCCCGGCAAATGACAAGACAAAGTCTTTCAAAGATTGACACTAGATATGGGTGTGTCTCATTGCGTCTATTTCATGCACCTGCATGTGATGACTTCATTCTTAACAAATGCCGCGACAATTTTCCTAGAGAGACCACATAGCAGGTAATATTCCCCCAGAGGAAAAAATATTTTCCTTCCGACACACCAACACTGGCAAACAAAACTACAATCTGACTTTAACAGTGTTCTGTGGGATTCTTTCGCTATTTCTCACCAACAGCTCTTTGTTGTCTACAGCGACGATTTCCCTCTTGGAAACTTGTTTCCCACTTGAGGCGGTCTTCTTTTTCAATTCTCGACATTCTCCCGCTTGTTCA